>OY365812.1:36202201-36319087 GCA_959347315.1 Bimastos eiseni | reverse complement strand
GAAGGCTCTCCAGCCTTCACTCAAACGACTTCCCGAAAAGGAGGTTTATAAGTATTTGGATGCATACGGCCATGTACCGTAGACATGATGTTCCGGGAGCATCATATGCGCAGATCTTTGATGCTACTACTACTATCTCTGTTTATATGCATCAAACTAAACTACTCTTGCTTCAATAGCTTCAAATGTCCGACTTTCTAGCAGACTACGCTACTCTAATTCAGTTGACATTGCTAGCATGCAGATATATTCTCAGAAACTTCAAAATGATACATAATTCTCAGACCGTCATAATTGCAAAGAAACGTAAATATCGACGTCTACTTGAAAAGCTCCTTTCGTTATGAAGACTGCACAACGATCAAAGATCCAACGCTCGTGAATAAACTGGTTCCCTGCGTTATCTACTGATTAGCGATCTTGAAATCTGGTGTTTGAATACAGTTTCACATTACTTCTCTAGGCACTTAAATAATCCGACTCATCCCTGCTTACATTACTTGCCCCTCGATTCCTTACTTTACACTTACAACCTTTCACTCCGATCCTCGTCTGTTTCGGCCTGCTTATTCTGATCTCCGTGAATTTCCATCGGACTTTTGCAGATGATTAGGACTTATGACGACGGTTTCACTTGAAACGATGATCGTTGGTTGATGCCCTTTGTATTATATTAACGGCGATGTTAATATAATTAGCATTGCCATTATAATTAGTAATTAGATCAGACTTTTGTATAAATCTATTTACAGGGTATGTACTATGTATACGTTATAATGTAAAATATATTATTTATTTACCACGATTATACATTATACTCATAAAGGCATGGGCCTACATTATCCTTAGACCTATAAAGATAATGTAGGCCCATGTCTTTATGAGTATAATTTGCAAATCGTGGTCTGCTACTACGTGTAATTGCCTCACATGGCATTATCAGCACATTGACTTTTCTGCTTTTCGACTATTTTGTGATAATCGATTATTACCTCGCGTATTAAATAATGCGCTTTAGAAGTAGTTAGACATATTAGTCCCGACAGCTTGTATCGTTTATAACGATGTTAGTCACTTGTTTATCTTTATGTGTCGTTGTACTCGTAGATTAGACGTGGAAATATGACGTAGAATTGCGACGTAGAAATGCACGCTGTGATTTTGTTACGTGATGATTCGATGTAACATTGTGACGAGAAAATAATTATGAAACCCTTCACCATTCGACTGTAAAACGTCAATAAAATCCTATAGCTATCACAACTTGTCTGCTGTAAACAGTACTATGCTAAAATAATATGAGGTTCGCTTTAAATTAAGTTGGTTTAAAACTTATTTAACATTTGTGTTATTACAATAGCAGCTATGGTCTAGGGCTCTAGGTCCACTCTAAAACAATAAAACTCTTCAATTAGGGCCTACTTGATTAGGGATGAACCGAAACCCGGTTCGGAAACTCGGCTCGGCTTTCATAATACTATGAAAATTTGACTCTGTACAAACAATGGGTCCGAGTTCTAATCTTTCCAATTTTTTGTTTTGAAACGAAAATCGGATTTTTTAATTCATAAAACGACAATCGACCTAACTAAAAAAACAAATGCTATTATTTTTATCTACACAACGACAATCGACCTGACTAAAAAAACAAATGCTATTATTTTTATCTACACAACGACAATCGACCTGACTAAAATCACAAATAGCTAATATTAGTGCATGCAAGTTATTACTTCCTATGGAAAACCCAAAAATATATAAAAATATTGGGATTATGCGGAATTTATGCCTATAGGCCCATATCACGCGTCGCGTAGGCCTACCTAACACCTAAAACATTAGGCATGAATCTTTACTTTTCCCTAATTCATCCTTTCTTAACCTACTGCAATGTGATTTTTACGGAAAACTATCACTCACGGCTGAAGTTGTATTTCAAAATCGAGCATTTAAAATCATTAGGAAAACATTCTTGTCAGATACCTCTTCTCTTCCCATATTGCAAGTATCCCAAATAACACTATATACCAGGCCAATGAATTTGTATATACATTTATGAATAACTTGCCACCTTCTGCTTATCTGAAGTATACCTCAAGCCACTTCAATTAGCTAAGCCATATTGTCTTCGAAATGTATATGATTATCGGCCTATCTTTCCTCGTAGGCCTACAAACAGACGTAAATTCTCATTGCATGGCCATGGGACATGGCCTGGAATTGCCTACCACACGAAATACGGAATATAAACCACTATAAAACGTTTAAATACCGACTTCGTAAGCGCCTATTGACCCATTCTGCATGAAGTGTCTTATCTGCTTACTATCTGTTCAGTCTGTATACTTTATGTTAATTAACTAGTTAAGTCTAGAAACTTTGCCACTTTACTGAATATTTATATATATATATATATATATAATATATATATATACCCAAATCTTTATCCACCATGGGTGCACTATGCCTATTTAATTTCATCTCCGTAATTGTCTGACCCTGTTAACGGGATCTCGGTCCCTTAAGGGTTTTCCGTTATTATTTTATTTGTTACTCTGTGCTAACACCAGATGGTATATTTAAAAAATTCTCACTTTGAAATTATAGTTTATAATTAAATGAATAATGATGTATATAAATATACTGTTCAGAGAGAATTTGTTACCCAGATTTGAATGATGGTGAAATGATTAAAAAAGGCTGTGGTTATGGTTATGGTTATGGTTAAGGCAAAGCTAAAACAATCATCAAAGTTTGTGCGAACTGCGAATCTATAAATCAAGAGATTGAGACTTTTGCAAGTATTAGAAACTCAAACTCGGCAAAATTCAACTCATAAAACTCGGTACTCTGACTCGGTAAGAAGCTCAAACTCGGTTCATCTCTATAGGTTACTAGTAAAACCTACTGCGAGGCAAGTGATGCAGTCAGTCATTAACTCATTATAGTAATGTTTGCCATAGAAAGAAGCGCCATGAAAATTCAAGCGAACTCGTGTTTAAAACACTACTGCAAGACTTCGAAGAGTTCAAATGTAAGTTGTTTTGAGATAATTTGGTTTTAATTTTGATAGACCTATAGCAATGACAGACGGCGTGAAGGGGTTTTTTGGATGACCAGAAATTCAGGTAACTAAGGCAGATCAGGATGGCAGAAGGGAAAGAAAGAGGAACGAGGAAGCGGCGTAGGGGTGATGAAGGAATGTCAGAGACGGACGCATGGAAGTAGGCCTAATGTAGAGTAGACACGCAGAGAGAAAGAGATTAAGAAGAGGAGACGAGTGAATGATTGAATGTGAGTGTATGAATGCGTGATTGAGATAGAGAAATGTCGGTTATAATATTTCTACCAATATAGTCTACACTGTGTGATGTTTTATGATATTTACAATGATTATGTTTGACATTTATGAGATTTACAAAGGCACGCTACAAATTCCTACAATTGATGTATAGCGTGAGCATATTATGGGTCTACGAAGACTGTCCTGTAATCTCACTCTCTCTGTATATGTTTCTCTGTCTGTGTTTCCTGTCTGTGTCTCTTTGTCTGCATCTCCGACGCTCTCCGTATATCTGTCCGTCTGTCTGTTTGTGTGTCTTACTCTCGTGATGCAAATATACAAATAAATACAGATCCGTAAAGATGTAACTTTCCTCACACAGATAAAGCATCAACATGCAACACGACTGCAGATAATCTGATTTAGATAAAGACATAAAAGGTAGCTTGAGTTAAACTGTTATTTAAAAGAAAATGAAAACAGAACGTTTTAAACAGTTAATGTTCAATTATCGTCCGTTATGGAAAGCCGTGAATAAGCTGGTTCCCGCGACTTCGCTTTTGTGGGCGCTGTAGAAATGCTGAGATTACGATTACGATATATTAGCTATTCTGAGTCTCTAGAACATCAATGCACCGTACGTAGGCCTACTAAGTAAGTATGTTCTGATGAAGTTGAAAATTTCATTCTATTTACATATTATTTGGTTAAATATATAGTGTCTCTTGTTTCGTTAAAAATTGTTGTTGAAATATTATTGCATGGTGATTTTTTAAATCTTTTTTTGCACGCAATTGCGTATGTTGCTTCCATTCAGCGCCGCCACTAACGAAATTGTCATTGTCCTCGTCTTGCACTTTCGAAATGTCGTTTTTCGTACGAACGACAGCGGTTACCTCCCGCAGCAACAAGACTTCGGGGCCGATCTCTCCCTGACGACACTGGCTGCAGGGCTTCCTCGATAAAGCGTCGGCATTTCCGTGTTTACGCCCCAGCCTGTGCAAAACTTCAAAATTCAACTTTTCTAACCAGCGTCCTTAGTGGCCTAGCCGGTTCCGGAGTTTTCCGAAGCCACCTCAACGCCGCATGATCCGTCCGGAGGGTGAACCTCCTTCTCAACAAGTACCGTCGGTATAACTGATTGAAGTATACTATTGCCAGTGACTCTTTTCTTGAGACACAATAGTTTCGCTCCGCTGTAGAGAGTAATCGGCTGCCATAGTCGACTACACACTTGGGTCCATCGACTCGCTGCGACAACAGCGAACCAATTGCTACGTCGGAAGCGTCGCAATCCAATGTATACACCGAATTGTCACTGGGCAGGCTGAGTAGTGGAGCGGTAGTGAGCGCTGCCTTCAAACGATCGAAGGCGCTTTGACATTCGTCTCCCCATACGAATGGCTGATCCTTCTTTTTGGCTAACACGACATTTGCTGCCCATTCACTAACTGCCGGCTTCACTACTTCGCTAGCTACCATTTGTTCCAACTGCGCGTCTATTTCTGCTTGGTAAGGCAATGGCTGCATTCTCAAGGGCGGTCCTATCGGCCGAGCATCCCCGGTGTCAATCCGATGTTGGCAAACTGCAGTCCACCCTAAATCTCGGTCGCTTGTCGAAAATATTCCGCTATAGTCTGTAAGCAGGGTTTGCAACCTTGCTTTTATTTCTCCGGGCACATCATCCGGTATATCTCCCACAAGCTTCTAATCAACTGACTAGTCATCGGCGAACTCGATTTCGGAGTGATCTCATCTTCGCACTGTATTTCCACTGGGTGGAGATAACCTATCAACTGATTGACCGACAGCGTAGCATGCTGATCATTCAGATTCAAAACTCTTACACTCGCTCGATCTGCTTCGTTACTCAATGCTACTCGCGTTAAATGTACTCTTGGCTTAATCTCCTTAGCTTCAGTCATAAACACCTGAGCCGAACTATTGAGATTCCTGTACTGAGTTCGAAAAGGAACATCACACTGAGAATTTGGTAAAACAGTCACTGCTTCAGCGACCATCACTCGTCGGCACCACAATGAGCCGTTACCCTTAATTAATGGGAAGCGTCGCCGCCCAATGAAAAGCGCACCTGTCCCAAAACCAATTCTGCATTTATGCTGCCTCAACCAGTCCATACCGAGCATTGGCTCGCCTATTTGGTCACATACCAGAAAATTCGTCTCAACAGCAAACACTCTCCAAATCTGAATATGCACACTAACTTCGCCCAAAACCCGTATTTCCGTGCCGTTGGCGGCCAACAATACAAGAGTGCTAGGTTGAAGCGTTAGCCCCTCTACGTCAGACAACGGTACCAGGCTTGCCTCTGCCCCAGTGTCCACTAAGCAGGTCCTCGAGCGTCGATTTATCGTCCCGCGTATGTAGATGGCGTTGTTTGTGTCCTTGTTCTGTCCCTCACATGTGGTATGGTTGGTAACCATCGTTCCTTCGTTTCCGATTTCCGATGAAGTCGAAGGCTGCGCGTCGTGAGAGCGGTGATAAGGACGTTGACGTTGTCTACACTGGCGTGCGATGTGTCCTATTCGTCCGCAGTTGAAGCAGGCTACTCCACGACCTGGATTCCTTGTGCGATCTGCTGGTGTGGCGAGGATGACGACTTGCAGCCCCGTCCGATATGGGGTAGTTCGAGTTGCAGTCCGCTGAGTAAGGCTTCAGTGGTTTGCTGAAGACTAACCATTTAAGGTTTAAATAACTCCTTTCTGGATGACGCTTGGAATAAGACACGCTTGTTCGATAACCTTCTTGGTGACGCAGGAATAAGACACGCTTGTTCGGTAATCCTCTTTTAATATACAACGGAAAACAATACTTCTGTGGCGCCCATTCGGAAACAGTCCGTATCTCACGCCCTTAATACGCCCTACGTCGATAACTAACGAGTAACTGCAACGCTACGTCAATGGCTGACGGGGACTACTATGCTACGTCAATGGCTGACGGCGACTACTGTGCTACGTCAATGACTGACGGCGACTATCGCAAATCTACGACGACTATATCCACGACGACTATCGCAAAGCCACGACGACTACTCGTGCTTCCTAGGAGCCGAATCTACAAGGCCCCCCGATGACGATCTCCAGACGACGACGACGACGATTCCGATCTTCCAGGCGACGATTCCCATGCGACGACCTCTCCTCCTCTCGACTGACCGACCGATCCCTTTTATACTAACTTACTGTAGATGGTAGATAATACACCTTAGATAGGGTATAGTAGATAATAGATATCTACAGTAGATAGACCACAGTAGATAGTAGATAAGCATATACAGCAGGTAGATACTACAGTAGAAAGAACAGCCGCACACAACAGGCACTACAGCAGTCCGACACTAGGTAGGCGTACCTCTGAACCGTTAGATTATTATTATTATTTCTTTGGAAACATTAGTGACGTTTCGCCTTTCATGTTTAAGCTTACGTTCTTGGAAACATAAACACATATTATTATTATTATTATTATTATTATTATTATTATTATTATTATTATTATTATTATTATTATTATTATTATTATGTCACATATGGTATTATTCATCATTGGCATTGCCAACGAATCTGTCATCAGGTCATCTGGGTCGCCGCTTGTCAGTGGATTGTAATCTTGATATGGTGCCCTGAAAAGCCACCGCATTGAAACGTTGGATCAATGCCGAAAAGTTCTGGAAGAGGAAGCTTGTCTCTGGGGTGTCACCGGTAGTTGTCGAAAGTCAGCGTCCAGTCTCAGACAAAAAGGCGAGGCCCTCACTATTGAGGGGACCGAAGGTTTCTATAGTGATTGGAATAAAAGTATATTTCTTCTCCAGCTCAGAATATTTTGTGTGTTTTCTTGCAGCTGCTATCTTCGCCGCTCCTCCGGCTGTGGCAGCTGTCTTGGGGATATAAGAAGCGGCCACTGTGTCCGTCGCGTCCCAAAGTAAGGCCCGCCCCCACTCCACGGTATCAGGGTCTGCCCGTCCGGTCTCTTTCCATCTAATCTAGAAAGACCTGACGGTTCTTTGACCGCTGAAATACCGGCTCTGTTGAGGCTGCGATGGATCAGGTCGTTGATATTACAGTGTCTTGCTTGACGACCAAAACCCAAAGAGCAGGACAGGCAAGTGCGCCTCTGGCAGAACGAAGGCGCCGCGGTGAGCGGCTCGCAGATGGTGAGTTGAAACCAGGTGGACATCGCCGAGTCGCATGCCGAGTCCGATTTCACCGGTACTGATTCTAAGATGAAGCCAAAAATGCGGGAAGTGCCAGCGAGGACACCCTCCTAATTCCCAGTCCTCCCATCCTGATCGGGAGAGTGGCCTGACCCCATTGGTCATCGGCCATCGAAATGTTGAGGATTCGCTCGATACCTCCTCGTAGCAGATCGTCGTAAGCCCATAGACGCGGGTGGTCGTGGCAAGGGGTGCATCTCAATAAATGCATGAGTTTAGGCGAGCCGAACGAATGTCTAAGGATCAGTAGAGCGTCTTGTCTAGCGATTAGTTGCAACCTGTCGAGCGCAATTCCAAGGTCGGCCACACAAGTGTCGAGGGCTGAAAGCAGGGCATCCGTCGGCGAGAGCGGAGCCCCTAGAAGCACGGCCGATGATGTATTTACCCGGGCGAACTGTCTCAGGAAGCCTTGACTAACGTCGTTGATATGAGTTCGCATTATTTGCGGTTGAATGGGAGGCCTCGTCGCAGACATCCCTCTTCGATCGAGTTAACATCCGCCTGCACCACCTTAGGATCTCCGCCCAAGGTGAGGTCGTCGAGGTATCCAAAGGCCAATGGTGAAAGCAGGTGATAAACGATCGGCTGTAGCGGTAAGCAGAAAAGTAGGGCCCCATTGGATCGCCCTGTAGCACCATCAAGGGCTCAAGAGATTAGATTGGATTAAAAGATAAGTATGTAAGCAGAACCAGAAGAGAATGAGACGGATGCAGATCAGTGTTAGGTAGCGGTACTTAATAAGTGTAGAAGTAATAATAATTTTTATGATGATTATATTAATGATAGTAATTACAATAATAATTATTTAGTATTAATAATAATAATGATAATAATATTAATAATAATAATATTAATTAATAATAATAGTAATAATAATAATAAAAATAATGGTAATGATAATAGGTGTGAAACATATTTCCTTATCCAGTGCCTCTCTATCTGTCTATGCATCGTTACAACTTGGTTGCTTTCAAAGGCTCTTTCCCTCTGACCTCTGAAGACGAGGCCTGACCCTCCAGACAACAAAAATAATAATAATAGTGATAATAATGATTATATTGTCATTATATTTGCAATCCTGAGGGTGCATTAACCTCATAGTACTTCAGAGAGTACTACTACTAATAATAATAAGGATAATAGTAATAATAATATGATAATAATTAATAACTGTCTGGTTTCTATAGTTAAGTAATGTTGTTAATGCCTGAGCTGAGGTGTTTAGGCTAAGATCTTTTTCGGCAAAGATTTGTTATGTTCTGTTCAATTTATGCTAATACCACAATTTATGTTAATACCACAATTTATGCTAATACCACAATTTATGTTAATACCACAATTTATGCTAATGCCACAATTTATGCAAATACCACAATTTATGTTAATACCACAATTTATGATAATACCACAATTTATGCTAATACCACAATTTATGCTAATACCACAATTTATGTTAATACCACAATTTATGCTAATACCACAATTTATGTTAATACCACAATTTATGTTAATACCACAATTTATGCTAATACCACAATTTATGTTAATACCACAATTTATGCTAATACCACAATTTTTGCTAATACCACAATTTTTGCTAATACCACAATTTTTGCAAATACCATTTTATAGTTGATCAGTTTAGGCAAAAACTTATTTTATTAATTGGAATTCTGATTATTTTCCGTTTTACCACAATTGCTGTTACTCAATATTCTTCCTAGTGTAAAATGAAACGTTGGTTTGTTGACTGGCTAGGTAGGTGTGACTGGTTGGGAGATTTTTTTGACTGGCTGACTGGGAGATTGGTTGACTGGCTGACTGGGAGATTTGTTGACTGGCTGACTGGGAGGTTGGTTGTTATCGTACCAGTAACGTCGTATATCTGTTGTGCTATAGTGGATGATGAACAGGATCTGTTGACGTGTGGAGAGTGCCAGAAGGAGTTCCTGCTTTGCGATATTCTCAAGTTCATTCAGCATAAGATCGGTCGATGCAACAAGGAGAACGTCGAACCAGACTGTCACACGGACAAGGACGACGCCAACGCTAACCAGGAGACCAGTCCCGTCGCGTCGGCAAATGCGTCGGCGTCGCTGGCGCCATCTAGGGAGATCGGCGAAGAGCCGTCGCCGACGCACATGTGCGACTCTTCGTTGCCCGACGATTTGCCGGAAGTGACGGTCGAATCGGAGGGAATGACTGCGCGGAATCAGCGCACGACATCCGGTGGCACGCTGTCTTCACAAACCAGAGGTAATTTGCGACCGTGCTATAGGCCTATGTGTAAGGCTTGCGTATGTCCGAAAGTTTAATGTGACTCCAGGAGAATATTCAAGGACAACTGTATGAAGCCACTGGAATTTTTGGATTACTGCTTATGTGAAGCATAATTAACTGGTTTTAATGTTGTTCTTGGGTCCATCGTGTAATGGGATATTGGTTTCAACTCGGTTGTAGTTTCAGTTTTATCCAGGCTTGGGAATGGCACTGCCAGAGGGCAGGGCAGTGGAGGAGTTGGTTTCAACTCACTACGAATTCTGGTGGCTTTATAAAGTTGGGCTTGAACATTCTTCTGGAGTAAACCCATAAAGGGAGACAGCGTTTCTGCTATGTAAATGGTCGGCCCAGATTTTGCATTTAATTGTGAGAAACTTTATTTACAGTTTGTTTTAAAGAACTTTCAGGAAGAATACGATTGCAAGTTTTTATAACCAAGCGGCAATAACTTTTTGTCAAGGCTGATGTTTAAGAATGGGTAGTTAATATGTCCTCTGGCTCCCTTGTGATTCTCAGCTCCTGAGTACTCACCTGCTAAAGACATGACCAAATGTGTTATTATTATAACTGCAACTGAATGTTGCCATATCAAGTGCATGCTATTTATGTAGATTTTTGCGTTTTGACAAAAAATTAATTTAATAAGCGAAAATACAATACGATGTTTGTATTTGAACAGAGCCGTCGCATATCCTGTGCGGCGTTTGTCAGATGGAGTTTGGATCTGCGTGGCTCTTACTCGTCCATGTTCAGACCCTGCATGGCATCAGGATATGCTCAGAGGAACAGCTCCTCGTCAAACCGCAGCCCTCCAACGACGTCCATGCCCGTTCCGTCAGACCGCCCTGCCCGCAGAGTTTCCGGCCTTCATCCTCTGCCGTGCCAACGGAGACGGAGAATGCAACGACTCGCATCAAACAGGAAGTCCCGGACAAGGAAATTCCGGAATCGGAGAAGTACAGCTCCCTGCTGTCGTATTTTTCGGGGAAGTCTTTCGGTTCGAGGAATTCGGTTGGTGCTGGAGCGGATGCTGTCACAGGTCTCGGCACGCCGCCTCCGAATCAGATGCGTGCATCTGACTGCATCAGCTCCACGATCAACCGCTTCAGCAGCCTGGCAAAGACCTACCACTCGCTGCTGGGTTCACCCGATCGCCACAAGAACCCCGTCAGTCCCCGCGTCGACGAGATGCAGAAGAAGCCCTTCGAGGCGGGCGGCCTCGACTCCTGCTCGCAGCGGCTTCGGCAGATGGCTATTCACAGGACGCCGTCGAGCCCCACCCCTGCCTCTCAGCCAGCCACCCTTCTGCGAGGCCCACCCGGTAAGTCGTCAGATCAGACTTCCGAGGAATCTGGTTGCCACGCATCCGGCGATGCGCATTACCAGTGTCACATCTGCAGAAAACGATTCAAATTTCACGGCCAACTGCTTGCTCACTGGCATGATGCTCATTCCTCCGACCGTGCCTCACTAATTCCGCTCCTCTACCCGTCGCTCTCACTTCCGAGTCAGCGAACGAGTACGAGAAGTTCAAAGGCAGTGCGTGGGTCTTCGGCCCTGGGTTCTGACTGCCTTCGGGAGCCGGATGACTCCGGCTCACGGCCAAGCAGCACGGAGTCACGGTTTTCAGAGGAGCTCCAGGCGGATGGGAACACAGCGGATAGGGAAAGGAGCGAGAACGAGAGAGGGGAGAGTTCGGCCGGCGAGCATGCAGACAACAGCGATGCTAATGAAGGGACGGTGTTTTGCGGAAACGAAAACAATGGACCCGTCTGCAGCGAGGGCAGGGGGTGTCACGGGAAGAAGCGCAGTGCCCTGCTGCGGAGCAACTCAAGGCGTTGTGACGGGTACATCGTTGTACACGAAGACAATCAGCCGACCGATCTCACCCTGTACGGGAACCGCGAGACGAAGGGCGATGAGGTGACGACCCCTCCGAACCATCCGGAGGAGATGGCGGAAACCGTTTCCAAGCAGCAGAAGCTCGAGATGCTCGGCGACATCCTGAAGAAGACCGGTCTCTGCGACATCCAGCAATACAACGAGGCATACAGGCAGGCAGTTGCCGAGGGAGACAGCAAGACGACAGACACGCGCACGCCCGAATCTCATTCGACAACGGACGGTGAGATCGTACGGCCTGCCACTGTCAAGACCGAGAGTCCGGGGACCCGCGACGATCGGCCACGCACCCCAACGAAGCGGGCCAGGACCGGCGGACTCCCGCTCGGATTTCCTGACTCAGGACCCAGCTTCAGTCCTTCCTTCCTTTACCAGTGCCAACTTATGTATCCAAAGATCTGGATTCCCCCAACGACCCTTCTGCCATCCGACCTCTACTGTCGTTCTGCTCTCGACAAGGGCGAGTCGTCTGGCATCGTGGTTTCGTCCGCCCGGTCCGGGGTCCCACGCGGAGACAATCAGGGCCCCTTCCGGTCGGAGAGCAGCCCCGTCTTTCGGACGAGCACTGGGACGTCGCCCTCGGACAGCGGCACGTCCCCGCGCGACCTGCCAGGCGCGACGCCTCCCGTCCGAAGGCGCAACGACACGTGCGAGTACTGCGGAAAGGTGTTCAAGAACTGCAGCAACCTGACGGTGCATCGGCGCTCGCACACCGGTGAGAAGCCATACAAATGTCGCATGTGCACTTACGCGTGCGCCCAGTCGAGCAAGCTTACGAGGCACATGAAGACGCACGGCCGGTCCGGGAAGGAGGTCTACCAGTGCAAGTTCTGCCAGATGCCGTTCTCGCTGTTCGCCACGCTCGAGAAGCACCTTCGCAAGTGCCGGAAGAACGACTCGGCTCTCGGCTCACGGGCCGCGTCCTCCCCAGGGAGCAGGAGCTCGGGAGTCGGAGGAGCGGTGAGGTCTTCGGTGATGCCGTCGTTGTCGAGTTCTTGCTCTAAGACACTCGGTGCTCATCACGCTGCGATGCGAGCGAGCGAATCGGCCTCGCCTGCTGCCACCGCGGTTAGCATGTGATGCGGTTGTTTGTTTGACCTATGAATGCGTCGTCTCGCTTGTTGCCAAGATTTGCGGTGATCTGATTGGTGGTGATTCGTGGTCATTTCAGAGTCATGGTTGATTCTGATTGGTCGTGTTCTATGAGCAATTTTGTTTTTGATGCTCAGCACAGTACTAGTTTCTCACCTTTTAAAGTGTTTTCTAGTTTCTGATTGGTTTAGCCAAGCAATGACTGGCCACTCAGAGTGACTCTGGTTTCTGATTGGTTTAGCCAAGCAATGACTGGCCATTCAGTGTGACTCTGGTTTCTGATTGGTCACAAATTGAAACTTAACTGTGAAAGTGCTTGGCTAAACACACGTTTCAGCTTGCTGTTTTTAGTTTGTCTTCTTAAGTCTGCCATGACAGAACTTTCTGATCTTGCAATAAGAGAAACCGTGTTGCCTATTCATATTATTATTACTATTACTGATAGTAATAATATCATTGTTAGTATCTTAGTCAGTGGGAATGTATTGTGGGAATTTTTATATGGAGTCGGAAGACATTGAACAGGTCAGATATCTGGAACAATGGTATACCATATCTTTACTTTCTGTTGCTACCTGTGTCATTATCTACCGCTCGTACTGTTTATTATTACTCGAGCCCCAGAGTGTACGAGTAAATTATGCTAGGGTTAAATTTGGTGTTATTGTTTTTCGAATATTTTATCCCAAGGTAAGAGTGATCCTCAAAGCATGAAAATTTCTGTTGAGTTAGAGTAGGCGTTTTATTACCTAATATTATTGTTACTGTTATCACCATTAATATTTGAGTTGATTTCTTAGCATTATTTTTGCAGTTTTTACAATGCCATCAGGTATGAAGGACCGCAATGCCTATACTCTTATGGTGATGTTTGTGCCTCTATAATTGCCAATGTGTGCTTGAGAAATCCCGATAGCCTTACAGATTCGTGGAAAGAGATTAATATTATTATTATCATCATCGTTGTTATTTGAGCAGCACAAAAATTAATATGTTAGCATTTGACATTTTTTGTACTGTAGTTCGGCAGAGTCTTGCTTTTTTCGTTATCAGTTCACTTTGACATCAGTTGTTTGTTAGTTTTACGTTTTTCACATAGTTGCTCAGTGGACCGTTTCAATGCCGTGTCTATAGTAAGCCTGTGATCAACCGTATTGTTACGACGTAAACGCTGTTCATTGTTACAATCTAAACGCCGTTTACCGTTTATGACAAACGTTGCTTAATGCTGTTGATGGTTCATATTGGAACATTGTTTATATTTACCAAATAAACGCTCTGTGTTTTAAACACGAGCGGCTGGAGATGGAGAATAGATGTGTTGAGATGTGAGAAGGGGTACTGGGAGGGCGAAAGGGATGAAATTGAACAATGAAGTTCAATTTATTCAGGAATTTCAGATGATTGTCTTCTGCTGTACAGAGATTCGAATGAAGTGATTGGAGAGGCTATGAGACCATGACAAAGGGGACAGTTCTGATTTTTTTATGGTGTTTGCAGTAGTCTTGTTTGACGATATGTTTTAATCGCTCGTATTTTTCTCCGCAAAGGGTAACAACTTCGACATTTCGCTTCTCCGACTATCACGTGGCTGACCGTTTGTCGAATAGATTTCTGAAAAGTCTGACGGATTTGTAGAGTTGGCAGAAATCTTGGATGACGCTAAGGTATGACATTAGGTATATTCCCTTGTGGGTGGGGTTGGTTGGTCAACGAAGCAAACTACTGGCGCCATCTAGAGACTCGCTGAATAATCAGGGTCAAGGCAATCAGGGTCAGGGCAATCAGGTTCAGTTCTTACTGTTCCATGTGCACATTGGTTGAGTGGTCCAGTGCTGTGCCTATTGCAGCTCTGCTGTGCACCATGTGGACGGCAAAAATATTGATAAAAAGACGAAGGTTTGTAAAAATTGTGGTTTGTATGAATTTAAGGAAGAGTCACTTAAATTAATTGCTAATTATTAAATTACTCATTAGGTAGTTTATTGATTATTAAATCTGTTATTGGGGCATTGAGAAACTAGGAGGAATTGATTGTCATATCTTAGTGTTTTCCAAGTTCTTTCCGGACGGTGGCAGTCGCACTATGGACCACGTTCTCGTGTTCGATCGATCTATCCTCTACCGATTCATCTTCCGCATTGTTTTTCCCATTTGGTTGTCATGTTTTTCATAGTTTTTTTATGACCGGTTGTCTTTTACTTTCTGTTTAGGCTAAGTGGGTTGTCTTGCGCATTCAGCAGATGTGTGTGGATGATTGGTATTTCTCTGTTTCGATTCTCCGAAAGTTGTGCACATTTGTGAAATTTACCCGGTACAGATTATATATTTATACGCGTCGTTTGCGAGGGTGGCATTGAATGGTGGCATTTGACAATGGCACGCACAGTTCATTAATTTAGTTGTAATGTAATGAGATTAGCAGAAGCCAATGCCGGATTTACCATTTGGATAAAAAACGCTTCAGCTCGGGGCCTTACTATATGCTGGGACTTAAACACTTTTTTATGTATATTAATGAATGTTTAAATTCGGCCTATCTTCAAAATTACATTTAAGTATTGTTTTCAGGGTATACTGTATTTTAATCTATGATAATAATAATAAAAATAATAATGATATTCATTTAAAATTTCAAACTGACAGACCACAGTTGATAGAGATCAAGGCTGCCAATTGATAATAGGCTATGTAAATCAGTAACTGAATTCATTTAAATAAAATGTAAATTTTCACTTTAAGTACCTTGCTAGGAATTAATAAAAAGACACATATGTTTCAAGTTTTGTGAGACCTTCTGGTGTAAATTTTTTAACAAGGGGCCTCCAGGCACAGGACCCCTACCAAGTCTAAATCCGGCAGAGGTGCACTGTTTGAACTCTTCGTTCATTAACGACCTGTGTAAGTTTCTTTTATTTTTGGACATATTTTCTGTTGTCTGGTTTGGTATATGTATACTGTTGAGAAAATGCAGATATTTTTTTGGTGAAGAGAATCGGTGGCCGAAATGTTGGGAGACATGCTCTGTTCTGAGTGCTTAGTTAAGGGATTTTTTCTTTTGAAGAGTTCCAATGTGTAATGTAATGTGTAATGTGGTAATGTGTGGGCTTAGCTTGACTGAATTAGCCTAGGATTCTTGGTAGGGGAGGATAATTTTTTCTTTTGAAGAGTTCCAATGTGTGTGTCTGAGCTTAGCTCGACTGAATTAGCCTAGGATTTTTGGTAGGGAAGGATAATTTTTTTGGTGTCAGACGATTTTTGTTGTCTCTTTGTAATGTTGTCGAAACTGTTTCATGTTGGCCCAGATAAAAACTTTTGTGATGCCAGTTCAAAACAGTTTTATGTTACCCATGACCTTACCTGACCTGATTGAACTTGAATGTATTTCTATAGCACCTTTTTAAAAAGAACTTTTCAAGACGTATACAACTTTTATAAACAATTTGTCCGTTATGTGCCTCTTATACATAAGCTGGATCTTGCATGAAATCCTCTTGCTTACGTTAGGCCTTGATTGGGGAAAACCAATTTAAAACTCCTTCATTGTGCATTGCTCATGTTTCACGACTATATTATCTTTGAGGATGCATTTTTTTAAAGTCCCGTAACTGCTTTATATTTTCGAACAAACCTGTATGATCTGTTTTTGGATAATGAAACGTTTGCTTATATGGTTTAAGGTAAAGGCTGTGCTTGTCAATTACAGGAATATTTGCATTTGCTGCGCCCATGGCGAAACATATGAGAAACCTATTGTGTGTTTATGTGCTTCAAGGTCCTCAGATAAGTTTGTACCTGTTCTGAACCAGATAATGGAATATCATTGTATTCATTGTTTACAATGGATTATCATTGTATTCATGGTCCCTGTTTCCATCCTAATTTCTGCAGGTATTTGTGCATCGATGTTTTAAGTTCGTTTACCGTTTGTGAGTGTTGTGAGACTCTCAAAATCAACTTCTTTACATAGGTCATGGTGTAGTTCATTGGTCATATTTTGTTGCCCTGGTAACCATTGTCGCCTTTTCTTTCCTTGTTTCTTTTGATTGACTAGGCTGGCACGGTCAGCAATTGACATTTTGGTTTACATGAGCACCAACCATCTCCTTGGTTACATCATTAACAATTGTTTCCTTGGTAACATGATAAACTATGGTTTTCCTGGTAACATGATAAGCAGTTGTTTCCTTGGTAACACGATAAGCAATTTTTCCTTGGTAACACAATCACCAACCGCATCCTTGGCAACATGCTCTGATAGTGTTATGTTCTAGAATCTCTCAAGTCCTCGAAGCCTAGAGCTGACTTTACATTTGCTTATCAAGAACCGAGATGCCACCTAAACCAGAGCCTTTGCGACTTTTGAAAGAGCTGCTATATAAATGCCCAGCAGAGGCATAGCTATATGGCTGATGCAGAGTGTTGAGTTGTGATAAATTTCTGTGCCTTATAAGAGGACCAAATGAGCCTGATTCTGAGCCATGCTGCCTTCCTTGAAAGCCAATGGCTTTAAGCCATCCGTCTCCCACTTGATAGTCTGTGGCATGATCATACATGTCATTGGAAAGCTTGTCTCCCTACACAGCTTTGTGTAAATGTTTACGATTCCGTTACATTACACCCTACTAAATAGTGTTGTAGTAACTGCTCACTTTTGGATTTCTTATCTGGACTTGCCACTCCTTTTCATAGCTCTAGGCAGCAGAAGAGAATTGTTTAGGTCGTCATTGGTTGTTATGTCAAAGCCATTCCCATCACCTTTTTAATTATAATGAGGTTATTAATGGGTTAATTACATTGTAATCATTATCTCCAGGCATTGTCGTTGTCCTCATCACCAATTGTTGTAGTCCTGGTCATCACTAGTTATCTTCAGCCAGTGTCATGTCATGGTGTTGCCTTATTGTCATGATATCCGCTGTTATTGTCACAATCATAGGGCAGCATTTTCCTAACATTGGTTTGGTTTGTGTTAGAGTAACATGGAGTGTACCATTTCGATCCTTTTTCTCCTCCCATCCTTCTGCTCCTCCTCCCCCTCCATGCTACTTTTGTCCTACGGTCATGTGTGTACTTTGGGAGGAGGGTACCACCAAATATCAGGGACGTCATTGGGGGGCAAGGGGGCATTTGCCCTCTGAATTTCCTGATTTAGATTATAGTGCATAAAAATTTCCATAGAAGATCATAATTTAATAGCCATATTAATAAAAAATCTTATTGAATTTCATATATCGACACTATATCATATCAAAGATGCCAATAGTTGAATATTTTCACTTTTTTGAAACTGTATCAGCGTTTTTGCCGATACAAGATTTAACAAATCAAATCTTTTGTTACCACTGAAAACGCAAAAACCAAACCAAAACAAATTTGAAACAAGAAGGAGAAAAAGCCACAAAAATTCTTGCTTGACAAATCATTTTTTACCCCCCTCCCCGTCGCCAAAACAATTTTTGCTTGCCCCCACCTGAAATGACGTCCCTGCCAAATACAGTTGTATTGTATCACCTCGAGAAGGCACTAATTCTCCACAGCCTTTGACCATCGTCGACGGTAGGCCTATGCATCTTAGTGTGTTGGAAGTAAGTAGTAAATAAGTATGGAATTCACTAGTTTTCTGACCGTTGCTAAACTCAGTACCATTTAGCCTACGCCATGCAGCATGAGCGGCGCTTTTATATGATGTCTTACAAGAATGCCCTGTATTCAGTGTGTCTTTTAATGAACCCATTGTACGTGAATGTCTTAACGTTTTGTGTGTCGTTGCCTGTAAGGTCCTGCTCCGGTATCTGTGTCCGGTCTGTTTGTTGTATACCTTCGCTCAGCTCTAGTTTTCTGAAGTCCAATTTTCTAGATCCTATTTCGGTTCTCTGGGCATTTTAAACATTTGCATTACGCGTATTTTTCGGTGGGTTTTTAAATTAATTAAAATAGTCTCATATCGTTTGCGGTGCCATGTTATTAGAAATGATCGTCTGTTCTAAATGTCAACAGTAGGCCTACGAACTCGGCGATTGCCAGTGTATTAATGGCCGCTGCATCCGTCTGTACCGCCATAGGTACCGCCTTGATTACTTGCGCGTCTTCATTACTACGAAACTGCCTGTCATTATTTACACGCCTTACAGTAAAGTCGCAACATTTACGAATTTTCTTTTCGCTTCGATTGTGTATGTTACAGTTTCTCACTTCAAAGTTTATACTACTCAGAAGATAGGCTGACGAAAATATAATATAGAAAAAGATAGAGCAGAGTAGAAAAATGGTTCTCGGGAAGTTGTATTACATTAGGCCTATAAGTGTCAAATTGAAATTATAAATTAACTTTATTCACGAAAACTGATACATGAGTATTTTACAACATTTCATTTTTCAAGACCACTTGTCTTATGCTGTCTCTTACTGTCTTGGACCTAGTGTCTCGGTCTCGGTACCTCACTGTCTCGGTCTCCGGGTCTTGCCTTGCTTGGTCGCTGTATGAAGTTCCAAGTCTTGCATACGCATACAAGTCCGCTGACCTTTACAAGGCTTAGTTGATGCGCGCCACGCTGGTCTAGTTGTTCGGGGAATTAACATATCTTTGATCTCCCGTATGTATGCGCATCGTCATTAGAGACCCCATACAGTGTACGGTTACCTAAAGCTGGTCACAGTTAATGTTAATCGCCGTTTGGTTATCTGTAGCAGATCACAGGTACTCCCCGTTTTGGTTGTAAACCTAAAATGGGTAGTTACTGTGATCTGCTTTAGGTAACTACTGCGGGGAGTTACTGTGACTTGCTTTAGATAACAGGAAGTGGGGAGTAAATGTGACCTACTTTAGGTAACCAAAACTTTGAGTAGCTGTGACCTGCTTTAGATAACCAAACCGGGAGTAACTGACTAACTGTAACCTGTTTTGAGTAACCAATGCGCGGAGTTACTGTGACCTTCTTAAGGTAACCAAAACGGGGCATAACTGAACTTTTTTAAGTAATCAAAACGGGGAGTAACAGTGAACTGCTTTAGGTAACCAAAACGGGGAGTAACAGTGAACTGCTTTAGGTAACCAAAACGGGGAGTAACAGTGAACTGCTTTAGGTAACCAAAACGGGGAGTAACTGTGAGCTGTTTTAGGTAACTAAAACGGGGGTAACTGCGAGCTGCTTTCGATAACTGATATGGGGAGTTACTGTGACCTGCATTAGGTAACCAAAATTGGTTGTAACTGTGAACTGCTTTTGGTAACAAATTGCCATTATAGGTCTGTAGGTGGTCTAAACACCGGTGTCTCAAATCGAAAACAACCGACAAAATTTAATATCAAAGAAATTGTTCTGATACGGCAAATGACCAAGAACACTAACCTAAAACGGAGACCAATCCCAAGACCGTTCATTTAAGACCAATCCCAAGACCGACGCATCCAAGACCAAGACCGATGGTCCGAGACCAAAACCAAGACCGATGCATTCGAGACCAAGACCGCAGTTTTCCGGTCTCGAGACCAAGACTGCGGTCTCGAGACCACATCCGTGACCCCTAGAGAAAAGAAAAGTCTTAAGAGAACGAGCAGAAACAGTTGTGCTACTGCTAGATAAGATTGCAGCACGAGTCCCAGCAGGAAGGCTGTTCCATAGCGACGGGCCAACAGAGACCTAGGATGATATATGCACGATGCTCAAGCTGTGGAAATTCTTGACCGATTCATTACTCTACGATCGGAAACGACAGCCGGCGGCCAAGCATAGGCAAGGGCAAAATTAACTCAGCCTCTGGACATCTGTGCATTGCACATCCATATTCCATGGTACTATAATGCTGACTTATTTCAAAAATTGCGCAGGGACCTTATAAGGCCATTCAAACGGACGAGCGGTGGTTATGGATACCACCCGGTCAGACTCTCATTGAAAAATGAGCTGGGTCGAGACTATATACGGTCGTTATATAAAAACGTTTACATTTTGCATAGCGTAGCTAAGCCGCCGTAAAAGCGCAACACTATTTCATGCTCTAATAGAAATACGTAATCTATGAATTCGCATCGTAGGGCAGGAAACCAGCGTTGTTTACCTCGTATGTGGTTGTTTATGTAAGTTTCTTTCATACAAATCTTTAGATTAATAATTATTGCACGCATTTTTATAAAGGTGAAATAACACGAGAATTACCGCTCTCAGGAAGGTAGATGTTGACTGGTTTTCTGACGAGAGCTGTCAAGAGGATCAGACGACTGACTAGATGGCTATTGGACTCTGAGAGGCAGATGAGTAGCGGAAGAAGATCCTGCAGCAAGAACGTAGGTAGAGGGTAGGTAGACGATCGAGCTCACATGACTTTGCAGAGGAGGACTTCATGATGGTCTGTGGTTCAGTAGAAGTTGCCTCACTTAAATTAAGGTCGTTAGAGTGCAGTCAGTAGAGACGAATTCTGGTGGAGGCAATTGAATTTTGGTGGTACAGTGTTTTGCAAAGTCATCAGCGGTGAAGGCGCAGTCCTGATATTAAGGTTCTTCTTCAGTTTCTGCTATTATCAAATATGTCTTCCAACTTCTTAATGGCATTCCGTTCAAATGTTGGGATACTGCAATCGACCAAAATTATGCGAATAACTTCACGTACAACACACCGTGAACTGTTTAGACTGTCTTAACCAAGAATTTTGGACAGATGAAGGTTGATACATCTCCATTACAACAAGTGATAAACAGAAGGAGAGATGAGTTACCAGCGACATCATGCTGGTGGTCTCATGCCCTGATCCAAGTACCCAGAGGCCAGAAAGTCACTGCTTGCCTGTGATGATATACCACAGAGTATTTGAGTAGTGCAACTAAGTTCACTAATGACTACTGATTGACTGTTCCAAAATGAGTGTTGCAATTATGCTACTGCTTCAGAAAAATAATTATTACAGATAAGTAAAGATTGCCGAAATCCGTTCACTGCTTGTGTGGTCAAGAGATGGGTCGCATTTTGGCTTATTTTACGTCATTTATTGTCTGAAAATCATAATAAAGTTCAGCAATAATGTTTATTTTAAAACTAAATATGATTATTGTTATGTTCCTCAGAGCAGTGATGGGCTATTGCATATATAGTAATATACACTTGCAAATATCAGTCTACCTATAGGCCTATTCAATATAGGCCTACCTAAACAAAAAAATTGCACATGTGTGGGACGAATAATTACATGCTAATGGGGTTAAGTTTAGCCATGTAATGTAATCGAGCACTTATATAGCGCCCCTTCAGGATATCTACTAATGACCTGTCATTGCTGAGTTCTGCTGTTCAAAATAAGTAAACTAATTGTTTTATTTTATTCAGGACAGAGCGTTGCAGTCCATGATAAAGGTTCTGATGTCATTCAAGGCCAACGAGATTGAGACAGGCCTCAAAGACCTCAACCAGACGAGACAATGCACGCGGATGAAGTACATCTATCGAGGATTCGAGAGCCCATCGTAGTGCAGCAGCGAACAGTTTCTGGTTTGGCATAATAAGGTAATTATTACCATTACTTGTATTATTAATACTAGTAGTAATGTAATGTAATCAAACATTTATGTAGCACCCATCAAGATATCTACTCAGTGGCACTTTTACTATCACTACTACTATTATTATTATTGTTATCATTATTATTATTTATCTTGTTATCATTGTTGTTTTTATTTTATTTTTTATTGTTATTATTTTAATTAATTTCATTGTTATGTATTTATGATATTTGGACATTTCCTCCCTGACAATTCCCTGGACATTCCCCCACCCCCCATATGATTACTTGCTCAGCATAAATATTAATGAGAGTGCGCATTATAATGACTATTATAATTTATTATTAATTATTTTGATACAACGTGTAGTATGTCTGTAACGTATAATATGAACGCAGCCATTATCATGTATATAGTATGAGCTCTCGGGCTGGTTGAAACAGAAGCTGTATTGATGAAGATAATTCTTTCTTAAATGGAAGTTGAATTGATGTAAAGACATGCCTAAATGGAAGCTGGATTGGTTAATGAAAAGGAGTCTAAACCCATATTTATTTACCATATTTGTTCCTGGCTGAATATATGGCCACGCGGATAAGTCGTTGGTTCTGAATTTATGTCAGCAGAGGCCTTGCTCAATGTTCTCATGCCACAAGTATTTCAGAGAGTATAGAATACATGACCTCCACCTCTTCACTACAGAAGTGAGGCTGAAATGTCTCCCTGACTGACTTCAGGGTGATTTTTAAGCATGCCAACTGCTTTGAGGCGAGAAGTAGATGGGCTTTAACTAGCCATTAACACCCTGTATATAGATATTGAGCACCCATGAGCATTGAGGTGAGGAAATGTATAATTTGGTTCCTGAATTGATAATACTGTTTAGCATTATGGCCAAAGTTTTGGGATGCTTGTAAATGACAGAATTTTTCATATTATTTCATTTGCTTCAATTATTGAAGCCATGTTTGATGGTCACAATTCAAAGTATCAAGTGTTTTATTTCTGGCTTTGGTCTGTTCTTGATATGACATCAACTTTTGGTTGAATTTCATTTGGGCTTGAATTTAGTGTAATTTGGGGCTTAATTTAATTGCTATGTTATTCAAGGATCGATTCAATTTGAGTATGATTTAAGGATTGAAGGAGTTTAAGTAAGTTAGTAAGTAAGTAATTTGAGTATGATTTTAGGATTGAGTTTGAGAGTAGATAAGTAAGTAATTTGAGTATGGTTTAACGATTGACTAAATTTGAGAGTAGTTAATAAGTAAGTAATTTGAGTGTGATTTTAAGTTTGATTCATTTTGAGAGTGGTTAGTAAGTTAGTTAAGTGTGATTTAAAGATTGATTGAGGTTGAGTAAGTTAGTTAACAAGTAATTTGAGTGTAATTTAGAGATTTATTCTATTTGGTGTATGATTTAAAGTTTGATTCAGTTTGATAGTAGTTAGTAAGTAAGTAGTTTGATTGTGATTGAAAGATTGATTCAGTTCAAAATTATTAAGTTAGTAAGTAAGTAATTTGAGTATGAGTTAAAGATTGATTCAGTTTGAATAAGCTGGTAACTAAGTAGGTTATTTGAGTGTGATTTAAATATTGATTCAGTTTGGTTAAGTTTGTAAGTAAGTAATTTGAGTGTAGTTTAAAGATTTATTCAGTTTGAGGAAATCGGTTAGTAAGTAATTTGATTGTGATTTCAAGATTGATTCAGTTTGAGAATAGGTAGTAAGTAAGTGATTTAGGTGTGATTTTAAGATTAATTCGATTTGAGTGAGTTAGTAAGTGAGTAATTTTAGTTATATGATTTAAAATTGATTCAGATAGTAAGTAGGTTGAGTGTGAGTTAAAGATTAATTCAGTGTAAGTTAGTAAGTAAGTTTTTTGAGTTATATGATAAAAAGATTGATTCAGATAGTAAGTAGTTTGAGTGTGATTTAAAGACTAATTCAGTGTGAGTAAGTTAGTAAGTTATTTAAGTGTGATTTAAAGATTGATACAGTTTGAGTCAGTTTGTTAGTCTGTAATATGAGTGTAATTTAAAGATTGACACAATTTGAGTGAGTTAGTAAGTAAATGATTTGAGAAATATGATTTAAAGATTGATCCAGTTTAATTAAGTTAGTAGGTAGCAAGTACGTAATTTGAGTTTTTTTGGATTTGTTGCAGTATTCTTGAAAAATTGAGAAATTTTAAACTGTCTGATAATCACTTTAAAATGGTTTATTATGACAAAGAGAAGCTCTATGAACCCAATTGAGGTCAAAAATCATCATATTTACACAATTTTACTATTATTTTTTACCGCTTAAAATGTCAATATCTCTGTTATTTCTTCATCAAGTGAAGATATTTCTGCAGTCCGCTGTTACCCATAGACTCATAAACAAGCTGTGAAAAAATTATTCGGTTTGGAGAAGGTCGATTTTTTTGTCCGAAAAAATCCATGATGGTTAGTCCATCGGTTTTTTTGTGCAAAAAAATCGACCTTCTTCAAACCAAAGCAGCATGTTTATGGGTCTACAAACATCGCAGATTTGCAAAGATATCTTCAATCGATGAAAAAATAATAGAGATATTACGGTTTTCTTGAGAAATTGAGAAATTTTAAGGTTTTTGGGAATCACTTTAAAATAGTTTTTTATGATAAAGAGAAGCTATATGAACCCAATTGAGGTCAAAAATCATCATATTTACATAATTTTACCTTTATTTTTTACCGCTTAAAATGTCAATATCTCTGTTATTTCTTCATCAAGTGAAGATATTTCTGCAGTCCGCTGTTACCCATAGACTCATAAACAAGCTGTGAAAAAATTATTCGGTTTGGAGAAGGTCGATTTTTTTGTCCGAAAAAATCCATGATGGTTAGTCCATCGGTTTTTTTGCGCAAAAAAATCGACCTTCTTCAAACCAAAGCAGCATGTTTATGGGTCTACAAACATCGCAGATTTGCAAAGATATCTTCAATAGATGAAAAAATACTAGAGATATTACGGTTTTATTGAGAAATTGAGAAATTTTAAAGTTTTTGGGAATCTCTTTAAAATAGTTTTTTATGATAAACAGAATCTATATAAATCCGATATGGGTTAAAAATCATGATATTTCCCCCCCCAAAATTTCTGTTGTTAATATAAAAATGTCAATGTCTCTGTTATTTTATTTATTAAATGAATATATTTTTGCAGTCTGTTGATGCCTATAGGCCCATAAACGAGCTGCTAAAAAATTAGAAGGTTGAAGAAGGAGATGAAGAAGGAGAAGGTTGACTTTTTCGTCCAAAAATATCGATGGTTAGTCCATCGGTTTTTTCGAGCGAAAAAGCCGACCTCCTCTAAAGCTAATAGGTTTTTTACAGCTTGTGTATGGGCCTATAAGCGTCACAGATCTGCTCAGATATCTTCATTCAGTGAAAGAATAACCAAGATTTAGACATTACGGTTTTCTTGAAAACTAGAGAACTTTTAAAGTAAGCCAGAATTGCTTAAAAATGGTATATTATGACAAAGTCATTGAAGGCATACTTATATTGGGCACTTAATGTGATTTTGTTTGACAGACTACTACAAAATCCTACAACTTGGAAACCAATTAGAAGATCCAAACACAGAAGAAGACAGGTAATTTAAGAAGTCAAAGTCATTTATTATTTGGAAGTATTATTTGTAAATAATCTCAGGAAACTTCTCTTTAGAGAAAAGTATTTGTTCGTTCTTATTAGCATAAGTCCATGTTCATAGTCTTATGTAGAGCAGTTTCTTCATAAATCGGTCCATGATGTTATGAAGACTTCTCTCACGAACTTTCTCCGCTGTTGGAGCTGGAGCTTCTCTAGACACTGAAAGCAAAGCAAAACATTAATTTACACTTTGTTTTTATTACGTTGGGCATTAAAATTCTCAATGGGGTAGAAATACAGTTTTAGTTTTTGCTCGGCTATAATGAGCAAACTAGCCAGCTCGGCTATAATGAGCAAACAAGCCAGCTCGGCTATAATGAGCAAACAAGCCAGCTCGGCTATAATGAGCAAACAAGCCAGCTCGGCTATAATGAGCAAACTGGGGGGGGGGTGGCAAGATAGAGAGCTCTATCTTAACACCCCTAAGGGCACAGATGGAGTATAAGCTCTTATACTCCATCTGTGCCCTTAGCCAGCTCGGCTATAATGAGCAAACTGTGGGTGGTAAGGTAGAGCTTTAAAATAGTTTATTATGATAAAGAGACGCTATATTGCGCATCTGAGTGGGTTTCTTGAAGGGGAGCTATATGAATTTTCGAAATGAATGAATATATGAACACACTTTAGTATATATTTGATCTTAAGTGTGCCTGCTATCAAACTGAATCACTTCCTAAATCACAGTCAACACTTTGCTCATTATAGCCAAACTGGCTAGGGGCACATGTGCCCCTAGTCAGCTTGGCTATAATGAGTGCAAACTGTTGACTGTGATTTAGGAAGTGATTCAGTTTGATAGCAGGCATTGTTATTCTTGTTGTAGCTGCTTGCAGTGACCGGTCTCGGTCTCGGACGACACTGGTCTCGGAAGTGTCGTCCGAGTCTTGACCGACCACAAGAGAGTTTGGAACCAGCATACTCGACAGGCAGGCACCTCATTCCCTCCTCCAATTCTGTGGAAACGACTTTCATCTGAAATCAAAGACGAACTCTTCATTAGACACTCGATGCTGGCAAAATACCCTTACGGAACACTTTGATCCGATGTTGAACGCTGAGAATTGTAAATGTGACTTATATTACGTTTATGGTTGAGACTTAACTGTGGCAGGGTTGCTGTTGACTTTGCAGTTGTGTGTGATGCTGTTACACAGGTCAACTGGAATTTGTTTCAAATGCAGTTATGCTATGTTATGTGAAACTGAATAATATATGCAAGATGCAGATCAGTATCAAATGTCTTGGTTCTTCTCAACTCACAGTTATTTTACACTGAACTCAACATACATGCATACTACGGCTATCAGTCCAGGGCCCACAAAAGCCATGCCAGGGAGGGCTGCCTTAGCATGCATATATGCATTTGCCAATTGATATAGCACCTTATTAGAACCTCACCAAGGCACTAAGCGAAATCCCCCACTTTATCAAGTAAAGTCAGCAATGATGAAGCTTCTTCTTCTGCTTCAGTCCCAGGTCAAAATCTGGGAGGTCAAGCAAAGAGCCTCATCGAGGTTAAGACTGCCATGTGAATAATCCACCCCTTCATCAGATATATATCCTTAAAAGACGGTCAAGGTTTTATCAAAAAATCAAGAATTTGTTAAGTTTTTGGGAGTCACTTTAAAATAGTTTATTATGATAAAGAGAAGCTATGTAAAACCAATTGAGGTCAAAAATCATCTTATTTATATAATTTTATTTATATTTTTTACAACTTAAAATGTCAATATCTCTGTTATTTCTTCATCAAGTGAAGATATTTCTGCAGTCCGCTGTTGCCCATAGACTCATAAACAAGCTGTGAAAAAATTATTCGGTTTGGAGAAGGTCGATTTTTTTGTCCAAAAAAATCCATGATGGTTAGTCCATCGGTTTTTTCGCGCAAAAAAATCGACCTTCTTCAAACCGAAGCAGCATGTTTATGGGTCTACAAGCATCACAGATCTGCACAGATATCTTCAATCGATGAAAAAATAACATCGATATTACAGTTTTCTTGAGAAATTGAGAAATTTTAAAGTTTTGGGGAATCACTTTCAAATAGGTTATTATGATGAACAGAACCTATATTAACCCAACTAAGGACAAAAATCATCATTTATCCACTGTAAAAATATGTGTTGAAGGCCTAAAATGTCAATATCTCTGCAATTTCTTCATAAAATGAAGATATTTCTGTAGTTCGTTGATGCCCATAGGCCCATAAACAAGCTGTGAAAAAATATTAGCTTTAGAGGAAGTCGACTTTTATCGTCAAAAAAACGAAAGAGTCTTGCATTTTTTACTAACGTACTCATCTCAAAATTTAATATAAAAGAAATTACTCTGATACGGCAAATTACCAAGAACGCTAAGCTAAGACAGAGGCCAATCCCAAGACCGTTCCTTTAAGACTAAGACCGACGCATTCGAGACCGATGGTCCGAGACCTAGACCAAGACCTATGCATTAAAGACCAAGACCGCAGGTCTCCGGTCTTGGTCTCGAGACCATATCCCTGACTCATGCCCACTCTGAGAGCGGGACGGGGTCAAGATCTCCCGACACAGACGTAGGATCGACACCCTGACAGAGATCCAAACCCAGATCAAGACCGAAACCCTGACCAAAACCCCAGCATGACCAAGACCATCACTGCGTAATCCAGACCGAGATCAAGACCAAAACCTAGACCGAGGCCTTTCTCCCAGACCTAGAATAAGACCCAGCCCGAGACTCTGACCCAGACTGAGACCCTGACCGAAGCCCATACCTAAATTTTGGCCGAGACCCTGACCGAGACTATTTCACACACCAAGATCATCACCCTGACAAAGACCGTGACCCAGACCGAGACCCTGAGCAAGACCGAGACCAAGACCCAACCCGACCCTGAACGACACCCCGACTGAGACCAAGACCTTGACCCAGAGCCTGACCGAGATCCTGACCATGGCCGAGACAAAGACCGAGACTAGATCTTACCAAAGCTTAGAGGTCCTAGACTCAGACCAAGTGTTCTGAAATCGATTGAAAAAATCATACTATGGGAAATAGAAGCTATAGCCTACGGTAAAAAAATCATCATTGTTTAATCGAATTACCGCGAAGTTACATCATTTTAATCTTTATTGTGAAAGCTTCAAATGTCAATATCGGTATTATTGTTCTTTCATCGAATGAAGCACTATGCAGAAATGTGATTCTTATAGGCCCGTACACCATTTGGGGCAAATGTCACGCTGCCTGTGGAAATAGCGCTATATACATTCCACAACATCGATTTTGTTATAGCGCTATTATTTTTCAGCTGATGAATGTATCTATGCAAACACTTGGTACTCACAGTTCCCGGATGATGGTAGGCTAGAACCACGCGGCAGTTTTCTTCCTTCTTTCTTCTCTCGTGCGGAGGATAACGGATCACAGTCTTACAATCCATTCACGTCATGCTTCGAGTCCATCTGACATCTTTCGCGTCTTTAACAAAATCAAATTAAACTATTAAATACTGCCTTTGCTAGATTCCGCAGAGGAAGTGGCGTTACTCAAAACATTGAGACTCCACAGGTTATTGAAACGGCCTATAGGCTATAGCCTACTATGAGTGGCCACCTGCTTGGAATCACTGAAGCGTGTCCATCCCTACATCAGCTGCTCAATTGATAATTATACTACGCGGTTTATCTGCGCGGGAAATTTGACGAATCAGATTGTCTGGCATTATACTCTCCCATGTATTTATTCGTGGAATGTAGGCTCCTATTGCTGCATGGATGTTTGCATCTGTTTGCACGTATGATCCTTACTATGTACTTATGTGTGTGACCCCAGTTTAGTTCAGATTGAATCACTCGAATCACTGTAAAATTCTAAAATAGTAGTCCTATTATTGAAGGAATAAAATGTCTGTTTTTTCTATTTTTCTTTAATCGAATGAAAATATTCTGCAGACGCAGGCGCCGACTTTTATTTAAAAGGCGCTGGAACAACAGGCCAAGGATAATATTGTGCAACAGCCGACAGTGCCTTTCCATGCTCAATCATTCGAAAATGTAATGTAGGCCTACTGTAAAAAAAACACGTCAAATAACCAGATAAACCGGAATTCACCGGTCCAGTGTTGTTCGAATAATCCATAATGACCTTCAACTCAAGGGCCTTAAGAAGAAACCTGCACAAAAAGCTGTCAGCAACTGACGGAAGCTAATCATCTGACACGTTTTGAACAGATCAAAATAACTGTTGAGTAAATATCCTCGTCATATGGTTGACTTTTTCTTCTTTGCTGACGAGAAGTTGTTCACTGTAGCACGACCAAGCAGCACCCGGAATGTACGTCACGAGTGGCACTAAAAAAGGCACGTCACTGCAAACAGACTGTTGCGTAAGCGTACCCATTTCAGCAAGTCTGTTAAGGTGTTCGTTGCTGTTACGACGCTTGGTCGTTCCCATTTGGTCTTCATTGATCTGAAAGTAAAAATTAACGGAGCCTATTATCGCGACGTTCTGCTGTCACAACATCTTCCGCGTGTTATCAGAAACCTAGCTCCAGAGGACTGTTTGGTTTTCAACAGGACAGTGCCCCAGTCCACAGAGCCAGGAACACCATCTAAATGCTAACAAGAGAGACACCAAATTTCATTTATCCCGCATCATGGCCTCCGAACAGTCCAGATTTAAATCCTGTCGACTAAAGAGTGTGGAGCGTAATGCCAGGGCGAGTCAACCCGACAGTAATCCTTGATGTAAACGATCAGAAGCAACGCTTGTTGGAAGAGTGGGATGGTCTGGATCAAACGATAATCGACGATGCTGTTTCCCATTTATAGGCTTGCATGCAAGCAGAAGGAGGACATTTTGAACGTCTTCTTTAATTAAATAATCAGATCACACTACTGAGAGTGTCTTCCAAAAAAATGTAAGACTGTTTCATGTTAGAAGTAGGCCTACTTTGCTACAAAATCTAAAAGAAAATATTCTAATTCTCAGGCATTAGAGAAATATGGAATGAACAGTTTGGCTTACTTTTCATTGAACCACGGTGTTTATGGCGCCACCTAGCGAATAGAGATGAGCTAACTTTAATGCGTTAAATAAAACACCGTATATATGGTGCCACTTAGCCAATCGAAACGAATTTTCTCCCTTCTTTTCCTCCATTAACTCTCTTCCTCATTTCCTGCATATGCTCTCTTCCTCCCCTTCCTTTATTTTCCCCTCACTCTCCCTATCCTCCATATGCCATCTTCCTCCCTATTCTCCGTTTGAAGAACGAAAACGAAACAAGCTGGGATATAAGTCTTTAGCTCCGTCAATGCTCACTCTCTTGCGGTACCAGTCCATATCGACACCGTATACATATCGCCACCTAGCGAATGGAAATTAATTAATTATATCGTGTTAAATATACATCGTATATTATTAAGGTTTATATGGCACCACCCAGATAATCGAAATGAACTAAAATTAAGGAATGGGAGGTTGAGTGCAACACCTCACCCTCCCTTTCCTCCATTTACTCTCTTCCTCCCTTTCCTCCTTTTTTGCCCTCTTCCTCCCTTCCTCCATGTGCTCTCTTCCTCCATTTTGCTATGATCCTCACCATTCCTCCCTTACCTCCATTTTGACCTCACCCTCCCGATCAACCCACTCTCCTATTAACCCGCCCTCCGATTAATTCACCCACCGATCAATACACCCACCGATCAACCCACCCACAGATTCACCCATCGATCAACCCACCCGCTGATCAACCCACCCACCAATCAACCCACCTCCAGATCAACCCACCCACCGATCAACCCACCTACCGATCAACCCGCCCACAGATTCACCCACCGATCAACCCACCCACCAAGCAACCCACCCACAGATTCACCCACCAAGCAACCCACCCACCGATCAACCCACCCGCGGATCAAAAAAGGCGAATTAGACGACATATTATTCGAATTGCAGTGGATTTCAATCATTATAATTTTATTTTTGAAACCCCGAATGTCAAAGGTTGAATATGAAACAATTCGCATAGTTCTCTTACTTCTCTATAACACTTTCATTTGACATAGCGCTGATGAATTAGGACGTGGTGGATGCTGAGTAATTTTAGAAGATTTACATACACACTACATTTGATCGAATGAAGATATCTATGCTGTGAAATATCAGATCTATGCAGACACGTGATACTCACAATTCCCGAATGGTGGTGGGCTAGAATCACGCGGGAAGTTTCTCTCAGTCTCTCACTCGTAGAGCAGATCAAATTCTCGCAATCCGTTCATGTTATCCATGGAGTCCATCTCTAATCTTTCGTGCTTTTTTAAAATCAGCTGAAACTATTAAACGCTGTCTGGACTAAAGTTTGCAGAGGCAGTGACGTATCGTAACTCATAGCTTCGAGACTCCACATCCTGCTGTTTGAACGGCCTATACTACGAAGGGCACATCTGCCTGGAATCACTGAAGCGTGTCCATCCTGCATGAGCTTGTTTATTGGGAAACTGCGCTGGAAATTTGAACTGACTCCGATTGTCTCGTAAATATAAATTTATATATATATATATATATATATATATATATATATATATATTCACGCAAGTGTGCTCGTATGTATGCATGTGTTTGCCTGTTTGTCCCCAACTACATGCATACGTCTCCTACGGAACAAGTTGTTGCTTGTATGCACTGTTAAAAATGAATTGTGCCTGTCTTTTAATAATAAAATCAGAGAATTCCTAAGAAAATGACAAATTTCTTAATTACCTTAACAACGCTTTGTTACCTATATAAAGTACATCTTGTTATGGTGGTATTTGTCGCCATATTTATTTGTTCCCACGTGTGTTCCCCATTTCAGTTCGTCCGTTCTGAAAATTAACAACATACATGTTCAATTAACATCTAAGTACAACCACGCTCGAAACCATCAAATTAAAATGTCGTAAAAATGCAACACAGTCAAAACGCCATACTGATCATAATATTGATTTGTGAGGACGTAGTATCAGAGAAGAGACTCCTCGTTTATTCCATTTATTTTGGTCTAAACTTTCTTCCTACATAAATATATGCAAACTAATTCCCGATATTATTGAGTACGTAAGAGTCCTTCTGTCCGCATGTCCCAGCGTTGCCACCTCAGTTAATTCCCACGCTTGCAATAAATGCCATGACCGTTCGTTTTTCATAAAAAGGAACAAATCCGGTTTTGCCCTACGTTTTCGCGCTAATTCCTTCGCCATATTCAATTTATTTCATTGTAACTGATTAACCTTATGAATACCACTGAGTTGAAAATGATTAAGCTCTGCAAAAAACTGATGGATCGAAATGGGTCCTGGTTTGGGACCAGCGGACAACTCTGCGATAAGCAGTGATGGATCGACGGGTAAATATGGAAAGTATTTAATAGGCCTATGATTTGTAGAATACTTGTAACTACTTTACAATAAACGTTTTAACCATAGCCGGAGATAGGCTATTATAACAGTTACTAAGCACAACTCCAGCACAGCACAGTACTTTTACAGGTCTGCTTCAACTGAAAGTCTGAAATGCAAAACGAATAGATCAGAAACAGACCCTAAAGTTATCTGTTGTTTTTCTGAACCAACTTGAACTTGTTTCGAAAACAGCACCACAACGACAAAGTCTCGTAAAGGAAGCCGTCTTCAGTATCTTTCAAACTGAAAAATAGTTTTTCGGTTGTAGAAAACTAGCGTAAGAAGCAGTCAGACAAAAACACAAAGACAACAACACCGAAGCTCGATCATGCGACTAAATCCACGTCCACGTTGACCATCTTTAAGGAAAGAACAAAAGTAAATCTAAACGCTTTTCCATAGCTATAGCCACATAATTAGGCCTATTATGTCCTCGAATACCTCGATCATTTAACAGTGAATCGATCGGAAGCGATACTTCATCGCCTCTGCGGACGTTCTGCCTTCTTGAATTAACGCTACGCTAAGTAAGGTTCGAATGTTCCATGTCATTGTGGCAACTCCTCCTTCATCCTCTTGTATCCACCCTTTCCCTCATCCAGTCCAGGATCATTTGTTCTCAGTCCTCCTCTGGTATTTTTCCCTTCCATATTTCCCCTCGATGATATTTCGTAGTAGGCAGTCGTCTCTTAGTATATGCCCAAACAATCTCCTTTGTAGTTCTCTTATTGTCCTCATCAATGATCTCTTCTCTCCAATCATCTGTAGGCCTAATACGTTTTCCTTACTCCCTCGACTCCCGTAAACCTACTTATCATATGTTACAGCTATATCATGTAATCGTAATACGGTTTCAAGTCAATTTGAGTTGAATAACGAAAATAAATAATAAGCTTCATAATAACAATAATACTGACAAATGATGGTTTAGATGATATGGATACTAATCGATTTCATGCATATCAGATTCACAGTTATCCATTTCCATTAAACACGTAACAATAATACCGTCAATAACAGCAGCAATAATAATTACAAGAGCAGCTTTCATAGCAAATGACATCATTCGACATGGGCTTATCGCAAGATGGTTTTTAATGTGGCTCTCAGAAACTCGTTATTCTTATTATTATTACCGAAATATGATATCGCCCTGCTTCCAACATTTTTTGCGCAGAAGTTCATACACACGCCTCGAAGGCGCAATTGCAGTTGTACTGCAGAGCAATTGTGCGCGAAGGACTTGCTCAAGGTCCCCACACAGTGACTCCCTCGACGAGGGTCGAACCCACTCACTCAGTTCACACTGAACGTTACGGGCTGACCGCTCTAACCAATCGGCCACTGTGCCACACATACAGAGATGGTAGTTATAACCCTGCCGGGATAACCCCACAGAGCCTATTAATTATACGACTCGTATATCCAGCATATGGGATCCGTATGGAGCCCACAGTGGGGACCCACATAGAAGAAAAGCAGTCCGTTGAGGCAGCCACAGGTAAGTGCTAGCGACTTAATTTTCTCAGCCTTGGCATATGAGGGTGGGCGGCCAGTCCTCTTCCTCGCCGTCGCATCATCCCACTGACGGTGTACGGTAAGAGATTTGAACTTCTGACCTTCCGAATGATAGCCGAGCATGCTAACAATTACGCTACGGACTATGACTGCACACAAATACACCTCAAGGAACTCTACCATCAAGTACTCGGGCGGCGCCAGTCCCAAGTCACGACGTAGAGGAGGGTGACCGCTCCTGCACGAGATGGCATGTCGCTACATTCTTTAATAGTCATAGCACAATTTGGGGAGAGGAGTTTTTAATTATAATACGTATTTGAACATCTACATAACATTATTCTCCAAAATTGACTCAGATATAAAATATTTAAAAATGCATGACACTCCCAGTGATCAGCAGTATAAGAAAATAAACACAAGCGCCGACTCCACAGAGGCAACAGGGACACTCGCACCAGTACTTAAGGTTCTGGGGCAACGGCATACTTTAAAAAAATGCATAATTGGGGTCTCCCTGTTTTTATCTCAATTTCAAGGTGCCTGTTTGTCAGCTGAACAGAAAAACAGGCTATCAATTAATATTACTTACTAACTAATAAAATTTACAAAACAACTTGCATGTAAGCACTCATTGAAACATTGATATAAGTAACAAAGTACACATGGCTAGTCAGTCCTTCAACAGTCAGTAGCTACTACTGGACAGCCTCTTAAATTAGTAGTATGTGGGTGCATTTAGAATACTAATTGTCACTGTATTCCACATTTTATTATTATTAATATTACAGCAGTTTTACACAGCGCCTCCTTCAAGGCCTTCTACTCAGAAGCGCTCCCAGCCCAACCACTGTCAAACAGGACAGTCTTAAGGCCAGAGAAAAACAGAGCAGATTGGCCTATTGGTGTGAGGCGCAATGCTACTGGAAGACCATTCCAGGTCACCGGACCAGCCATGAGAAAGCACGGCGTTGTCAGATAGCAGATAGCAGTCCTCGCAGGGGGGACAAGCAACTCCACTTGCGCAGCAGAACGCAACAAACCACGGCGTCCAACAGTGGCAGCAAAGTTCAATCAGATAGAGGGGTGCCAGGCCCTCCATGCAGTGCCGTACCAGTGCAGAGACACGGTAGGCAATGTACTGTAGGTAGGCATGTAACTGAACCAGTTTAGAAGACTTGCCGTTTGTAATTCTAAAACATAAAGTTGAAGTAAACCTGTGACTAAAGTCTATCTTACTGGCAATTTCACAAGCTGTGTGGGTGTATGCAACTGCCATGATTTCAGATATTTTTATGAAAGTAGCTAGTTACTACTAGCTAGTAGTTACTCGTGGTCGTTTGTACTTGTCTTTAAATTTATGATTGATCATGGAGAAGCACTGTTGCACAGCATTATCCTTGGTAGAGCTGAACAGAAACTCGGTCTAAGTTTCATGGTACTTGGCATAACCTCGGACAAATCATGGATCCGAGTTTTAATCTGTTCGATTTTCTGTTTCAAAAACGACAATTGATTTTTTATTTACAAAATGACAATTAACCTAACTGAAAACACATACTGTTATTTCTATTTGCAAAACGACAATAGACCTAACTAAAAACTGAAATACTGTTACTATTAGTACTCACTAGTTGCTACATCTTAGTGTTAACTAAGGCAAAACTACAAAATTCATAAAAGTTGTGCAAACTGCCATACAAAAAGTCAAGAGCATAAGACTTTTTAAACATTCTAAACTAGGCTCGGACTTGGTAAAATTCAATTCACAAAACCCGGTACTCAAATTCTGCAAGAAATTTGAACTTTGGTTCATTCCTAATTCTTGGCCTGTTGCCCCAGCACCTTTTACAAAAAGTCGGCACGCCTGTGAAAACAAATATCACAAAATGTTCAAATGGAAGCAAAATTTCATCACAAAACTGTGAAAGAGTTTAATAACTTAAAGACTGTCAATCTCAAGTAAAACTCAACGAACTCCTCCGTAAAAATAAACGAACATTGTTTAATATCAGTTGGAAGACAAATGTCCACAAAACACAGACAAAGCCAGTGCCATCTCAAGCACACATTCGCTCACAACTAGAAAGGTTAAGTTTCCAAGGTACTTAAAGGGTGCTATATAAATAGTTCGAGAGGCAGAAACATACATGCAGTGCCAGTCCTCAATCTGGAGTAAGGAGGAGGGCAATGCTAATCATCTTTATTATGACAGTGTCATTAAACCAATCAACCAAACATACAGGTTTCTATTAACCATTCCATTCACCGGCACTACGGGGACGATAGTTCCAAGGTGGAGGGCAAATCCAAAAGCAATCCAACAACCAGATATGCTACTGCAATCTATAGTGGTTCAAGGAGAGAACAGCATTTATATAGCGCCACAATTAATCCGTTACATGCAAACAATGCCTGGTAACAACAGTCAAGTGAAAAAAGATATGCCTAGTTTTTGATGAGTTATATAATATAATAAATATTCGTTTTTTCATATACACACCAAGTGATATTAGACAAGTTCTGAAGACAGTTTCACAGTGAACAACTCTTGTCAACACGACTTCATGCTGTGATATGCTTCTTCACAGTAGGAGAAACCACACCCAACCAGGTCACACACATTATATACACGAGAATGCTTGTTGCTAAGCTGCAAATCACTGATAGCTTTGAAATTGTAAAGATCTGGTCAAAACTGACTCGAAATTTGGTTGAAATGTGATTGCATAACAATAACTTCGAAGCCTTGCACAACTAATGCGGTCTTCAATAATGCTTCTATTGTTCTCAATTCTACACACTGATAAAGGAGGAACAAATATCAACTAATTTCTTGTAGCAGTCAATAACTACATCCAATTTGCTTCATCAAGCAGTCGAATTTAAATTAAATTATGCGCTTAATTCTTGAACTCGTAGAAAGATTGTACTGCCCAGCAATACACTGTTGTTCTTTTGCTGTGATGTGAGAATCATCGCTTGACTAAGAGAAAAAATAAATAATTTTTAGATCTTGGGCAGGTATCTGACACAGGTAAGAGTTGACTGATCCAACAGACTTCTTGCACTTTGTAGGTAGATGTACTTCCATAATCAGTTCTCCATCACGTCTAGAGTGAAGGTAGGACAGGATTCTGCCTCCGTAGCTCATTCTCCATCATCATCATCTTCTGTCGCATAACTTCTAGCTGAAAAGCAAGAGATGACATTCCTGCAATGGTCAAGGTGAGATACTATAAAGGACAGCAATTCATTTAATGCACCTTTTTAATGCACCTCTTCAATCAACTACACAGTCCCACAGACTTCTACAAGCTTTGACAAATGTTCCTTCTCTGTTTCTGGATGCAACACGTGGAACAGTCTTTCAAACATTTGAAGAATGCACCAGCTCTGGAGAAATTCAAATCACAGCTCACGACTTGTCTTTATAAACTATCATACACAACTGTCAATGATTTCGAAGATTAAATTTCTTGTCCATATGAACCACCAGACGAAAAGATAAAACACGTGGAGGTTAGAAATGCAGGACCTTATGTGCAGCCAGCTCTCACTGTTTGGTGGACCAGAACTCGATTTTGACCAATTCTCTTAACAACTCTTCTAACTCCGTAGTGTTTTCCTTACTGTGTAGTGTTTGTCCTTTCTGTATAGTATTTGTCCCTAGTTTAACTCATGTACAGCGCCATTCTCTTTAGCCTTGGCTATGTTATGTCTGACAATTATTATTTCGAGTAATCACTTAAAGTACATAAGTGAAAGGTGACCAAACAAAGAAGGTTGAGCCAATAGAGGAAATCCAACCTGTGCCTCGTATCGTTCTGACAGGCATTGCATGTGAAGCTCCATTTTCTTCATCTTGTCAAGGTACTTCTTCTTTGCCTTCTCAAATGCACAGACAAGAGCACTGTCAAAGGAAAAAAGGACATTCAATATAACTATTTAGCCATTGTGAGTTAATTTAAGGGAGCAATACAAAGGTTCTGACACATACATACATGTCACACATAAGGCATTAGTTCAAAGTTCAGTTCTGGTCCGCTAACAGTGAGAGTCGCACAAAAGGTCTGGCACAACTGCACTTGATTATTCAGTGGTCTGTATGGACAAGGATAGAAAAGCCAACCAAGTACTCATCTTATCCATGAAGGGAAAAGAGAATAGGATCATGGAAAATTGAGTCCAAGACCATTAGATATGACTTGAGGTGCTAGGGGATGTTGCTGGCATGAGGCAAGAAGACTGGCGTGAAAAAGATGAGCAGACTCGTGCTGCAATTTCATCTAGTACCACAACGGTTTCTGCTCGCTCTCTTAAGACTTTTCTGTTCTGTGGGAATAGGGGTTTTTCGCACTGGGAGCGCCTCTGATTTGGTTGTACTGTGAGAGGCGCTTTATAAAATCCGTAAATAGAATAGAATAGAATCTATAAAATAGACCTGTACAGAAAGAACCAAGGACAAAAATGCAGAGTACAGTACATGTATTTAAAATGCTTTTTAATCCGTCTATTATCCTCTCCTGGTTCTACGGTCATCTCTTGATTTGAAATGGAGTTGTTAGAGGTATACTATCAGTATCAAGAGCACAGCATGATTAAACCTAGGTTAATGGATGATATCTGATTAGATTACACATTCATTCCTTCATTCATGTGTTTGATGTCAGCAACCAAGTGTTCAAAGCAATGAGCAGGAGTATGTTGAGAAGGAATTAAGCATGCAATATTAAATTGTCTTGTATCTACCTGTTGGCTCTTTTAAGCTCATTTACAAAACCGGCCGACTGTTGCTGCCTGGCGTCCGAATTCCTCGACACCTTTTCGAGAACTGCCGTCAGTTCCTGCACTTTTACCTTGAGTCGAGCCTCGCGCCGAAGTGCATCGGACAGATCGAGTGCAATCTTCGCCATGTCGTTGGGCAGCTCAGACAGCGATAGTGCAGGACTTGACGAGACTTCCTGTTTTCAAAAATATAAATACGACAAGACATCAGAAGGTCCTACAACTGCTATATACATTATATTTTATGTAGCTACATACCTATAAATAGAAGAACAGTCCCTTGAGTCAAACACCAGAGGCACTCAATGATATATACCTCAGTCTAGAACTGCCACAGCTCAGCATCGTGCACATGCCTCTGCTGGCCCTTCGCTATGGAACAGCCTTTCTGTTGTGACTCGTGCTACCATCCTATCTAGTAGCACAACTGTTTCTGTTCGTTCTCTTAAGACTTTTCTCTAGGGGTTTTTCGCACTGGGAGCGCCTCTGATTAGGTTGTACTTTGAGAAGTGCTTTAGAAATCCGTAAATAGAATAGAATAGAATAAAGTGCCAGCAACTCATCCATTCACTGTATGCTATTCCTGCCAACACAGCACAGTCCCACAAAGACTCAATGAGTTGAGATGAAATTTCCATCTTGACACAATCTGGAGATGTCGCTACCTTCCAAAAGCCGGCGTCCGACTGTAGCGTTGGGGTTTTCCCGTCTCTCGACTCCTGACTTGGCGACTGTTTGCTGCCAAGTCGCAACACTAGCAGCGCCTTCTCCTTCTCAAGCAAGAAGTTCTGTGCCTTTAACTCTGACTTCTCCTCCTAATCAACAGATGCGGTAAACAAAAAAACACAAACATGTATATTAACATTAAGCCCATAAATCAAACAAATAAAAAGTCCATCAATCCATCTAACAATCAATGCAATCATCCATCAATCAATCCACTCCCATCCATAGACACGCACCCACTCCATTTATTCATCCCACCCACCCACCCATTCACCTATAGTTCTGTGAGGTATAAAAAGACATAAGATCAAGTGTTTTTGTCATAGATCCTTATATGCACCCACCATCCATCCATCCATTCACCAATAATCCATCCATTAGTCAATTCATCCATACCCACCCTCCCCTTTGGCCTGGCCATCCATTGCTTTTATACACCTCCTTTTGTGAGGTGCTCATTGGTAGTTAGCACATTGAACTCAATCAAGCGGTCAAAAGTTCATTTCCCAACCAGGGCAGAAATTTGGATCGAGATTTCTCGTCGCAAGCCAACTGAGCAATAATGAATACACTGATCATGCACCGTCTGTGGGAATATAAGAAGGTAAGGCAGAGGACTGGCCACACTTCATCATATGCTGAATATGAAAATTAAGACGCTAACACCTCATACTCATGGCTGCCCAAGGGATGGCTCATCTTCATATTCTTCGTGACGCAGTAGAAGGTACATCGCATCTATACTGTATCTTCGTTTATTGGAAAGAAATATCGCTATAAAAACGCAGCAACATTAAAAATTCATATTTACAGAGGAATCAGTCACTCAGTCATCGAGTTTATTAGGCCTAAATTTGTGAAAGGTTCAAACTGCTGGAACTGTGAATGCTTAGGAAACATGAGGGATCGAGGGTGTCTAATAGATGTTTTTGTACAGTAATCTGGGTATAAAGCTCCTATCAGGGAAGTATTAAAGTCACTATAGGTGTACTATGAAGTATTTCTATTCATCCATCAACCTATCCATTCATCCTCTCTCATAGCACTCTCAAATCCACCTTCATTGCCATTAGTTCTTGCATAAGTACGGCGTTCTCAAGGTCGAGCCTCTGCGCATCTGGGTTTGGTTCAAGATCGAAACTGAACGGATCGAGATGAACGCTTTCGAGTTCCATGATCGTCAGCTTGACGACTGCTCGGTCGGCCTTCAGCTGCCTCAGATGCTCGCGCAATTTGTGCTCGTCGAACTTCGAGAAATCTGTGTCCTCGACGCTCGCTGTGGAGCTGGCTGAACTGAGAGAAGAATGTACATAAAAGATACTCAGTACAAGGATGAAAGAAACTTTATTGCTACAGTATCATACAAAAGCATTTACCAACAACAAAAAGACCAATTAATTGTGATAAACCCATGCAACTAACTATTGCCACTTTTGCAATTCAACCTCATAGTGGTGCACCTACTAGAATTAGCGGCTTGTGCAATTGATTAGACAAATTCCACTTAAAATTGACTATATCTCAGTGTTGCCATCATGCGATTAGGTATTTATATAGCATCATTTTTCAGAATGATCAAAGCAGATTTTGAAGTGTGTTGAAGTTGTCTGACAGTGACAGCTGCTTGATTGAGATAGCATGCAAGATAACCTGGAAGAAAGCACATCGCTAAATAAGCATTTAGCACTGAGATTTGCAAATCTCTTAGAATTAGAATTTTAGAAATCTAGTAGCTCATCAATTAGAGTTAGAAGAAGTGATTTTCACTATTCGGCCAAATACGAATAATTTGGCCAACGATTCGGCCGAATACAAATAGTGTACAAAATACATTTACAGACAAATTTTCAAATTTCAGTTAGATAAATTTCATATATAAACTAACAGTATACAGTTAACTACATGAAATTTTTGCATCTTTGAGCCAGTCTGTGTAAACCAGTAATGGAACTGATTTAATTAAACTTAGATGTGGGACGGCTGACACTGCGATACCGCAGTCCAGGCAGTACAGTCACTTCAGTCCACTCGATACAGCAGCCGCTGCCTGTGCAAAAACATACGCCACGTGACCAATATTCATATTTGGTCCGACCACCACTATTCGGCCGAATACCAAATAGCTATTTGGCTCACTATTCGGCTCCGGTCTGAAAACAAACCATGCAAAGCATGATATTCTTAAAAATAAATACATACACAGACAATATATATCTATATATATATATATATATATATTAATCTAACCTAGCTGTTCTACTAGTTGAAGAGGAGTCTTCCCACGGACAGACCACACCTCGAGATGGATTCATCATCATCCCATTGTGGTCCAACCGCATCAGTAGTTGCCTGGCAACTGCCTCAACTGCCCGTCGCGACAAGTGCGTGTTTTGTAAGAGGATGGCCGAATTCTGGTGATCTTCAAAAGCAAATAATCACACGAATCAGTCCCCACACTACCAAAAAATCCATTCTTTGCTAGGACCCTAGCCGGATCGTTAAACGGCGCTATATAAATTGCGAGATAATTACACACATGCACACTCCCCGCAGTTAAGACAAAATAATTCATAGTCACCAACCCCAATAAAGTTCAATGAATTCTTTAGAGCATCCGTTTCCATCATCATTATAATCCGTTCCTGATGCTAGCCATCTGGCGACGATGGGTACGAATAAAGGATTTCCATTCATCAAGTCCATTGCTCCTCTTAGGGTTAGTCCTAGTTCGAGTAAATAAGTACAGACAGACAAACAGACAGACATACAGACCACAAACCACACAGACAGACAGACACAGACAGACAGACAGAGCACTGACCATGACTTCCAAGTCCATTGGCTCGACACTTGGCGAGAACAATGGCCAGCTCAATGTCCAGTAGGTTGACGATGACGTCATAGATGTCAAGCGCCTGGTCAGTGTAGTTGAGTGACATCTGGAGAGCGGTGTTGTTGGACTCGTATTTGCCAAGCAGAACGGTCAGGCGATCGCAGTGACCCTTGCTCTCTGCCAGGGTCAAGTTCAAAAGGTCGTTCTAGAATATGCCATTCACAAATTCACTAAAACAAACATGAATTCGGTTACGAAATGGCAATGTAGGGTTCGTTATGCAGATGAATACAGACAGGGTCAGGGAACTTAAGATCAGATCAAGTGAGATCAGCTATGTAGAAGAACTTAAGGTCAGGTCAAGTGAGATTAGCAAGGTAGAAGAATTTAAGATATCACCACAAAAGACCTGGTAAGGGAAGCTAAATTCTAGTAAGGTAATAGTGATGTAAAAGCCTTTAGATAAAACAATTCAACACCTATAACAGAACAAGGAAACTGGACCTGAACTTTGAACCACTAAAATATATACTTTCTTTAATTTTTTTATCCTTGAAACTGGCATCCCATGCACAGTGGTCAGATAAACTCTTACTCACCTGTGCCTTCAGGTGGTCGACCTTGCTCTGCAACCTTTCCAGCTCAATCTCGAACTCGTGGATCTTCCCAAATGCCAGCTCTCCACCGCCTGCTCCTCCGTTTCCCACTCCCCCTCCACTGGCTGCCTGCATCGACTGAAGGATCTCCTGGATGCTGGAACTCTCATGCAGGCTCTGAGAAAGATGCTCTGCAACTTTGGCATTTGGCAGCTTCAATCAATCAATCATCAATCCATCAATCAATTTATCAGGTCCAATAAAATGAATAAAAATCAATCAACCTTAAAAACAATAAGTAAATCATTTCCAATAAATTAAAAAATCAGTCAGCTAGAAAATCAATCAATCAGAAAAATCAATTAATCAGAAAATTAATCAGAAAATCGATAAATTAGAAAATCAATCAAGCAATCAATTGTATGAACTTTTTTACAAACTGTGGGATAATGCTTTGACATGGAGCTGACTTGGTACTAACTTGGGTCAGGAGCAGTTTTGAATTGCCAAGATTTGCTTTATAATTTGTGTTCAATTACAAGGAAACATAAGTAAGTAAGTAACAATATTCTTTATTAGACTGCAAGCATATGCATATGTGTAGTAGCTTACAAAAGATATAAATAAAAGCAGCAACTCAAACAGTCATTCTAACATTCGCATGATAATTGTTCTCTTGCCAAAGGCATCAACTCTAGGTAGGGCAAGGTCAAGCGGCCTCAATCGCATGTTGTAAGGGGTGGCCTCACAGGGAGGAAGAAGGTCTTGAAGGATATGGTACGGGTTCGAAAGAACTGTGAGGAAAAGAGAAAAGTCAGTTATAAAGCAGTGTTATTTAACCCTTTAACAACCAGCACTATTGATTATACCTTAGCATTTAGTACATGCTGGTTGTTAAAGGGTTAAAAGTAGAAAAGTCAACAGGAAGGAAGCCAGCACATATCAATTCCCCAGAGGACCATTAAGGTAATTGTGCCCCACATCATAGGTGAAGCCCCATCAAATGGGGGAGGTGAAGAGTAACCAGGCAAGCAAGGGTAGTAGCTCAAACCACATCAAGGGTGGTTGATTTTAAGGTCGTTACAGAGTCACTTTAGATTTGCCGAGACTAACAACTCACCCCGAGTGAACTGATTTCTGCTCCGAGCACCGGACGATCGTGTTTTCCTGTCCTCAGTTTCTTCAGTTCAGCCACTTTGGCGACAGGTGCAGACGACGAATGCGGAAGACTTTCCGCTCTGCAGTCAAAAGGAAAGGACGTAAAAATTCCAGCAAATAGACGCATTGACCAATCAATCAATAAATTAATCAATCAATTAATCAATCAATTAGTCAGTTAACCAATAAGTTTACAAAAGAACTCAAATTTCCAGTTTCATCATTTCCATTATATGATAGACGTTGGAGGTCCGCACTAACAATTTCCTATGGCCATCGACTGCTCAATAAAATCATAAAAATAGAGGTTCTTAGAATCATATACTAAAGTGTCTTATAATAAAAGTACTCCAATGACCCAATTCCTATAATATCAACATTTATTTAAGATGTTTTCCCAAAAGCAGCCACAGAAAACGAATACTTTGCCCTTTTCTGTCCAGTCCTATTGAACCCATGTCACATCCTTCACAACCTCCTGTAAGGTCACCCCATACAACATGTGATCTATGCCACTTGACCTCACCCTAACTAGGGTTGATGCCTTGGCCAAGAGAACCTTTACCATGCAAATGTTTCTTTAAATTTCTGATTTTGATACGTTAGGAAATAATAAACGAATAAATCATTATCAGAAAGCATTTTAAATCGGTCAGCTAAGTTACATTATAACAGGCAGTGGATAGGTTCCTCTTTTACCGATATGGGCCCCCACAGCTGCCTCAATTGAGGGCCCATAGCTACGGCCAAGGACCTTTCTTCTACCTGTCAGGAAGAGAAGGAAATGTTCGGTGCTGGCTAATGGTGGTAAAACTGGATGGCGGAAGGACTTCTGTGCTCTGCGTTCTTGTCTGCAACTCATGAACCTGTATAACAACAAACATCATCACTCAAATTTATATATTTATATATCATATAAATTAAATTCATATATTTATGTTATACAAACTGCCTAAGACTGATTTGTATTGACTGATCTGTATTGCCGTGGTTTGGTAGGGAACAACTTCAAGTACACTCATTGAGAGGTGCTATATAAATGTTAAATTGATTGAATGAATGAAATTGGCAGCCGTCACTCTTACTACATCATCCACGATAACATATTCATGTAAAAACACAATTGTATCTCTGCAGATTTAATTTATTAAGCTTTCACTTCCCATAATTAACTGTGATATACTAAAGTGTCTTATAATAAGATCATGTTGAGATATGTCTTCATCTGCACCGATTGTGCCATAGCACTGGTATCAGCAACTGACCATGGTGATGATGATTACAGCGATGATGATGAAGAAGACATTACAGGTCGGCTGAGTCAGTGTATTATGATGATGAAGATGACAACAACAGCAACAACAACAAGATTGATAAGAGATGATGATCACAAAGCAGTTTAATATTCGCTTTAATATTCGCTTTAATATTCGTTTAATATATTTAATATTTGAAGAAAAGAGACACCTGAGGTATAGGGGTACTTGCCCTCCGCCTAAACTTGTCCCTCTCCTCTCGGATGCTTCCCAGCTGAGTCCGTATCCGGTCGAGTTCCTGTTCCTGCAATCGGTTCCTTTCCAGCAAGGATTCCTTGGCAATTTCCAGATCCGACACTCGCCTCTCCAGCTCCGGTCTGCCTGAAGTAGAAGGTCCAGTGCCAACGACAGCCTCAGCACTCGCGACGATCTACACGACAAACAAATATTCATAGATATCAAATCATTTACATAACACATTTGCATAGCACCAGTAATTAAAAATATCTAATTTAAGTATCTAATTTGTAACCCCACAAATAAATCAATCACAATCTGAGACCTTGTCAGCAAACCCATGCACCAGTAAATAAAAGCAAGGATGTATACAAGGCTTATTGCCATCATAGAGTTACATAGTGAGTTGACATATATACAACAATAATAAGCTGATATTTATAAGCTGTTTGTTGCACAGTTCTGATTAGGTTGTACTGTGAGAGGTGCATTATAAATCCATAAATAGAAAAAAATAGTTCATAGAATTATATTCTGCATAAACCTGTTAGCCACTGTTAAACGGCTAGGCAAACAGGGTAATGCTAAACTCACTGAATGCTTGGTTTTGCTCAATAAATTGATGGCCATGGTTATATAACTAAACTGAACACAGAACTGTGCTAAATTACAGAACATCGCCTATATACCCGTACGTCGCCTATTATTATACCTGTATGCTATCAATATACCTGTACATTACCTATATACCAGTATGTTACCTGTATAGTCTATCATCACCAAAACACAGAACTGCACTAGAGGGTATGTAAGTCATTCTGTCTGTACCCTAGATCCTCTGTCCTCCATGTTTGATGCAGCATTTGTTGAAACGATCGCATTGGCTTCGTCGTCATGTGATGAGAACGTTAGTTGATGATGTTTGTCGAGCGCATTTTCTAACTCAGACACGACTCGGGATAATTCTGCGTTCAGATCGCAGCCAACGTCAGCTGCGGAAAGAAATCAATGATTAGCACCATGTCACAACAAGAATACAACCAATGCAACAAGAATAAATCCATGCATTTCGTACCTGAGTAATTTCTCTTATAGAGGCGCTATATAAGTGTCCAATACGAAAAAAAATAGCTACAGTGGAAGCAGACTAATCGGTTGCACTGAAAAGATTACCTGTATGTAAGCTGTATACCTGTGAGCCATCCAGGGGCTACCAGATAAGGGGTGGGGCTTGTTTTTGAGTCTTAGGGGGGAATATCTTGCCTGCCTGCCTGCCTGACACTGGGGATATGGGGTTTGCCTTCATCACTCAGAGTGGATTGACATCCCTGGAGCCACCTGTATTCATGATTATACATAGTCATTGTTGCCTAGAACTACTTATGATGTGCATTGCTAAGATAAAAATTGTAAAGAAAAAGAATTTGGTTGTCTCAGATATGGTAAATTGATGTACTTATTCTAAAAGAGTAAAAAATCTGATTTACCTATGCCAAAGCAGCAATTTAAAGTACCTATACTCAATAATGACGATTATTGTGCCATAACTCAACCATACTGCCAGTAGGGCGCCTAACAAACAACTAAATAGCCGGAAGTGGGGTAAATTACCATATCGAAGCTGAAGTGGTCAATCAAAGTAGGCCTACCTATGCTGACAGTCTGTGAACAATTGGGTGTGATGTCATTGTTGCTGTCTGCGTCGTTGCTCTTGTTACTCTGAAGTCCATCGGAATCTTCGAATTCATCTTCTTCTCTGCTTTCATATCAACAGACACATCTCTAAGCGAACTACTCAAACTGCAAACAGTTACCAAAGCAGCAGAAAAGGAGACCCTGAAGAGAGAGACCCCCATGGACAATCCCCTCTCTGAATCGCTCTTTGATTTGAACAGCTGTGCTGTGCTTTTCTCTCCCCACAGGGCCTTTCACACTGAAAGCACCTCTGAATAGGTTGTACTGAGAAAGGTGCTATAGAATTATGTAAATACAATACAATACCATCTTTAATTGCTGTTGTGGGACTCGCATTGATCCAAAATTATGCAGTTATAATTAAAAAACCATAGGCAAAGACAAACACGACTAAGATGGCCGTGGTGATGACGAAGATGCCGATGATGATGACGACGATGATGATGATCAAGATGATGATGGTCAAGGTGATGACGGTCAAGACGACGATGAAACATTTAACTCACCGTATAACATTGATCTGTCGCTGATCGATCTTTTTCCTAAGCTCAGCTATCACGCTGTGAAGCTCAGTTATTCGATCCTCGTATCTCGTCATCTGCTGCTCAAATCGATCGTCTGCGTCTTTCTGTATTCGCAACTTTTCGATCTTTGGAAAGAAACTAAAGGTAATACTCATTCCGAAAATTGAAATGTACGAAGTAAAATCACTGCCATAAATTCGTGGGTCAAGGTATGGAACTGATTAGACAGCTTACCTTGTGATGCAGAGTATCGGGTTTGAGCTGACCAAAAACAATAACCTCTCAGAGACTAGGAGCCCTTATGCACAATTGTTAATAATATTTATGCTTTGGCATATACATAGCAGTGCTATATAATTATATGCAAAAGGGAAATATAATAAATTATTGAAAATTACAGAAAACTAAGATGCAAGCATTCCAAAAGTTAGAGTAATCGAATTTAAGGTAGAGTATGGTAAATTGTTGAAAACTGCAGAAAATCAAGATACACGCATTTTAAACGTTAGAGTAAGGTAGAGTATGGTAAATGGTTGAAAATTTAAGATACACACATTCTAAAAGTTAGAGTAGTCAAATTTAAGGTGGAGTATGGTAAATGGTTGAAAATTTAAGATACACACATTCTAAAAGTTAGAGTAGTCAAATTTAAGGTGGAGTATGGTAAATGGTTGAAAATTTAAGATATATGCATTCTAAAAGTTAGAGTATTAATTGTTGCAACAATCCGGTGAATATAACATAGAACAGATAGATGACGTGACGTGACGTGACGTTAACACCAAGACCCAATTTGAATCATAGAAAAAGTAACTTTGGGCGAGACTTTATATCTCTTTAGGTTGTACTAAAACGGGTGTGCTTGTTTGTGCATTTGCTGGCGCCTCTCTTATATCTATTTGTTCTGCCCAATGACTCATGTCATTTAATTGCAAAGAGGGTTTGAGTTTGGAGTGCTTCAGAGCAGTAACCTTGAACAGTATGGTAGGGTAATCTCATCTAAGGTTAAGTCTGGTAGGGTAATCTAATCTAAAGCAAAGTATGGTAGGGTAATCTAATCTAAAGCAAAGTGTGGTAGGGTAATCTAATCTAAAGCAAAGTATGGTAGGGTAATCTAATCTAAAGCAAAGTATAGTAGGGTAATCTTATCTAAGGTAAAGTAGTTTAGGGTAATCTAATCTAAAGCAAAGTATGGTAGGGTAATCTTATCTAAGGCAAAGTATGTTAGGGTAATCTCATCTAAGGTAAAGTATGGTAGGGTAATCTAATCAAAAGCAAAGTATGGCAGGGTAATCTCATTTAAAGCAAAGTATGGTAGGGTAATCTTATCTAAGGTAAAGTATGGTAGGGTAATCTAATCTAAAGCAAAGTATGGCAGGGTAATCTCATTTAAAGCAAAGTATGGTAGGGTAATCTTATCTAAGGTAAAGTATGGTAGGGTAATCTAATGTAAAGCAAAGTATGGCAGGGTAATCTCATCTAAAGCAAAGTATGGTAGGGTAATCTAATCTAAAGCAAAGTATAGTAGGGTAATCTTATCTAAGGTAAAGCAGTTTAGGATAATCTAATCTAACGCAAAGTATGGTAGAGTAATCTAATCTAAAGCAAAGTATGGTAGGGTAATCTCATCTAAGGTAAAGTATGGTAGGGTACTCTAATCTAAAGCAAAGTATAGTAGGGTAATCTCATCTAAGGTAAAGTATGGAGGTAGGGTAATCTAATTTAAAGCAAAGTATGGTAGGGTAATCTAATCTAAGGCTAAGTACGGTAGGGTAATCTCATCTAAGGTAAAGTATGGTAGGGTAGTCTCATCTAAGGTAAAATTTGGTAGGGTAGTCTCATCTAAGGTAAAATTTGGTAGGGTAATCTCATCTAAGGTAAAGTATGGTAGGGTAATCTCATCTAAGGTAAAGTATGGTAGGGTAGTCTCATCTAAGGTAAAATTTGGTAGGAGAGCAGGGTAAAGCAGTCGGGCAAAAGAAGCCAAATAACAACCATTCTGGTTAGGGTAAGATCTTATGCGATTGGGCCCTTTTGAGTTCTGTGAATGTGACTGTCTATGGATGATATCTAGTGAGAAGTGTCTCTCTACCTGATGCCTTGCCAACTGATTCTCCAGCATATCTTTCTCCGTTCGGACACACTTCAGTTCATTACTCATCTCGATCATTTCACCCTTGAGCGACGACAGCGCTGCCAGATGAAGCTGGTAACGACACAGAATGCACACTCATAAATATTCACAGCCTAAATTCTTATGAATATTCATTCCTAGATGTTTACGAATATTCATTAGGCAAATGCCAGTAGATGATGCATAAGGTAAAATAACATTTATTAATGTCTGTTAGGTAAATGTTCATGACATAAGCAACGAAAAATGTTCAAACGACAGAAATGAACAATACTGAAAGCATGAAGACGAGGAGGGGTCACTAAAATGTGCTTCATAAAGTCCATATACAAGTATACAACAGTTCCTCCACAATACATCAATCGATCAATCAATCAATCAATCAATCTGTCAATCAGTCAACATGTCAATCACCAAAATGCAGCCACGAGTAGGCACGGGTATGCCGCATTAAAATTAGCAAAGTTGCTTTGTCAGCCTCCACCCATCGACAGCCCTCTCACTTGCTGTATCATCCTACTGACAATGTAATGGACATCATCCTCATCATCATCATCCTCATCATCATCATTGACATTGTCCACAGGAAGGTGTTGAAATGACGAAGAAAATTATGATAAATGTAGATAAAATGCGGTGACCACGGGGCAACCACCCAGCTCTTATTTTAACTGAACGTATGAGGCGAGATTCTTAACCACTGCTACACGTTTGAAAGGACCCATTTCACTGTCGGATTTAAGTAAAGCAGTAATCACTAAGCATGTACTTTGACCATCACTCGTTCAAAAATTTATATAGCATCTCTTCAGGGTAACCACTCAGAAGCACTCCAAACCTCAGTCTGGTGCAGATAGGAGAGCTTGAACCAATGGACATTCATCCAAATTCATCATATGCCGAGAGTCCAAAAAATTATAAACATTCAGGCTTCAAAACAGTGAACTCCTGTTAAACCCCGAAAGTATAAAATTCATGACAGACTAAAGAAGACAATGGTTCATAATTACACTCACAATAATATCGCTCACATAACTTACACCTTTAGAGAAACTCTTAACGTGTAGGTATTTCCAAGGAATCTGCGACGAAAGTCTGGCAGATCTTCTTGCCAGTTCCTCCCTGTTGTTAAGGGAGTCGAATGAGGATGAGAACACACTGGCATCTTGTGCAACTAGGTTTAAAGTTAAACTACTGGATGATAAAGCTTCCAGATCACCAGTCGAAAGCAAGTGGGAGTTCATCATCCCAAGTATTGAGAGCTCTTAACTTACAGCAAAGGGAATCATTCCTTAGAGAGGTTCTAATGCAGACTGACACCTGTCTCTATCTAGAACGTTGACACAAATGATTTTGAAATTGACACAAAAATGGATTCACTGTCGAGTGATGACAACAATCTCTTAACTGCTGCCAAATGACTCTAATGTTGACAAACACCTCCAGTCAAATATTGACAAACAACTTAAATTGCTCCATTTTGAGAAACAAATCACTCCAACTTTGAAACAAGTGCTCATGCATTTACAAACATATCGCCTCAAAATTTCCAACTACTAAGATCTCCCCAGAGCCTTGCAGGACAAAAATGGCTCCTGAAGATAAACAAATAATTCCAACATTTACAAACAGCTGGTTCCGTAGTTATCAATCAAATGATTTATTTAATTTTAAAAATGTGCTCTGAAGCTGAAGACAAGTGATTCCAATATTTACAAATGGCTGGTTCCAAAGTTAACAAACAAATTGCTCTGATCAAATCAACTGTGAAAGCAAATCCATGGTTATCAAGATCAACCCAGTGAAGTAGCTCCAAAGTAATCCAAATCAGATGGGTTTAAGCACACAACCAGTGAATCGGCAATCCAGTGTCAACAAGAACGTGAAACGCAAACACAACCCGTCCAAACGCAAGCCAAACCCCTCCAAACGCAAACCAAAGCGGTCCAAACGCAAACCCAACCGGACCAAACACAAACCCAACCGGTTCAAATGCAAACCCAACCTGTCCAAACGTATCTCAAACTACACTACAACCAGCAGCCGAGGAACGAAAGCCGAAGCCAAAGCGGCCAACTACCGATGTGGGAGCTTCAGATGTAGGAGATGGAAAGGAAAGCAGCCGGTCCCATCTTCCTCATGCGACTGCAGCAACAGGTGGATAGAAATCCTCCGCATCCCTCAGTAATCAAACTGCCGCATAATATTATCCCAGTGAGTTAGAGGCAGACCGGCGGATCGCTCGGTGTTGCCATGTTTCCACCTCCCACTAATCCACTCTCTCCAAAAACACGGCAGGTATAATTATGTAAGTGGACTTCAAGCGTACAGCTTCTTATTTATTGGATGAGGGAGACATGAACCTGTACAAACAGCAGAAGACAGACTGCAGGAAACAAACAGACAAACACAGACATACACCAGGTAACAGGCAGACGGACAGCATTTGACAGGGACAGATAGACAGACAGACCTAAACAATCAGGTACAGAGAGCTGCACACGAGGAAGACAAAAAACAGGTGGATATGCAGACATATTCCTGAACAAAACACAGTCAAGGCGACAGACAGAGAGAGATGGACAGATGCAGAGAGACAGACAGACAGACAGAAAGCAATATAGACGTAGACAGACAGACGAATGCAAACAGAAACATAATGGACAGGCACAGAGACAGGGAAACAGACAGACAAAGAGCAGCAGGCAGTTCACAAAAGAAGGCAGACACACACAGCAAGACAGCTGCAAGCAGTCTATGAGGAAGGTCACAGGTGTCAGCCAACTGTCTGGCCACACCCTAGAGGATTATTGGCTAATTTTTCTGCTGATGCGCAGTAGACATTATTCCATGTGTCAACCATCTCTCTAATCTAATCTAGATTTGATTAGCTTCTGGCTTTTAATCTAATCTAGATTTGACTAGTTTTCTGGCTTTTAATTCTATCTAGATTTGATTAGCTTCTGGTTTATAATCTAATCTACTACCAGAGTCAATTCAACTCAATTTTTGTGTAATGAGAACACTAGGCTATCAAAACCGCAACTTAGTTTACAACTACATACAATCTAATCATAGATGATTACCAAACAGACTTCATCAATCTATTGGAGTTTCTCTGTCTCGCTGAGTCTGTCTGTCCGCCTGTGTCTGTCTGTCTGTGTCTGTTTTCCTTCAGAGGTATTTTAGTTCCATAATTGCCATGCCCAAGCCATCAACTGGTACTTATAAGGAATTGCAATCAGAAATTGAAAGCTTTTGGGCTGGACCAGCTGTCTAGACGCATGATGTCTCAGAAATCCAAACTCAAGAGAATACCAAGAGGAAAAGCAGACAATCTCATCATCATCATCATCATCATTATCATCATCATTACCATCATCAATCATCATCATCATCATCAATCGCCATCATCATGACAATCATGACATGATCATGGTAATCATCACCGTCACCACCATGACAATCACCACCATCATGACCACCAGCATCACCTTCATCACCACTACCACGACAATCTCTTGACCAACATTATCATCATGATCAACACAATTATAATCATCACAACACAATCATCATCAACATCACCATGATGATGGTCATGACTATCACCATAACCATGACAATCGTCATAATCATGACCATGACCACTGCAATCGTCACGACCATGGCACTCGTCATCATCGTCACCACCCAGCTCCTGATTTTATTTAACAGTAAAAACTAACTATTATCCAGCTATAACTTATATCGTTCAACAACAAACAATACCTGCCTTTCAAACTCATTTAAGACTCAGGAAAAATTTTAAAAAGTCATTGAGTTTGAAAAGCAGGAACTTTTTGCCTTGCCTCCAGCCAGGGCCGTACCTAGGGAGGGGCCAGCGGGGCCGTGGCCCAGGGCACAAATGTGGCAAGGGCGCAAATTTCAGGATGGAATAACTTATTATTCCATAAAATGCACTATTTGCAAAATGTGGAGGCGCCAGATTGATGCTAAACACAGGGCGCAATTATAACTCGGTATGGTCCTGCCTCCAGCCTTCCCGTCAGCCATCTTTTCCCACTAAAACTTGACAACACACTCCATATACTCTTACCGAGTTGGCAACTTCCACGATGTCTACGCTCCTCCTTCCAGCTGTCAGAGGCAAAGACAGACATTCCAGGTAACGCTGGAAGAGTTCGGGTGCATGGAATTCCAGCAGATCGTAAAGGCTGACAAGCTGGCCGCCTTCCCTCTGGCTTTCCTTCGTGTTTTGTTCACCAGCGTCATAATCCTGGCTTCCAACTACAACACCTAGTCACAGAGGATATACATTCAAGTGGAATTACCATGTTATAATGGTTGTTAATGCACGCTGCAAACCAGTCTAAGCGCAGCACAAGTAGAACGTTTTTAAAAGTGGATTTATCACATCATAATGGTAGCAAATGCACATTTGCAAACCATTCTAACTTAATAGAATGCGATCTGTGAACCTCGGTTACCGTGAACTGAAGACACTAAACTACACCTGAAGCCAGGGCCGTACCAAGTTATAATTGCGCCTTATGCCTCGCTAAAATTACGCCCTGTGTTTAGCATCAATTTGGCACCCCCACATTTTGAAAACAGTGCATTTTATGTAATAATATGTTATTCCATCCTGAAATTTGCGCCCTTTCCACATTTGCGCCCGGTGCATTGGCCCCCCTCGGTATGGCCCTGCTTGAATCATCACCAAGCCTAATCATAAAGTGAATAGAATGCATGAGAAAATGTAGACATTTTATCCCATAAATGGCAGTGGAACTTCTATGACTATTCAACTGGACTTTTCAAACCGATACCAATCTCCTGGTGTTCCACTAAAAAAGAAACCATAGACTCATTCATGACTTTTGCTCAACAATAATGGAATTATTAAATGAAACCCATCTCATCAGCAATCCTGGGATGTCCTGCTGATTTTCTTCCATGTGAACGGGTAATCGGATACTTCCTTACGCCTTGCTCACCTGATTGAGAAATGTCAAGCTTCAATGTCTTTACTGGAAAGAGATTTGAAAGCAGAATGCTGCTGGGTAGACGACTTATGTGACATTAAGTTCATTCATTTCAATCATCGACTCAGCTACATTATATTTGTTTAACTAACAATTAATACTTCTATGTATTTTAATAATCGCTTCCTGCGGTTTGTCCCATTGTGCTATTGCATGTGGAGTATCAAAGAATATACCTACTTACTATATAGCCTTCACCAGATTAGATACAAAATTGTAATATCGAGATTTCTACAAAACAGTTAACAGTTGTGGGAACCAGCTTAGTCAAAACGTAGTCGATAGGTAAGGGGGCAAATCGGTTCCAGGTCTTGATCCAAGCGGGTGAGACAGACAGCTAGGATGGAAGGGTGCCTAGAAGAGCCAAGAGGACGAATCAGGATAGGATTTGAAAAAGAGCAGCCTTTTCGGTTTGAGTGAAAGACGTTTGGGAAGATAGCAAGAGGTGAAGTTTTTGTCAATTTGTAAGACAGATCAGAAATATGTTGCAATATTGGTTGGAGTTTTAAAATTTTAGTGCCTACCTTGACTGTTGTCACTACCTTCGACCGTCTGTAAGACGGCTCCGATCTCATCCACGAGTTGCGTTCGACATCGAGCGAACTCTTCGAACGATATGAGACCATGTCTGTCCACTCCGAGGTCACTCATTATCTCGTCCACAGACTCCTTCACGTTTAACAGGCGACACATGTGGCGCAGGTCCTGGCTGAAAGCAACCAACATCTGTTGACTGCTTGATAAGAACAACAGGAAGAGTGAGACAGAGAGACAGACAGAGATACAGACAGAGGGACGAATGATCATGTTTCTTATCGGCTTCAAAATCATAGATGACATCGATTAAGAAGTGCATGTAGCCATGGCACTAGCCACATTCAGCCACCACATTAGCCACATTGGAACACACTGAACAACAATTCTTCTAGCATTTTCTGGTTCCAGGGGCTTTCACCTCCGGGCGTTTCACCTCCGGACGTTTCACCTCTTGGGGCTTTCACCTCCGGACGTTTCACCACCGGACGATTCACCTTTAGGGGCTTTCACCTCTAGGGGCTTTCACCTCCTGGGGATTGCTTACTTTATAGACATGTAAAGTGAAATTTCGATGAGGATTGTCACTGAATTGTACATAAATAATATATAACATGCAAAGCAAATTTATTTAGCATAAGCATAAGCAATGAACTGTAACAAAATTGTTGGCTTACCTCGCTTCGAAACGCCGCATTGAAATAAATCAGACATTCTGCAACGGTTAGCTTTCACCTCTGATTTGCTACTTGATTGATATACGTTTATTTAACGACGCATCCATAACAACGATGATATGCGTGATTTTCTACTTCTCAGATTGGATGCTTATATAGGCTTTGCTAAACATTGCGCTGCGGAAAATCTATTTACTCTAGGCCTATTTACTTATTAGTGTCACGATAGTTGCATTGTATGTGCATCAGTGGGGTATGAACAAATCTCGTGCGTCAGCCTATTTGAATGTTTGCATACCTTGCTTCGAAATGCCGTATTGCAATAACTGTGACATTCTATAACATTTTGCTTATTAGTGTCATGGTAATTGCATCGTTTGCACGTCAGTCTTTAATTTTATAGTTGAGGTGAAAGCCCCTAGAGGTGAAAGCCCTAGAGGTGAAAGCCCTAGAGGTGAAAGCCCCTAGAGGTGAATCGTCTGGTGGTGAAACGTCCGGAGGTGAAACGTCCGGAGGTGAAAGCCCCTGATACCCATTTTCCAATGCCGACAGTTCTTAAGAATCCATGGATTCTTCAGTAATAACAGACTATTGCTCTGAGATTTAGAGAGGATATGTTGCTATTTGTAAAAATCTAATTTCTTGAGCTAGTTGAACTTTTCCAGTTTTATCCATATTTATTGGTCTCATAAGATCAAGTCTCAGCCCGTTTTAGCTAAAAAATTACATAATGCAAGCGAAGACAATGACAAAAATGAAGCTAACAGTTTCCCATGTGTCTCGCTCAAGTTAGACGATGTTGGCATATTTGTGATCCAAGGGATGAAAATGGTACGTTCACATGTCCGAAATTTCAGAATATGAGTATTATATATATTTGTAAAGAGCCCAATGTTTGCTTTGGAAGGACACACAAATTTTCATTCTACCTTTCTTTTTGACAAATTTAGGAATGAAAAGGTTTTCACTTGTGAGAAATTCTGAATCCGAGTAAAACATGTTTAAAGTTCATCAACAATATGAAATGCATAACAAGATCCTTTGCAAAATCACAAAAATATATATTAAACCACTGAACTTCATCAAATGTGAGATACCAAATAATTAAAAACATATTGCACATATTTATATGAAAATCTGAAAATGAGCGAAAATCAACTTCTTACATTATTTGCTGTTTTTCTAGCAATGTGATCTGCCGACATCCAACTCAGCTTGATTCCAGTCACATTTAGTCAATTATCTTAATCATATCATAATAACCGTTATCATTAAAAATTCACAGAAATTACGCTGTTCAAAAGTTGGATATGTTCATACTGGGTTCATGGCAAAAGAAAAGACTGGGTTTGCAATATAAAATAGAGAATTGGGCTTTAAGGAAAACCAAAACCAAAAACTGGGTTTGCAGCCTAAAAGAAAGAATTGGTATGTAAGAAAAATGAACGACTGGGTTAATAAGAAAAAACGAAGATCATTCCTCACCAGTCAATCAATCCATCGCTGTCTCGGTCACAGGCCAGAAACAGTCTGCGCAGTCGTTCCTCCTCTTCGGTGCTGCTGGACTCGCTGCTGCTGCTGCTGTCATCCATGCCAAGCGAACTATCAGGGACACCCACAACACATGGCGATGCCATCGAGCCGTTCCGTCACACCATCCACAAAAATTATTCCTATCATTCCTGTCGTAAAATCCAATCACCGAATTACATCCATATTGTGATCAATGCATGTTCTTAACCTTTTCTCGATTTCATAACAACCTCAAACAATCACTGGTCATCTGAAAAGTAATCACAAAGTAATGTTAGAGTATTATTACATATATATATATATATATATATATATATAGAAGAAAAAGGCTCTATAAAAGTATAAGATAAGTAAATTTTTCATTTCGATCAACTACTCATACCAAACATTGAACTTTGGTTTACAAGACATCGAAAAAACATAAAGCATTCTTGGGGAATACGTATTCCTCGTATGGTTGTCCTACCTAGGTCAAATCGGTCATGCAGTCTCAGCCTCATGTTGTAGGATTGTACCCTCAGCGGTGAAAGGAGTGGGTTCAATGCATGGCACTGATAAAGCGAGCTAGCTGCTCGTCAGCCTTATTACATACTTGCTCGAAGGTAGGGTGTACTCAGAAAATGCAGAAAGAACGGTCTATCAAAAACTGCAGTCTAAAACGCTCCTGCTGCCCCGCAAAGCTCCAACATACCCATATCACTACAATACATTAAATAATAGTACTCATTTATATTCAGCACTGTCTTTTTTCAAAATGAGGGCAATCTATTACATGTAGATTGCCAGAATGAGATTTATTCTTCTGCAGATGTGTTAAAAACTGCTCTCACCAAGACGAGCATTATCCATCCATCGTCCATCACTCCTTTTCGGTGTTTAGTGCACTACACTCCATCAACCGTAGGCCCTACATCATTCACACATTTTCATCCCAACAAAAATCATCCCACCAACATCACTGCAAACAATTTCACTGCATTAATGCATGACTAACCGAATTCTGCCAATTCTAACTGTGAAATCAAATATACTCACATGAAACACTAAAATCGACAACTTTTCACGCAAAATGCTTAGGAAACCAATGAATTATGAAAGTGCTCGTCAAAGAGTAAACGTTAATATAGATACACCACCGCGATGTTGCGTTATGCCGCTATCACGTGTGAATTCTGGGATATTTGGTGGTCAAAGAGATGAGCTCATATTTTCTTCCGAGTTTAACAGTAAATTCATTGTTATTTCTAATGCTAAGTTGTGAAATCGTTTTGTAAATTTTTTATTGCAAGTGCTGGGGCCCACATTAGTGAATTTAAAATTAGAGTGCTGACTGACATTCCATGCACTAGCCGCGACTTATTTAGTCATACAAATTATAGGCGATCGACTTGAGCTGCAGTTTCTAGGCCAAAAGCTGCGACGACAGTTAACATAACAAGGGTTTAAAGCGGTTCAGTTGCATTATTTATTCCAGTATCTTGACTACTTCTGAATTTCAATCGCACACTCTTCCACAAACTGTAATTGAACTGCTAAGTAAAATTTCAGGTATAAAACCTATAACAATGACCGTGTGGTTGACGTAATATAACAAGCCTCGTGTTATTAAAACAGTAAAAGGCTTAGAAGGTTGTTGATTGAATGTAAACAATGGAGCTTTTTTTTAGTTTTCTTGAGGAGATTCTATGTAAATGTGTCCTTACAACGACTTAATAATTTGCTTTTTACAAGTATTTAAACTTCGGAAGGATTTGACGAGCCTTACAATCCAGTCGCTGCAGTTGTGTTTCACAATCATAAGAAAGTTCAACATTGAATACGAGCACTGCGATTCCAATGAGAAGGTATTGTGACTTACATACCGAAGTAACTGTTCTAGCCAAAAGTCATCTGTCATGAATGCCAACTCGTAAATGTGATGTCTTGAAAAATAAGGCAGAGATCGGGCTACAGTTTTTAAAAAAATGCAGAGATATAATTATTGTCCAACAGTGGGCAATAATAACTGTAGCTTTCATCCAACCAATTGGTACATTTTTGCAGTGCAAGATATAAAATTTTTAATTAATAATAAATACAATAATTCAGTTAAAACACACTATTAGATTTCTGTTTCATTATCATTCTGTGATCAGAAAGAAGGCCTGACTGCACCTTGTGTATTAAATGGCAACATTGAAGATTAGGAAAAAATGCCTGAATGTCTCAAAGCTACCAAACATCGGTCTTGCAATTCGCATAAAGGGACTTCATTCATATTCTTGCCACAACATTTCCCAAAGTGTTCCCTGAAGAACCTTTTGGTTCTGTGAGGGGAACTTGGATAAAGATGTTGCCTAAATGTGTTGTTACATAATTCTTAATCAAACTCCAAGGTAACAATTGAATGAGTAAAATTATATTTAAAAAATAACTAGTCTGTAGTTATATGTGTGGCACGGTGGCCGATTGGTTAGAGCGGTCAGCCCGTAATGCTCAGCTGAGTGAGCGAGTTCGATCCTTGTCCGAGGCGTCACTGTGTAGGGACCTTGGACAAGTCCTTCGCGCACAATTGCTCTGCATTACAACTGCAATTGCACCGTCAAGGCGTGTGTATGACTTCTGAGCAAAAAATGTTGGAAGCAGGGCGATATCAAATTTCAGCAGTATTGTATTGCGTATTAATGTATCAAAACTTCCTATATCCCTATTAGCGTTTAGAAACATTCTACCAGTGTGCGCTTGCTATGCTGGAGTTCTGTCAAATATGTTCAGATCGAAAGGGTTCTCCAGCCAAAAAGATTGGAAAGCACCGCATGCACTAACAATTGATAACATTTCCTTGAATAGATTTAATAATTTTCATATGAAAAAATTCTAAAAATTCACACTTGAAAACATACTGAAAGTATGTTTTCAAATGCGAACTCATATCTTCCGACGCCCATATCAACGACGTTAGTCAAGGCTTCCTAGGACAGTTCGCCCGAGTCAATGCATCATCGGCCGTGCTCCTAGGGGCTCCGCTTTCCACGACGGATGCCCTGCTTTCAGCCTTCGATACCTGTGTGGCCGACCTCGGAATTGCTCTCGACAGGTTGCAACTAATCGCTAGACAAGACGCTCTACTGATCCTTCCTTAGACATTCGATCGGCTCGCCTAAACTCATGCATTTATTGAGATGCACCCCTTGCCACGACCACCCGCGTCTATGGGCTTACGACGATCTGCTGCGAGGAGGGATCGAGCGAATCTTCAACATTTCGATGACCGATGACCAATGGAGTCAGGCCACTCTCCCGATCAGGATGGGAGGACTGGGAATTAGGAGGGCGTCCTCGCTGGCACTTCCCGCCTTTTTGGCTTCAGCCGCGGGCACTCTCCAGATCCAGTCCCTCATCTTAGAATCAGCAGCGGTGAAATCGGACTCAGCATGCGACTTGGCGATGTCTACCTGGCTTCAACTTACCGAAGCTTCTGCCCCGACGACGCCAGGCCATAAACAAGCCCACTTTGACAGACCGCTGTTAAACGCGGTTCTGTCTGCACTAGAAGAAAAGCTACAGGATCCCTACGACCAGGCGAGACTAAGGGCCTTGCAGTCACCACACGCCTCGGACTGGCTATTCGCTCTCCCGCTCGTTTCTCGCGATCTCAGACTGGAGGACGATACCGTGAGGGTGGCGGTCGGCCTACGTTTAGGGGTGGCCATCTGTGAGCCGCACACCTGCGCATGCGGCGCCTTCGTCTCAGCCAGAGGCGCACATGGCCTGTCCTGTTCATTGGGCTTTGGCCGTCAAGCAAGACACTGTAATATCAACGACCTAATCCATCGCAGCCTCAACAGAGCCGATATTCCAGCAGTCAAGGAACCGTCAGGTCTGTCCAGATTAGATGGAAAGAGACCGGACGGGCAGACCCTGATACCGTGGAGTGGGGGGCGGACCTTACTTTGGGACGCAACTGTGGTGGACACAGTGGCCGCTTCCTATATCCCCGAAACAGCTTCCACAGCTGGAGGAGCGGCGGAGATAGCAGCCACAAGGAAACACACAAAATATTCTGAGCTAGAGAAGAAATACACTTTTGTTCCAATCGCTATAGAAACCTTCGGTCCCCTCAATAGTGAGGGCCTCGCCTTTCTGTCTGAGACTGGACGCCGACTTTCGACAACTACCGGTGACACCCGAGAGACAAACTTCCTTTTCCAGAACTTGTCGGCATTGATCCAACGTTTCAATGCGGTGGCTTTTCAGGGCACCATGTCAAGATTACAGTCCACTGACAAGCGGCGACCCAGATAATAATAATAATAATAATGATAATTGTAATACTGAAAGTTGTTTACTACAAAACTAAATTAAAAAATTGTAACCTTTTATTACTCTGGCATATATATTTATATACACACACATATATACATATGCACAACCCTATGCATGTTGAGTATAAATATATACATCATATGTATATATATCATTGGGGCCGTCCACATATTACGTACGCAGGGAGGGAAGGGGGTTTAAAATTTCGGTCATTTTGGGTACGGGTGCGTATGGTGGGGGAGGGGTCCCGAAAATGTACGTATGCAAATATAATTGTCTAATTATGACGTCCACAATACAGAATATGAAAATCAGAACTGTAAACTTAATCACAGACTATATTCCTGCTTAATCAATTTTATGTGGCATTAAAACTGTTTAAAGTGCAGGTGTTGTTAGTGTTTTATTTCTTCATAACAGTTAACAAATCAAATTTAAGCTGTTAAATATGATGCTTAACAAAACTAAATAGCCTGTGGTAAAATCAATGTCTTATAGATGCTTTTAGCTATTTAACTTCTGCAATAGAGAGGTGGGGTAGAGCTCAAATGTACGTACACATGGGGGATGGGGTCCACGAAATGTACGTGGTGCAACAGGGGAGGGGTCCGAAAATCCGATTTTTTTGCGTACGTAATATGTGGATGGGCCCTTGCCCAACAAATAACTCAAACGAATGCATAAGCTGACAAACTGACAACAATAACCTTACATATTGAAAGAACTCACTCATCCACAGACTACTGCTAGCACTTACAAGCCGGTTTTAATTAATGATGAAAGTGCAAATAACTTTCATTTTGCACCTCAGTCACAGCACTGTGTCCTACAGAAGAGGAACTCATAAACCAACTTCAGCAAATATCCAAACCTATACATGTCAAATTGTGTGATGATTCACAGCAACTCAGATCAGTAAAAATTCAATAAACAAGTGTCAAATAATTGTACAATCTAATCAAATTATTCAGACGAACTGGTTTTAGACTGGCTTTTGTAAGGCTTCATAAATACCCAAAGCAGAAATGAATAACTAAACGCCTGATACGGCTAATGTAGAAACGTGGATCCAGTATTAAATTTGATTGAAAAATTGTAATTGCAATCAAATTATACTGATATTAAAACACAAAACACGATAAAACCGAAGATTTTCAAGCCCAGAGGGTACGAAAAAAGGCAGAGGAGCTCATGTCACAGGTTGTTCCACAATGACGAGCCAGTCACAACAAAGGTCTAGTGAAACATATTACATAGCAGCCTTTCCATAGCAGCATATTTGACATAGCTCAAGTCAAAGAGGTGCTTGTAAAGGAAGGTTCTTGTGTAAAACAGTATGACGGGTAAGGCTGTCAACGGGTACCCGACCGAAGCTGACTACCCAGGTAACGAAATCGAGTTTCGGGTACCCGACATTCCGTAAAAGTGCGCGCTTTTACCCGAACATATGCTTGAAATATTCCGTTGGTCATATTGGCTGACTGCCCGGGCAATGAAATCGATTCTCGAGTGCCTGACATTCAGTAAAAATGCACAATTTTCTACATTTCCTAACAAAGTATCCGACCGCACGGGTCAACGAGTACCCAGGTTGTCATTTCAAAATTTTTTGACAGCCCTAGTGACAGGTTCCCTTGGAATGACACATCTGCAGTTTGACTCAATGTGATAGCTGGATACTCCGTTATTAGGTCCATCAGACTAGAAACGAAAGATAAATGCAATACGGTACAAACAGACAATAATTATGTATCAAAGGAACCATTCAAATGACCGAGACCGTTCGCAAGTCCATCAACGCACAGCATGTCACAGAACTACAATCCTCAATTATCAACGTTTATAAGTATTTGAAATTTACATGAATTTAATATAGCGCCCCTTCAAGACGACTACTCAGAGGCGCTTTCAATCCAGGCTTGAGTAGTATTAAACACATCTTGGTTCTTTCTAAGGCAGCTACGGCCTTTGAGCAGAGAAACAAGATTTCTGTTTCATTGCCACAAACACCGAACTCATCTTATCAACTGGTGTGACTTCTATTTAGACATGTTCCCCAATAAATGGAATGTAACCCACGGATTCACATGTAATGTACAATGGAACTGTCAGAGTCAATAGCTGTTAGAAAATCTAAACACCAGTCGACAGATGTTCGTATTAGAATAGCAGACGCAAAGCATTTCAAGCATTTTTCAACATTTCAAAAAACCTTTGGAATAAAATTTAAGTAAACAGAAAAGGTGATGAGATCGGACGATTTTTTCAATTCAAACAAAACATGGCTAAGTTAAATAGTCAAAATCGTTTGTGCAAATAAAAAATTATTCCCGTGACAATCAACGTAAACTGCGCTCTAATACACCTCAAGTTTAACAACAGTATTGAAAGAAACATTTCTATTAGGTAAGCAAAGAAATTCCATTCACGCCTAGTTTCAGGCATTTTAGTCTGAAAAGAAATGCTAAAACATTTTGAACACAAAAAAAGCAAAACTAATTTGGTGATTTTGAAGCTCCATGCAGAATCTTCTTTTCGTAAATAGGAAGCTAACAACCACTGGTTATTCAAATTCTCATCTCTACTTGTCATGCAGGATTTAAAACATAAAAGCCTCACGTCGGTCTCGGATTATATTCTCCATGGAAATTTAAGACTAACAACTTTTAACACATCTTTGAAAAATAAAACAAAGCATCAGTTTGGCAACATGCCAGTTAGGAAAGGAAATTTTTTCCCAAGGCAGGATGAAGAGCGTGGAAGCAGCTACCCTGTTAGGGATAAATGTCAAACTGGAAAACATTTGGGTGAAGAATCTTAACACTTGTCTAGGAAACAAATTGGAGCATTAGCTGGAAAATGGCACTTAGGTGAAGAAAGTTCTTCCCAGGACAGGGAACTCGTCAGGCAGAAGAGCGTGGTTGCGGCACGTGGGACAGGTGCTCTGCTCGCGAAACCACTTCCGAACACACTGCAAATAAATGAACAGGCATATCAACTTTAGTGAAAGGTTCATTGTAAAATGTTATATTCGACTCCTGTAATCACTTGTCATCATTCATTCATTCTAAAAATTTATATAGCGCCCCTTTAAGATCCCTACTCAGAGGCTATCATTCGTTCATACAGCATATGTAATCACACTGCAGTTTGTCAGTTTTAAATTAAACAAAGGTTATTATTATTACACACAAGCAGCAAAAACCCACAAATAGCACAAGACTTCTCATAACGAAGCCCAAACAAAAGTGTATTAATTGGCCATCAGCAACTTAACTACCCAAAGTATATTTCACAGATATTTATAATCATTAATGCTTTCACTTCATCTTACACCAACTGGGTTCACAGTAGTCCGGTGGTGAAGATGCTGGATATCCAACTAGGAGGTCAGAGTTCAAATCCCTTTCAGGGCAGAACGATAGATCGAGGTTTCTGTTCCACTTGCGCCCTCTGATGAACTCGGCTATAAACAGCACTTCGATTGCACAATGCAGGTTGGAGAGTAAGAGTTAGGACTGGGACAGCCCCAAGGATAGTAGTGGTCAATGGTCACAACTAGCCACCCACTCTAAGAGACAGGTTTAGTCACCCACACCAAGGCAAGGACAGGGCTGGGACCAGCCTCAAGTATTGGACTGGTCATGCACACACACTCAAGCACTGGACTTTGTCACCTAGCCCCAAGAATAGGACTCCCACCGTCAAGGACAGAACTGGTCAGTGGTTACCCAGCCCCAAGGACAGGACTGGTCACGCACGCTCAACGACCGGACTGGTCACCCAGCCCAAGGCTACAAAAGTGAGGTCGTAACACTTGGCACACGTGGCAACCTCTGCCTAGAGGACTGTTCTTTTCCTAGACCGTATACACATCGTCTTCCACAGAGATACACCTACCTCAGTATGAAAACTATGACCACAGTCCAACATGCTCGCAGCCTCCATGCTAAGCTCCTCGTGGCAAATGATGCATGGATCTATCTCCTCCTGGAAAATGTCGCCACCAAAAGTTCCATTATTGTTGCTGTTGCACTTGACCATGTTGGGCATGGAATATGGCAGATCTAACACAGTCTAAAAACACAGACCAAATAATTTTCAGTTAATATTTCTGACTGATATACATTTATTTAACGACACATCCATAACAAGGATGATATGCGTGTTTCGGTTAAAGTACTGTAATCAAACATTTATATAGTGCCCCTGTGCTAGCCAAAATGATGTTAAATGTAATTACTAACAAAGACTTTACATCAGTTTACAAAACAATGACAAGACGGCGATGATCTACGAAGCAGAGGCATGGACACTGACGAAGAAAAACGAAAGGTTATTGGAGAGAACGGAGATGAGAATGGTGAGGTGGATGCTTGGAGTATCACTACGAACAATAACAAAAGGAGTGAAGACGTGAGAAAGACGCTGGGAGTGGCATGTATTATGGAAAACATACGAGAGACCAGAATGAGATGGTACAGTCATGTGAAGAGAAAAGCGGAAGAAAGCTGCATTAAAAGAATTATGAAAGCGGATGTCAACGGACGACACAGTCGGGGATGACAGAAGAAGAGATGAGAAGATATGATACAAAGGACCTGAAGACTCTAAAATTTAAAAATTTAAAAAGACACACGCGACAGACAGAGTCAAATGGAGAAGGATCCGTTTGGCTGACCCCTCCATTGTGAGGGATTAATTCAAGCCTGAAGGAGATATATATATATCAGGGATGTGGTCTCGCGACCGCGGTCTTGGTCTCGAGACAGTCTCGAGACCGGAAAACTGCGGCCTTGGTCTCGACTGCGTCAGTCTTGGTCTTATAGGAACGGTCTTGGGATTGATCTTTGTCTTAGGTCAGCGTTCTTAAATTTCAAGGTTTTGGAACAATCTAATTATTATGAGGTCGGCTACGGGCAATCGCTGTTAACCTACAATTCCGAGTACAAATAGGCCTACAGCCCTACACCATTCAAACGGAATGCTAATCTACTTGTTCAAATGTCTTATTTGTAACCTATCATATAAGGCTACAGTAAGTAATTTATAGTGCGATATTCTCAGGTTGAAGCCTATGGCCGAACTCGCAAAAGTTCAGACTGGCCGGTAAAACAGTCTTCTGGACCATTATTAAGATTAGTATTCTTCAGCAATAAAATTAATGTTTTAAGCGTGTTATTCTGTTTTCGCATCTTAATAATTGAATTGTTTATAAAAACAGTATCGGTCTTGGTCTTGGTCTCGGACCCTCGGTCTTGGACCACCCAGTCTTGGTCTTGGACCTCTCGGTCTTGGTCTCGAGGTTTAGGTCTCATGCCCAACGCTGATATATATGTGTATATATATATATATATATACCTCACATCAGTTAGCAAAGCAATGCAGAATAAGTTGAAGAGTCAGCAGTGCTGGACCCACGCGCAAGCGTGGAACCAGCCAACGGATTCCAATGTACATTAACTTGTTAACGACCAGCTGCATATGTTTTTCCATACATTTAGTACATGCTGGTTGTTAAAGAGTTAATCATAGCACGATATGGTACAGCATGTCAAGGTATAGCCACCAGAATAAATTCACTCAACTGAATGCATATGAGAACTTCTAATAGGTTCTGAAAATGTGCAAGTTTGAAGTGACTTGATTGTTATGTACATGTTATATAAATGACTGATTAGATGCTTGTTTACAAAACAATTTGAGTGACATTAATTATTATTATATATTAAATTTGTTTGAAGTGACTTGATACATGCTGTGTGGCTGATTGCTTAGAGCAGTGCTCAGTGTGCGCTAAGTGTGCGGGTTCAACATTCATCCGAGGAGTCGCTGAGCAAGTCCTTAACGCACAATTGCTCTACGCATTACAACTGCACTTGCGTCATCGAGGCGTGTGCACTTCTGAGCAAAAAATTTTGGAAGAAGGGTGGTATCAAATTTCAGTTGTATATCATTGTATACTGCAGTACAAGCAGCAGAAAAGATTCTTACTTTCTTCTTTGCCTGTCTTGTTGTTTGTTCTTTCAGTATGAAGTCTCGTACTTTGGCAACGATTTCTTGCACCGTCAAACCCGACAGACTGTTATTTCTTGACATTCGCACCTCTTGCACGCATCGGCTCAATTCAATCCTAACAGAAAAAACAGCCGGCTCTCGTGTCACCAAAAACATGAAATTAAATCTCAAATAGTTGATGAATCCAAACTAGAGTAATGACGGGTGTATTTAGGTGCTGGGTTTTATGGGTTACAACTAGGGCTGTTGACGATTAGTTCAATTTTAATTGTTAACGTTTGAAAAATTAACGATTAATAGTCAATTTTGATTAAATCACAAAAATTGGTATAGTTACATTCGTCAAACATATTAATGACATTTCAATTAAAATCCTCATTTACTGAATCTAGTTAATCGATTAATTAATCGTTAATTTCCACAGCTCTAGTTAAAACCGCTGAAATAAATCACCACCAATTTTTATATGGGAAATGCAGAACAGCTTGACGATTCAAAACTGACCCAGTGACCCCGTACTCAACAACCATATACAATGGAAAAACCCAGAAATTATGGCTACACTTTAGAAGTACCGTATATACTCGAGTATATACGGTAACTGCATGATGGATGGCCAGCTCTGCAAAATACGATAGATGGGAAGCTCTTCATATAAAAACCACTGTTTTATTGTACCATCGTGTGAGAGTGTAGTCAAAGACTGTAAATAATTTAAGAAATCCATTGGAACAGCAAATCTATTCACGTGTGGAAACTAAAACTACTCATAACAAGACCACAATGTTACTGTAACCTTTCCTAACCTATATTCCAAATACATTTGAGAACCCGTTTTATCTGATCCTAATTTTCAACCATTAGTTCAAAAGCATCTCTGATGAATCTCATTCGAGGAGGTACTATATATAAATCCACGAAGAATCTCAACAGCAGCCCCATAACCTATCCACGAGGCAGCCATAGGTATAAAGAGTTAACCACTTGATATTCTTAGCCTCAGCATACTTGACTTACAGTTAGTGACATCCTGGGGCTTATCCAGAGCACTCCGAACAAGCAATCAACAGCCGACCCACTACCAACGTGGCTGCTGAAGGAATGTGCTCCAATGATTGCCCCGTTTGTAATGCAACTGGTTAACAGTAATCCACTGTGCTGGAGTGGATGACATCCTACCTAACTGACAGACAGCAACGCGTCCACCATGCCGGCTCCCATTCCAACACGACTATCCTTACCTGTGGCGTTCCTCAAGGGTCAGTCCTGGGACCCATTCTTTTCCTCCTCTACACTGCCGATATCCTCACTATTATATCCATGCATGGCCTGCAGGGTCATCTCTACGCAGATGACTCACAGGTCTATGGCTTCTGTCGCCCCAACCAAACCGACGTTCATCATCTGCTGTACACCACAACAAGCTGCATCAACGACATCACCGACTGGATGAGGTGCAATCGCTTGCCGCTCAATTCATCCAAGACCGAATTCATCTGGTGCTCGTTGTCACGCACAGTTCAAAAACTAGACGACAGTCCTTTTGTCATTGGCGCAGATGCTGTGGAGCCTAAGAACGAGGTCCGCAACCTCGGTCTTTTTCTCGACAGAGACCTGTCCATGACACCCCACATCACTGAACTTGTGAGGAGCTGCTTCGCCATCTTAAGACAACTGAAGTCCGTGTCTCGATCTCTTACAAAGGATGCGACTCGCCATCTTGTGCAGAGCCTTGTCCTGAGCCGAATCGATTGCTGCAATGTCGCCTTTGCTAGCTTGCCACAGCGCAGTATCATTCAGCTTCAGGCTGTCATCAATGCTGCTGCTCGTCTGGTACTGCGGTTGAAAAAGTTCGACCACATTTCAACCGCGATACAGGACGAGCTTCAGTGGCTTAGAATAGGCAAGCGCATCAAGCTCAAACTCTGCACTCTGATGCATAAATGCCTGAACAACTGTGCGCTAAGTTATCTTGCGGACCGCATCAGGCCAGTATCAGATGAACCTAGCAGGTCGTGGCTGCGTTCTTCCAAATCCTCCGATGCTCTCGTCCCAAGAACCAAGACTAAAATTGGCGATCGGGCCTTTCGGGTCACTGGCCTACGTGCCTGGAACAATCTCCCTGCAGCTATCCAGGAAACCAAAACCCTTCCTGCCTTCAAAAAACAGTTGAAATTGTACTTTCTTTGCAATGTTCAGAATTAGTACTATAATTATCTGCAGCGAACTGTCATGTACATGTACAGCACCTTATAAGTAGCTTGCTACTTACGGCGCTATAAAAATTTTCGTAATTACAATTGACTGAACTGTGTCGTCTGGTGTCTGAACTCCTTTCGTGTAGAGCTCTGCGTTCTTCTGCTAAAGGCGAGCTTCTGGTGTCCAGAACCGCCCGTCGCTAATGCTGCGTCGAGCTTTCTCAGTGGTTGGTCTATCCACCTGGAATGGGCTCCCGGTTGCCCTACGTCTTCCCCTTACAATGATCTACCTACCATTTGTAAGCTGCTAAAGTCATTTCTTTTTGGTCATGGCTAGGCTGGGCATGGCTAGGCTCTGAGTAGTTTCCCTTGAAGAGGCGCTATATAAATTATCGAAATGAATGAATGAATAAATGAATTCCATCACCACCTCATCTTCCCATTGACAGTGTACGGTCAGTGATAGCAGAGTTGGCTCGGGACACAGGTGGGGCAGAAACCTCAACCCTAGCGGGGATTTTTTGAATTCCGGACCTCTCAATCGACAATCCTGCACAGTATGCTAACGATTACACGATCGAGCACCCCAAAATCTCTCAGTAGTGATAAAAAAAAAAATACAAATAATAACAAGCACCCTACAATTAGCTTGCTACCGACGGACGGCACTTTATGAATGGTCATTTCTACAATTACAATAACAAGATACTGGTGCACTGAATTCTAACAACATGCAGTGATAGGCTGCAGACAGAGTGTACTACCTTGACAGATTAGGAAACTCTAATGCAAGCATATTGAGGATCTTCTCAAAACCGTGCTTTTGCTTTCGGTTCCCGGAGGCGAGGTCGGCCGCGACAGGCACCGCTGCGCTCGGACTTCCTGAGTTCGGTTGAGCAAATGGAATCTGGAAAGAAACAACGTCAGCAATAATGAACTGCGCAAACGACGTACAGTGCGGACTCTTTACAGGCACTTCCGGATGACGGACTGTACAGCTCAATACAAAATGGGGTTCTGTGATTAAAGCAAAAGCACACTGTATCCGTTAACACAGTTTTTCACAATCTCTTTTCCCCATGGTCTGGTCATTTTTTTACTTCTCCCTGATGACCCACTAACATTTATATAGCCTATACAAGCCTATAGGTAGGATGAAACAGATATGAATGTCCATAAAAATTTCTAGTGTTTTGGTGATATCTCGTTGATAGGAGAGTGACGCTGCTTGTAGCATACAATTATCTTTTTCTTTATTTAGACAGAATTTAATTCTGTAATTTTATCCTTCAGGTTTATCCAAGTGACTGAAGTGCCCACAAAACAAAAATGGCCATATGATAATATTACAGAATACTTTACGGCCAAACACATACACCGCCAGGTGAAAATACCTCGGCCTTGCCACGAACTGCATTGCCCAGTTGGTTCAGCAAACTCTCGTACTTGTCACGTACAGATCTACATTCCTCCCTACACAAAGAAAACACCAAAATCAACTGAAAAGTTTCATCACTTGTCAAAAAATAAGAGCAATTTCTTTCACAAAACAGTCGAAACCAAATTATGGCAATTTTAGACAGTATAGTTATTTATATATTATTAGTCAACTCATCAGAAGGCTGAATCTGCCATGGATACACGTAAGTACTCAAATAAGTAAGTATATCCTTCATTAACCAATTGCTAATTGTACCTTTCTATACTGTACAGGTGTATCACCTTGTCACCTTGTGCTGTCATTTCTTGAAAATCTAGCAACCGAAGTTGCATCCCTTAATTCCTCCAGCCCATTTCAGTTTTTTCATGTATCACATCCATCCATTTTTTTTTACTTGGGTGCCCTCTTTTCTTCCTTCCTCCACCACATACCAGCATCATTTCCTTTTCCATTCCATTTGATCGCATAACATGTCCTAAAAACCCCAGCTTCCTTCTCAACGCTTCTGTTAATATAGAACCACAGGTGTATAGGCTTCGAATGAAACAGTTAGAAAGGAAATAGCATCCAAACTATAAATGTTTTGCATATCAGAATGTCAGTTAAAGGGATGATGCAGTCATGGGCACAGCTCTAGGGAGTAGCGTGTGGATTTTGGTGGTAACAGTTGGTGCAGGACAGGGTCAAAATCAACCAGGACAGCCCCAAATAGGTGATTGGCAAGGTTAGTAGTAAATTGCACAGAGAAGCAAGCAGTCTCTAACTGTCAGTAACCACTGAGGCCTGAGAGATGCAACTATTAACAGTTCATTCTTCTGGCAAGTGCCTTAATTAAAATGCCCACGAACACCACACCAGTCACCATCTGTTCGTCATGCTGGTTGCCTATTGATCAAACTATTGAGTATCAAAGCTTGTCTGGTAATTCATAAGGCTAACATCAACCCATCTGTCTCTGCTCCTTGCTCAATGCCCATCAATCAAGCACTGCACGTATTGTATCTATAGATTTATATAGCGCCTATAGGGCAATAACGAGAGGCGTTATGAGCACAAAACAACAAGGGAAAAGAAACGCCTCCAATGGACTCTTGCTTGCCTGACAAAGGGTATTGGTTATCTCAAGTAATGTGTTCCAGACACACTAATGCTTAAGAAAGAGTCAGACACCGACGATTTTATCACATTAAAAATTTACCGTAACAAACTGCGTAACAGGCTTACGAAGCAGACACTTACTGTTCTGACATCAGTCCATTCTTCGTTTCACTCAGGAGGCGGTTTGTGACCTCAACCAGATGATTAGCGCTGTTCAATCAGAACCAAAAGATCATCAACTAGAAAGATTCAATGCACTGCCAATTCTAATATAATTTCTTCAAGAAAAAAACGAAACAGAAAAAAACTTTTTATTGCCACGAATTTTACATATGACAAATAAACTTTAATATTACCAAGGAGACATTGACAAAAGGGAGGTCCAGAAGGGATATAATCCCACTGTCAGGGCCACCAAATCTTTCATCTAGCTAAAAGAAATAAACTAATCAAAGGCCCTTCCAAAGGATGACAGTTCCATCCCACCAAATAGGCTAGTTTCAAACTGTGAAGAAGGTTTGACTAAATTCTATGCCAAGAGTCAACAGAAAACAGACAAGCAGTTCAGACACAGTAAGTATACCATTGTCAATGCTAAATAATGCAATAAGCTGGTCGTACCTTTCGAGGCTGAGTTTTGTGTAACTCAGATCTGAACGCAGCTGATCGAGGTCCGCTTCATATGTCATCTTCTCCCGCTTCCACTCACTTTCCAGTTGCCAAGACTTCTGTAACAAAAATTGATTGTTTTTGCAAGGTTTCGCCTGTAGAGCTCTATCGTTTACATTACCTGAGTTGCCCGCATGGTGGCGCAATTTAATCTATGGGTTTTAGTCATTGCATCTGGGCAGTTCGTGTCCTGTCATCGGCTAGAGTGGAGGTCCGTTTCTCAGTGGTGGCTAAAAGACCTAGAAACCTTAGAAATAACGATTGAAGTGATATTTGTGATAAATTTAATTTAGCGGTGCCGATGTATGAAGTTTGCAGTTTCGAGGGGTTAAACCGAACTTCGAAAGGAAACTGAGATGTTGCAATGTTAAGGGTTTTCACATGTCCAAGGTCACGTTGAGAAATGTCTTAGGTCAATCAGTTGAGTTAGATTCTGGATTTTTTTATAGCGACTTAGTATAAATACTAATTACTTGTGTGAAACTAGTGAGTTTAGATGTAAGATAAGTGATTAGAAACTGACACGTAAAATTTATCGAACTTCCATGTATTCGTGTGTTAAATCATTTTAGCGGTGCTAATACAGCTGTGCTGTGAGGCAAATACAGCCCAAGATTTATGTAGCGCCACTATTGCTGAACAGTTATTAGCTGAAATATAGAATCGTTTGATAAGATGTTTCATGTAGCACACAACTGTTTTCTTGTCAGCATAACTCGTCAATAAGTGAATAGAGAACATTATTACAGTTTTGTGATAAACATTGACAACACAGAAAACGTTGCAGACACTGTAAACTTGAATAGTTTAGTATTAACTGATTTAATTTTAAATATCATTGTAAGTGTTTAAATGCTTGTATAAAGAAAATAATTTTTAATTAGAAAGATGTCGCCACAGTGTTGCTTCTAAATCTCGAAGGGAAGGGGCAAGAAAGCTGTGATAGCTCCTCTGTCACTTAGCAAGCTGAAGAGGTTGTTGACTATAAAGTGGTGGTAATTAGGGGTGCAGAGGTGATACAGCCTGCCCATTGTAGTCAGTCAAAATTTCTATGGGGCCAGGCAGAAGGGAGCCTCGACACTACCCTTGCGACAGAGTAGGTGCCTGCAGGGTAAAGGACCTTTGTCTAGCGCCGAATCAGTAGTAGAGCCAACAGACAGATTTCCGGAAGGTGTCCCCGAGCAGATAGCAGCCCTAGAGGGCGTAAGTCTTCACTTCTTCTTTACAGTCTTAATTAAACAAAGCAAAGATAGTTGTTCTGATAGACATTAAAAGCTTATATACATACACAGATAAATATAAACTATATCCTCAACAATGTTTTATTCGATTTACGGATTTGTAAAGTGCCTCTCGCAGTACAACCTAATCAGAGGCTCTATATAAGACATAACTAATAAATAAATATATATATATATATAATACACATATAGATAGAGACAAGAAACACACAGACACTAGAGCAGTACCGATATCACTTTTTTCCGATTATGCCGATACCGAATATTGGCGATTATTTCATTTGCCGATATCGATTATATAACCGATTATTTCAATGTGTTTCCCAAGATGTACGGTTCCAAAAGATGCTACTGCTTATTGTTATGATACAAGCAAAACACTTGCTTTGTGGGAGACATATACATTTAGTTGGGAACCAATCCTAGGCAGGCAATACAGATTAGGCTCACTGCACGCCATCGACCTTGCATGACAGAGGAGAGAAAAGAGATAACTATGGAACTGGATGCCTTCTTCTACCAAACATGCAAATGATGACATTCCCTCCCCAGACAAGCTCCTTTTACAACTTGCCACTTTGGCCTAAAATACCGAAGAGCAGTGACGATGTCTAGGGTAATTGAGCAGACTCACTCTGTACAACAGCTTTCCCACATTTTATACTAGCACAATGCCTTACTGGGTGGTCTGAAGACACACGCTGTGGGAACGGAATGCTGTCCTTCACAGACCCAATGATGTTGTTGTCGTCATTTTAAAATAATAGTATAAAATAAAATAATTTTTAATAACGGCGTCGATTATCTTACCGATATCCGATACCGCCAATATCTCTATCATCGGCCCCGATCAGCAAGTGCTGCTGATGCATCGGTAGAGCTCTAATAGACACACCACACGCATAAGCAGAGTCAAATGAAGAGCTCGAACCAATGCTTGACTGGAGGTGCTAGCAGCTATACATGTGCAATCTTGCCCATTACTGATAAACCAAGTTTATAAAGTAACTGTCCATTGGAGCCTAATGAAGAAACATCTCATAAGAAAGTCATGCAATGACTGACCATTGGTGAATTTTGGTATCCATGCAAACGACTGGTTTGCATCTAAACAGGATATGTATGTATGTATGTATGCATGTATGTATGTATGAATGTACGCATGTATGTATGTATGTATGTATACGAAGAGCACAAACCAATGTATCCTCGAGACTTGGATGGCGTCAAACCGTCTGCGACTCAACATCCAACAAACCCAATTTATCTGGTTGGGCACTTGCCAGCAGCTTATGAAGCTTGATTTAACTGCTATTACTGCTGATTTCACCCTCTTTGCATTTCCTCTGTTGTTCGGGACCTTGGAGTCATGTTGGACCAAGAGCTCACCTTTGCCTCTCATATTTACCGTCGTTGTCGTGATTCATACTACTAGTTGCGTCAGCTTCGAACTGTTTCCCGCTCGCTAACTCCAGACGCCATGGCTACTCTTGTTCACACCTTCATTACTGCCCGACTGGATTACTGTTGCTCACTCTATGCAGGCCTTACAGCTGGGAGGTTGCGGTGCCTGGAGCGGGTCCTGCGTTTTGCTGCACGTCTTGTTGGACGCATTCCTAAATTTGGTCATGTATCCGGCTATATGCTGGATGTGCTCCACTGGCTCCCCCTCCAACAGTGAATCTCGTACTGTATCATCTCCTTGGTATGGTGGTCCTTGCTAGGTCTTGCCCCTGCCTATCTTCGCTGTCTCTGTTACTCTACTTTGAGTGTACTGGGTTGCCGCTCTCTTAGCTCTACTGAGCGAGGCATGCTCATTGTCCCAATTGCCCGTACAACTACCAAACAGAATTGAGCCTTCTCAGTGGTTGGCCCCTCGCTCTGGAACATGCCCCCGTTGGTATTGCGATTGTCATCAAGAGTCCACTCAGACTCATTTTATACTTGCCATAAAACTGTTCTTTTAAACGTGCTGGAGTCGGGAGCGCTCCCGAGTAGTAGCCTTGAAAGGACGCTATATAAATCTCTGTAATGAATGAATGAATGATGAAATGAATGAGTGTGTGTGTATGTATGCATGTATGTATGTATGTATGTATGTATGTATGTATGTATGTATGTATGCATGTATGTATGTATGTATGCATGCATAGGGCCATTTATACAATGCCTTAATAGAACCTTAGGAAGCATATGTAACAAATCAGATTCAGAAGAGGATTTCCTCTTTACCTCCAATTGTTCGGTAGCTCTCCTCAGCTTTTCCGTTACGATGTGCAGTTCCTCAGTATGACGATTCTGAATCTGGAGCTGTTTCTCAGCGAGCGACCTGTACTTCCTGATCAGGTCGTCGTGCTCGCCCTGCAACCGCTCGTACTCCACAAAGAGAACAATTGCATTCTGGTCTGTGTTCACGGCTCTGTCCTCCACCAACAGACCGTCGTGGCCTCGACGACGACGACTTCCGACAGTCTCGAATACGCCGCTCCCCGATTTAAGGTCCTTTTCGCGAACAACACCAGGGGAAGTGTTGCCAGCACCGGTCGTGGATGCTGGAAACTTGCCAAATTCATAATCGAGAGAATTCATACGAAGCCCGAGTGAGTTACGACCGACCGAGGCGTCGGAAGGAGGCAGGTTGACGTTTGGTCCTGCTGATGACGAGACCGTGCTTGAGCCCAACTGAAAGCCTTCAGTGGAGAATGGAAACAGGAAGTTGCTGGCAGTCGCTGAAAGAGTTGATTTTATTGTAGTCGAATTTTTCAAAGAAGTATTGCTCGTTTTTAAATCAGTTTCGCTGTTACCAGAGAATGAAAATAAGCGTGAGTCTCTTTTTGTAGTTTTATTACTGCCAACAGCTACTTTTTCGTTCTTCACGTCATCCTCAATATCCAACAGGCTCGATACCATAAGTGGCTGCTCCAAACTTTTTCCCGCTGCCACAGCCGCCTTTTTCAATTTCTTATCATTTTCAATTTTTACATCACTACCAGTAAATAGTAAACTGCCAAACCCACTGGCTGCTGACGACAATAAATTTTGAAAAATACTGCCTCCCACAGTATGCTTACTATCATCTACAGGTGATTTAGCAGAATAATCAGACGGTTCATTCGCTGCAACCAAAGACGACAAAGCAGTCTGAGCTTGCCGGGCGCGATTCCTTTCCTTGGATGCGGCCTCATGTACCTGCTTCTTAAATTTCTCTATAACTGATAGATTACCATCGGACTCGATGCCAAAGTTATCGAGGCTGTCATACTTCGCTGGGGAGGATGTGTTTTTCTGGCGCAACTGGCTCTTGTATTCGTTCAGATCGCACAGCCCGAACAAACTAGTATCACTCGAAACGACTGCAGACTCAGCACCACCAGCCAATCCAGCAGGCTTCTGTAGACCTGAATACGCAACAGTTTCACTGGGGACGAATATTGTTTCAGCAGAATCTGTCGCGGAACACCTTGCAGCAGAGGCCGCCTTGGTGACCTGTTCCTCCGACTTTTTTGTCGCAGCAGATACCCCACTGGGTTTTTCCTCCTCCGCATCGGGTGCCACCGCAGCTGAGACGGCATTTCTGCCCGAGCCCGCTACTCGATTGACGGTCGCTGGATTAGTCTTACCGGGCAGTCCTCCAGCAAATTTCTTAAAGAAATTACTTCCGCTTAGCATGGCCATTCTTCGCTCCCTTGCCTTCTGTCGGCCCTTGACAGCGTCCTTCAAGAGACAGATGTAACCGTCTACCACGATGAATTTGACTGACTGCAGGAGCAGATTGGCCAGTCCTCCGGCCTCGCTGATGACGAGCTGTGCGTCACCCGGAAAGGCTTCGAGTTCCCGTTGAATGAGATCTTCGTCGGTAAGGCACGGACCGTTCTTTTCCAGAAACATCTCAAAATACCTGGAAAGATTAACGCACAAAGAGACGCATGCGAGAGGGTAACAGTATTGTAGAATGTAGAATCTAATCTTCAGCAAACATACAACAATACATTTTATGGCATTGATCTAAATCCTTTAAGATCTTATATTCATATCAGGTTAATCCGCTTCCACAGGAGTGACGTCTAGCAGAATGCCTTCTGAGGACCTGATACCCCAGATGATGTAAGTAAGTTTTCAGTTTCTAAAGTCCCAAAGGTCACTACTCACTGCTCCCTTGGGTATAAAGTACTAAATTTGCATCCCAAGACCAAACATTTTCATCAAATTGCATTTATCAAGTCCAATAAAATCATATCAAGGGACCAGATAGTAATGGATAACACACTACCACCATGCAGAGCAGTCAGTAGGAAGTAAGATCAAATCTATTCTACCCTTTTGAGGTGGACAAGTCCCCCATTCGCTATGCGGCAACATTAGTAAAATTAGATGCATGACACGATGGGTGCCTTGCATGGCTGTTGCACAGTTAAATTCGACTCCTATAATAATAACTTGTCATCTTCCGTTCATGTTGTAGCAGTCAAGTCCATGCTATACTTGCAACGATACTGTCCCTGAGTCAATTCAAATGTAATTACATTGAGATCATTATAATAATTTCATTGTCTTAAAGCACATATTCGCCTTTAATAATCAAATTTGTGAATTAATTGCATTGGTTGGTCACGGTAAGTACACCATGGAGTGTGTGCTTGGTACACACAAACTGATGGAGTGTGCTTGGTACACTCAAATCAATGGAGTTTGCTTGGTATCGTATCGTATCTGGTTATTTATATAGCGCTTCTTACAGTACTAGCTATTCAGAAGCGCTCTTAGCGTGACAGCCCCGAGGAAATAAGAAAGTCTTCAGGCAACGATAGGATGAGGGTGGGAGTCCGATTAAAAGCTTGCTACGGACAATGAAGGGGGGGCAGGTCATTCCACATAGAAGGGCCCACGATGGCAAAAGCATGATGTTGAGTCATAGCAGTCCTTGCCCATGGAACAAGAAGATCAAGTCGATCCGCAGACCGGAGAGGGCGGGTGGAGACAGCAGAAAGAGGTTTTCGCATTAAGTCGCAGAGATATTGAGAAGCTTTACCCTGTTGAGTTCTAAGGACAAAGAGGAGTACCTTGTATTGGATGCGAGAGGGAATTGGAAGCCAGTGTAGGACGTCGGTCATGTAGGTAGAAATGTGAGAGTAGCGAGGGAGACGAGCAATGAGCCTGGCTGCCAAGTTCATAACAGACTGCAGGGAGGATAAGCGTGCCTTGGGGAGCCCAGCAAATAGTGAATTGCAGTAGTCAATGCAACAGCAGATGAAGGCATGGACTATTGTTGTGAATACAAGAGAGGATACAGATCTTCTGGTGACTCTCAGACGCCTCAGGTGGTAGTAGCATGAGCGCGTCAACTGCAAGAGGTGCTCTGAGAAGGAGAGGGTGCTATCTATGGTGACACCTAAGTCAGAATAGAGACAAGTCTTTTAAGAGGTTTAGAGAGAAAGGAAAGGTTAGAGATAGGTTGATAGTTTTGGCAGAGATTAGCATCAAGGTTGGGTTTTTAAGGGAAGGAAAGACATGTGCCCGTTTTTGAGATGCAGGGAGGTGTCCATCGGTAAGAGACCTATTGTACATGTACACTAGAAATGGGGCAATGACATCTAAAACGTTAACAAGGACAAACGTTGGAAGCGGATCCAGTTCACAGGACTTCTGGTTTGACGAACGATGAAGTTTATCCTCGGTGATGGGGTGAAAGTCTTCGAACTTGGATTCAGCAATAGAGAAGTGAGGTGGTGGAGCGTCAGAAGTTGAAGCATGCAGACTTGCGATTTTCTCGGTCACCATCCTGAGGTAGTCGTCGGCAGAGAAGACAGAGGAGGCAGACGAGCGGGAGGTATGACCCAGGAGGCCTGAGATGGAAGACCAGAGGCGTTTCAGGTTCTTTTCATTTCGGGCGACGAGATGCTCCCAGAACTCGGGCCTCTTTGTGGCGATAAAGACGATGTAGTGACCGCAGTTGAGTGACCCATGCCTGGCGTCTTTCTAAGCACCTCGTGCGACGACGGTGCTGGCGACATTCACCATCGAACCAAGCTGCAAGAGGTCGAATACGCGTTTTGACCGTCTTTAGAGGCAGTAGATTGTCCACCAGATCGCTAATGGTGGTAGAGTAGAAGACGAAAAGTTCCGATACCGACAAGGCATCAAGAGAGGAGGAATCATATGTAAGTTTTGAGCGATGGAGTGCATCGTTAAGGGCTTGATAATCAAGGGATTTATAGCCCCGCATCCTGCGAATGGTGTGAATGGATTGTGAGTGAAGGAAGCGTAAATTCGACAAGGGAGTGGTCTGATGTGGCCGGCGGGTGAACGTATAGGTTGTCGACGAGCGTTTCATCAGATGTGATCACCAGGTCGAAAGTTCCACCAAGCGAGTGGGTACTCTCGGTAACGTGCTGTCGGAGGCCGAATTGGACGTGGGTCTCTGGGTCGCTCATGGATAGAGAAGCCAGACGGAGCACCACGAAGAAGAGGCACGTCGTCTGAGCCCCGGTGCCAGCTTTCTGTGACAGCCAGAACGTCGAGCTTTCTCTCCTGGAGAGCGTGAGCCACTTATGCAAATTTGTCTGAGATAGAATGGGCATTCCATGTGGCCATGTGGAGTCCTGGAACATTCACAGGGTCTGGAGCAGGTAGATGAGAACGAGGTCGATCGGGAGCAGGCTGATTGGACGCAGCCATAGCATCATGGTCGACCGAAGCACTTGAGGTAAGGTCCGTCGGTAAGGGTTCATCAACAGATGATGAAGAAGTTTCAGGTGGAGGCGAGATGTCATGGCTGAACAGAGGACGGAAAGCAGCCGGACACCAGATCTTGTGGAAGAAGAGTCTTTCTCAGCGAGCGCTGCGGCCGCTGATTAGTCGGCCGAAGTTGTTGTGCTGTGTACGACAGGCGCGTCATCACTGACCAGTAATAGTATATGGGTCAGTAGGGAGAGTAGGTTAATGAGTGCATACAAGTGCACAGCGCCAGTAAACAAAAGATCCAGAATTCAACGTGCTGACCTATATGAGGCCTTGTGTTGAATTAAATGTCCAAAACTTCACGAAAATTAACGACGGAGAACAGATAAAAAACTGTAACAATACACTGTATGAGATCAGCAGATCAATCCTAATATTAATACGAAGAAGCGGTTTGTGGTAATAAAAAGCAGACTTAGGAAAATGTAAAACAAACGAAGCTGACACGCTGATGTGTGTACATGACGAGTGCTAAACACTGTAGTACACTTGGTACACTCAAATCGATAGAGCGTGTTTGATACACTCAAATTGATGGAGTGTGCTTGGTACACTCAAATCGATGGAGTGTGTTTAATATACTCAAATCGATGGAGTGTGTTTAATACACTCAAATTGACGGAGTGCGCTTGGTACATTCAAATCAATGGAATGTGCTTGGTACACTCAAATTAATGGAATGTGCTAGGTACACTCAAATCAATAGAGTGTGCTTGGTACATTCAAATCAATTGAATGTGCTTGGTACACTCAAATTAATGGAATGTACTTGGAACACTCAAATCGATGGAATGTGCTTGGTACACTCAAATCAATGGAATGTGCTAGGTACACTCAAATCAATAGAGTGTGCTTGGTACACAAATCAATGGAATGTGCTAGGAACACTCAAATCAATAGAGTGTGCTTGGTACACTCAAATCAATGGAATGTGCTTGGTACACTCAAATTGACGGAGTGCGCTTGGTACATTCAAATCAATGGAATGTGCTTGGTACACTCAAATTAATGGAATGTACTTGGAACACTCAAATCGATGGAGTGTGCTAGGTACACTCAAATCAATAGAGCGTGTTTGATACACTCAAATTGATGGAGTGTGCTTGGTACACTCAAATCGATGGGAGTGTGTTTAATACACTCAAATTGACGGAGTGCGCTTGGTACACTCAAATCAATGGAATGTGCTTGGTACACTCAAATCGATGGGAGTGGGCTTGGTACACTCAAATTCTAAAACAGACGACCAAACCCCACACAATATCCTTCAACCCATAAACTCCACAAACGCAACATAAAGGTCATCTTCCATCACTTACGACATTATGTTCCCTTTCACATCTTCTTCCACTTCCTCTGGGGTCTTTTCTTTTTCCGTTGAGGCATTACGCGAGACTTCCGTATCGTCGGTCTCGCTTCGAGACATAATTGTGCCGCTCCTCACGTCCCAGACGTCGCAAACTTCCGTCTGTTCGAAGGAGGTTGCATGTTGGCAGACCCGAACGCTCCAGTTGCTGTTCTGGGGCATCAACCAGCTGTCGGCTGGGGTTTCATCGTAAACCCTGAAACATTTAGTATGGTACAACTCAACAATCTAATTTTATACAATATATTATTATTAATATATTCGCTTATTATACAGGCTAGTAAACCGTAGCAACGTACATGAAAACACAAGTAAATTCACAGTAAAAAGTAAAGGAAAAGAAATGACAAAACTTAGATTGTGCCTATGTTGAAAATGTTAAAGTTCTATTGTTGAAACAGGAAAAATGTTATAGTCGAAAGCATAGATATCACCAATGGGAAAATTGTTATCGGCTAAACAATACCCTTATCATTAGTACCCTGTATCGTACTAGTTGGCAGAAACCCTTCTGAGGAAAGTTCCCTGTTGCAACCCATCTATTCCTCTATTCGGGGGAGCAATGGATAACAAACAGGCATGCAAAGCACAGGAGGTGGGTTCGATTCCCAATAACCCTAAGGTTAACTTGTCCGTCTTCTGCTGGGTAGTGGGATTGGCTAAACTAGATGCATAACATGATGGACGCCTAGCATGGCTGCCTTAAAGTTAAATTTGACTCCTGTAATAACCTGTCATCATCCGTTGATACTGTACTTGTAATCCTACAGCGGTTCGTCAGTTTAAAATCAGACGAATATATTATTAATACTACATCATTCCTTACCCTTACTTTCCCTACCCTCCCACTAGCTACAGGCCGCAAAAGCATTTCCTATAGTACTGCAGTTAAGAACAGATTTATGAAGCACCTCTCACAGAATAGCCATTCAGAAGCGCCCTTGGCATGGAACCTAAAGAAACAGAAATGCCTTTAAAGAATCAGAGACCAATGTTGACAATATAATTTAAAAAACTTAACATGCCACAAACCCAGGAGGTGGAATTGTCCAGAGACTGTTAGAATTGGGCTCGAATTCTTGCTCATACGCCAGTTCCAGGGCCTCCTTGTTGTTCTTCCTTCGCTCATCCACGAAATCATCCAGACAAATGGTCGTCTTCTTCGGCTTTTCCTTCTCACGCTTCTTCTTTGACTTCTTCGACAGCTGCCAGATTAAAAATACAGTAAACAAAGTTTCATCATCATCAACAATTCCTGATGCCAGTCGTTTGGCGACGACGGGTACGAATAAATGATCTCTGCAGCCCTCAATCATTTGTCAAGTTCAATGCTCACCTTAGCATAGGGTCCAAGTGAAGTTATGTCCTCATTTACATTATCTATCCAGCATAATCCTGCTTTGCCCTTGCTTCAGTCAGAGTTAGCTCAAGGTTAAAACACTCGCTACTAACCAGCCTTCCTAACGGGGACGGGTACAAACAAATTATCCCCACTGTCCATGGCCATTTGTCAAGTTCATTGCTCATGTTAGTGTTTGTCCAAGTGAGGCTACGTCCTCATTAACTTTATCTATCCAGCATAGTTCTGCTTTGCCCTTGCTTCAGTGAGTTTGCTTTAAGGAAAAGCACCAATTTGCTACTAACCAGCCTTCTTAAAGTTACCATAGCCTGCTAAGACCTGACAATGCAAAGACCTCCTTTGCCCCAAACAACATCACCTACTGTGTTTCATCGATTGTCACAGAAACAAACGGACATGAAATCCCATATAGGCCTAGTAGGAGTAGGGTATAAAAAAAGTCTTACAACGAAATTGAAAACTAACTCATATTGATACAAGATGTAAAACAACGGCCTTCTTTGCCATGACCAAGTGCTGTTGCCTACAACCAACAATCTTGTCTTTCCACAAAACGCCTTCTCTAACTGTGATGCTTCAACAAAATCAGCTGATAGTTTGAAACTCTGAAACTTTATATCGCCCTTCTTCCAACATCTTTTGCTCAGAAGTGCACGCGCCTCGACGGCGCAGTTGCAGTTGTACTGCAGAGCAACTGTGCGCGACGGACCAGCTCAAGGTCCCTATACAGTGACAAACGTCTCGGTCGAACCCGCTCACTCAGCGCACTGAGTGATACAGGTCGACCACTCTAACCGATCACCCACAGTGCCGCATGTGTAGCCAGCATAAAGCCCAGATAGAAACCACATATGCTGCTCTACTGCCGACTCCAAATAACCCCTTCAAACACAGTCATCAAACTGTTTCATACATTCTCAGAGTCTTGTTCCTCGTTCTTCTTTTTCTGGAGAGTGACAAAGTCGGTCCTCTTCATTGTCTCAAGTGGATCGATACTCGCCTCGCTCTCTATAAAAAACAAACGTTAAACCCTCGCTCTCTATAAAAAACAAATGTTAAACCAAACAGTAGGGCATAACCGGAAATCGCCTCGGACATTCGCCTCAGCCGAATATTGGACTATTCGAAAGTATATGCCTTGGCAAATATTACCCCCGCAAATAGCTAAAAATAACTTTTTCTAAAAAAATAATTTTTTGATAAAATAATATTTTTTCATCAAATAAATTTAGGACTAATGGACTTACTTCTAAGTTATTGATTAATTAAGCAAGAACTTAACGTTCAATTGAATTTTCATTAGAATAATGATGTTAATTTATACATTTTAATTTCTTTTGGTTGCATTCCCCAAGTGGCAACCAAATCAGTAATTTTCCCGTGTGAATTGGCTCCACCCACTTTCCGGTAAACAGTAGATAGTAAAGACGTTGTTGATACCTTCATATTTCAAATTTTATAACAAGGTTTAACAGTTTTTTGACAAATAAAGTTATTAAATAATAAATAAATTTTTATAGAGTGCGACAATACGCTATATGAACGATATTGCTAAAGACTGCGTTGACTATAGATAGTTCTCCGTAGCCGTGCACATGGCAGGTTAACTACGCTTTGCCTACCAAATTTTCAAGGCCAGCGCCACCACTACTCGCTGACCAGATTTGCCGCTACTATTCAGTTCGTACCCGGATCCGGCAAATAGTTCATCCAAATACTCAGATTCGGTACCCGGTGAAAATTGTCTACTCGGTTATGCCCTACCAAACAGTAAACAAAAAAATGACCACCATTGCAAACAAATAAGTAAGTTCAATCACTATACACAAAATCATGACAAACCGTAAATACTTTACGTTACTGACGAACTATAAAGCTAAATATCTTTCAGTACAGTAACTTGATAAAGACTAACACTCATCTTCAAATTTTTATTGACTCTGCACTTGTTTTAGTGCTTAAAATAATTGAACTAAAAAATAAATAAACCCAACAGCAAAGTTAGGCAAGTGAGGTGCAAACACAGCCAGGAAAACACGTACTTTTAAACTCAGATTTTAACAGCCAATTATTTTCTACACCAGAGATTTAAAAAAAATACCATAAACCCAATGTGTAGTGAATGGCAACCAGCAAAACATATTGCATTGCTTCTGTAAACTAAGTTGCATCCCTGAAAAAAACTCGGTGAAAAAAACCCAGGCAACACTGCGTTGCAAATCCACCTGACATCAATTGAATACCAACAATTGGGACAACAGTTGCAGCTAGACATGTATATAGCCCATAAAACAAATTTTAAACCACAGCTGTTGTTACAATTGTTGATACACAATTGATGCCAACCTCCCACTTAAGCTCCGCTCTCTGCTTGTGGCTGGGAGCGCTCCTGAGTGGGTTCTCTAATAGGTGCTATATAATTCTCAGAATGAATGAATATATGAATGAACGAAAATAAATACAAAGGAACCAAGTCAGAAGGACCTAAATGAAGTCTATAAACTAAGATCAGAGCAAAGTGGTCAGATTGAACAACAAACCCAGTCCTCTCCGACCAACGTCATCATGACCTCCAATATCTCCGATCGACTTCCTTCGATGGTTTGTCCTCCCACTTCTTCCATCGCCTCCTCCACCTCCTTCATGTGTCCTGGTGTCGTCTCGATGTCGCACGGTCTCGCCCGACCGAATCTTATTCTCTGTACCATGGTCGACTTCTACCGCTTTCGGCATATCCTCGGCGGCCGCCAAACCCTTTGCCTTCTTTCCACCGACTTTCTTCTGAGCTGGGACCTTTGCAGGATAGACACTGCAAAAAAAAGTTAGAATTTTGGCAACATTTAAAAGAAAAGCGAAAAATTGTCTGAACTACCCTGCTGATATATTGACAATTGTGTTACGTCTGTGATGTAAAGCAAACACAACATGATCCGCAGATTCAATTCGAGATTTCATTTTAACGTTTACCCTCGAATGAATTTGAGATTCAACTTATAATATGTGATTTACAGGTCCCTACCTGTAAATCACATTACAGGTAATGTGTAAATCACATTACAGGTAATGTGATTTACCATTGCGATTTTCTATTCCTCAATGCCAACTCCTTCTATTAGGAATCATATCACTTTTGAATTTTGTTCAATGTTATTCAGCTCAATATTGTGCATGATTTCTTATCGGGGTGCAGTCTGTCAAATATATATATATTTATGCAGCATCTTTCGTAGCTGGATATTTACATAACACCCAGGGATAATCTAAGATTGACCAACCTAACATTCTTGTACTTTGATCCTGGTTTCTTTGACTTGGAAGAATTTTCTTCAACACTCAACTGAAATAACATCACAGATGGATAAACTTAACAAGTTGGAAAAACTGCACAACTATTAGAACAGCCAAAAGATGTCTGCTACAACCACAAAAACCTGCTAAACTATAGTTTCATTTTTCTGGCCGTATTATTTCTTTTCCATTGGTTCTCGATTTGGATATGGCAGGGAGTGGGAAGTACGGACAGTGGAATTTTTTAGCGATGATGGAAACGACAATGAGATACAAAAACATGGCCAAGCATTTTTGACTCAAACAATCAACAGCAGAACGGCAAGGCATGAAACTATTGACAGAAGGAAGGAAGGATAACCAACCATCAAGGTTGCCAGTTTTGCTCACCAACTGTAGCCTGAGTTTTGTTTGTACAACATGTTGAATTTCAGCTGGAATTCTTCAGCAGATTATGATTGTAAACTAGTTTTAGAAGAGACAGACCCAATACTGCTATGTTGCACATTTTGATGTTGGTTTAGTACAGGGGCGGCGATCTCATGGGAGTCGAGGGAGACAAGTTCCCCCCACCTTTTACAGAGAGGTGACATGTTATACGTTTGTCCCCCAACATTTCTTACCCATCTCATTGGATATCTACCACCTCTCAATCGATATTGCTGCCTCTGATTCAGTAGAATATTACACCAAATCAAATCACAAAAGTTGTTCAAACATACCATTTGTAATGTTATTTCAAAATGATTTCAATACAGAAACTCCATCCAAACATTATGCTAAAAATCTATTTAAAAATATTATGAATACATCAAAACAACAGTCATCACATCCTAATAGAGTTGTAAATTATCTTATATAAGTATCATAATATGAAAAAAAATCCATCTAGACATTACGCTTAAAAAACTGTTTTAAAAATATAACTATCAAAAATAAATCCAGTCCAAACACACAAAGGTCGTCACCGTTTTCAGGGTCTTTCCGTCAGGTCCAAAGACGAGGATTCTGCAAACGGTGCTCTGGCAATCAGGCGTGATACACGAATAGGACAAAAGCTCTTTGTCAGAACGCTTGTCCAGTTCTTTTGTCTTCATTTCCCTCCAACACTCGCGATGATACTCCATCACACACTTCTCAATGCAGACAACTTGAACGTAGCCCTATGGATTACAGAACACGCAATCCCACTGGTCAACATCCACCTTCGTTTTTTTTCTTCACAATGCAGATGATATTAATCATCAATAAATTAAGGGTCAGCAGGAAATAGCCTTGACGAAACATCATGCTTTCGACACCTTTGCATATTGTTCACAAAACTACAAATAGTTGCAAAAGTTAAACTGTCTTTGATTCATAATTCTTCGTTTGTTAAACTTTATTTCACATGCAATTGACCAGAAAAGAACAATTTAAAGTCACAAGGGAAGTCAAATCTATTTCAATGATTACTTATTTAAAAACCGAGTGATGCATTAGCTAGTAATTACAAGAAAAAACTATATTTCGATAATTTCTTATTACATGAAAATATGGAGCTTCTACCATGACAGCCCAGCATGCTAAACAACACACTATTGACTTTCGGGGGGATTTTCAAATTATTTCGAAACTGGCCACATGTTTCATTCCTATCCTACCAGATCTGCTCATAAATATCGACTAATTCATGCTTGCACAAAGACTTGTAAATTTGCAATAAGATGTACTGGACCAAAGATTTGGAATGATATCCCTAACGAAATCCAAAATGCTGCAACTCTTCAATCATTCAAGAATAAAATGAGAATCCACTTGCCAAATTGCTTATTCAACTGATTTGAGTAAGCTTACTTTTGTTCACCCCTTGCAGAGTGATTAGTTAAGTTAGGTTTATTATGAATAATTAAGTTTAATTAAGATTAACTAAGATTAATTACCGTTAGTTAGATGTACGATTATTATTTGAAAATTTTCCTAATTGTAATTTACACTAATATTTTGTTTGCTATATATAGTTAAATAATATGTCAGTGCTCACAAAGATTTATATAGCTACATACATCAGAGGAGAATAATCCCTTTGAGCCTCCCTTTGAAACCTAATTAATTGAGCAATTATATACTATGTGTATGTGTCTGATGTTTTGGATTTGGTTAAAATAAAATATTTTTGATCGTTTGAACTAGCAAACCGAGGTGACAGAAAATCTCGTGAGAAAAGCTCACTGACCTTGAACTCTGGATCCGAGAGGTACATCTGGGTCTTAACAGTATCACAGCACTCGGAGTAACGACAGACGGCCAGCGGAAGCGGAGGATTACGACAGTCGGACAGAAGCTGCTGAAACGATTCCTACAACGAAACAAATGCCAACAATAAAGCCACACATGCATTTCAATATTTATTAAGAATACAACAAAGGAGCTATATATATATATACACAATACATCCCCTTTCATCAGTCAATCACACAAGCACACAGTTGAATGAGTCCCATGTTATTTATTAATAAACAAATACAAAACACGTGCCTCATGGATAATCCATCCACTCAAGTCATTCGTCCATTTGTCTGTTCATCCAATTGTCCATCCATCAGTCCATTCACCTATTCAATTGTCTGTCCAATTGTCTATCCATGCATCCATCTATTCATAACATCTATCTATCCAAAACATCCAGGCATCAAATCTATCCATCCATTCACCCACAAATCCATCTATCTATTCACAAATCAATCAATCCAAGCATCCACCTATTCAACCATGAATCCATCCATCCATCCATCTATGCTTTCACCTATTTAAAGCCCTACACACCAACTCTCAAACACGTCCGCCCTCCAGACCTTCAGCTCTGCTGGTGAATTATCTGTTTCCGCGATGACATTCAAAGTTCCCGGCCAAAGACAACGTCCAGGAAAGAAGCCATCACTCATCAGAGCGATTCCGTCCTGAAGGGGCTGAATGGCATCGGAGAATCTGTCAGGCAAAACACACAGTGAAGAAATTCTCATTCAGAAGCAGTGCTCAATGAAATAGTCAAGTCCATGTAAACTGAGTCTGAGCCAAGTCCATCAGAGTCCAAGTCGAGAGGTGTTCGAGTCCGAGTCAATGAAGATGGAGTCCAAGTTCTATTCAAAGTCCATCCATATCAAAATACACTGAAATATACAATTCACTGGCATAGAAAAATAACAGCACTATTCGTGCAGAAAGAATTATCACTTGATGTAAACTTACTTAAACTGCCAGAGAAAGCGGTTGGGTCGTATAACAAGTGGAGATTCTCTCCTAAGAACTATAATCGAGGGTAGAATTGGGGGGGAAAAGTTAAAAGGAAGTCCATGAATGATATTCTCGGACCAGATGATGAAGGAGGGTTGCAGCAAGCTAAAGGAGAGGGAGGGATGATGAGAAGAATGGAGACATTCAGAGACGAACATTAGATGAGGAAAGAACCAAAGAGACCTGTTCTGCTTGAGACAGGCCCTCGCAAGTCCAAGAAGACCGAGGACCCGGACGGTGGGTTCACCCTCCTCCACAATGCTCTGGAAAACCCTCTCACCTTCACGGATTTCCTGTAACAAAAATGAACTGTTACTTAAAATTTCCCCTGCAAAAACACTGAATCAACTATAAATTGAGAAACTCGCTAAAATGAGAAGAAACTAAATTTAAATCAGAAATCTGATATAAAAGAAAAAAAATAATGAACTTGGTAGAAGCAACAGAAACTCAGTTTCCCAAATAGTATAGAAACCGAGTTCTAACATAATGAAATTGTAGACCAGGGTCAAGCAATGTGTCACCAAACAATTCAATCTATATACGCACAAGAGACAATTGATATGTTTAAGAATACAGTAACATTTGACATGAATAATTCCATAAACATATGAAACGCTCGCTTATACTCAAAGGCCATAACTAACTAACAGAAGACTGAGCAAGTACACAGGTTCAACTAACATAATCTTTAAGTGCAAAGCCTCGTCCTCAGTCAAGTTTCTAGTTTTTTACGGATTTATTTATGTGAGCAAACAAGATCTGTTGCCCGTGATCACTTTGTATTACTACCCAGGTGGCCCTCGTTCGCAGGGTGAATGACCCCTTTAGGGCCCTTGTGTAGTCAGATTATATTTTTGATTAAGCAAGTATCATTAGATTTGTTTGTTCTGAAACCAAATACAATTAAATGAATTAAATATTAAAGTTATCACCTGTTATCTATCTTATCCCAGTCTTATCTCCCATTAGAAGGAACTTATTATCATGCTAACTAGTCTTAGAAGGCACTTCCAAAATAGTCAGAAATTTAACCTAATGATGACCTGACCTAATTATGCTCCGACCTAATTGTGCTCTAACCTAGCTATACTGACCGACTTATAATTAGGTCATTATAAATTCAGACAGTTTCAAACTTAATTGCAATCTCTTACCTTATTGTATTTTAGATTGATGTGAGAGAGTCCAAGGCAGTATCTTATGATGTATCTATCATTTTGGCCAGACTACAATTGCAAGAGATTAATCACAACATGACACACGAATGGCAGAATGACACACGGCCGATACAATCACAAGCAATTGATAAAAACACAGATACTTCACCATCATTATTGTTAATTACTACATTATCGCTAATGGGCAACTTCTATACAGCCAGTGTCCAATGCATCATGAGCGCCTCTGATGTGAATGGTGCTTTATACGTGCTCCATTACATTACATCATAACTGACGGTGCTCCAAATCAGAGACAGCCAGGTCAATATGTAATTGAACATTTATATATATATATATATATATATATATATATATATATATATATATATATATATATATATATATATATATATATAGCACCCTTTAAGATATCTACTCAAGGGGTGTTCTCTGCGAAAGCCTATATGACGTTAAATGCCATTACTTACGAATAATACATTACAACCGTTAGCAAAAAAGTGCACAGTAAGATGAAAGAGAAACCAGTGGTTGGCCCACGCACAAGTTGGGAACCGACAAATGGATTTCCATCGATACCTACAATACCTATTGACCAACACAGACTCCTTGATGCACTTAACCAGAAAACACCTATGGAGAAATTGGGCGTGGTAACAAAGGGATAGGCAGACACAATCGACCAGGAAAACCCACAGCTTGCTGGCTGAACTATGTCTGACACCATTAATATGGGCATTGGCAGTTAAGGCTGTCAACGGGTACTCACCCAAGACCGACTACCTGGGAAATTAAATCGGTTCACGGGTGCCCGACATTCCATAAAAATACGCGATTTTACCGGAACATATGCCAGAAAATGTTCTGTGGATCATATTAGCTGACTGCCCAGGCAATGAAATCTGTTCTCTGGTGCCCGACATTCCCTAAAAATGCACAATTCCCTACATTTCCTAAAAAAACGTCCATGCGGTCAGGTACCCGCTCTGCAGGTCGATGGTTACCTGGGCTGTGATTTCAACATTTTTGACAGCCTTATTGGCAGTGACTGGACCCCTCACAGATGCCAGAATTCTCAAGCAAAGGTTAATCCAACCTGGATAAGAGTATGGCATCTATCAACAAATTGATCACAATGAGTAGGCAACACTGGAATTTTGCAATGAATTACGACAAACTACTGATTTTCTTACATGAGAAATAATGAATCACTAGAAAGAGCACAGCAGGATGTAACAGGCTTTGCAATTTGCATACACATTTATACAACTGTATATGTCTCAAGTGGTAGACAGTAGCCGTCTCAGGGGAGGCTGCTCCAAACCACACACTGCATATTACAAGGCTAGTTTTGTGCTCCAACCAATCTGGCTATGTTGTCTGTAATAATGTTTTGAATGTACCTCAAACTTGTTGTTTGTTAACATCATCAGTGCCAGTCTGTACTCAGAGGCTGCTGAGATATAGTTTCCATTGGTGAAGGCAATGGTCGCTTGCTGCAGACAGGACAGAAACTTCTCTTCCTGCTTGTGATGCAGAGTGACGCTTTTACTGCCGGCATCTTCCACCTCAAGATTCTAAGAAAAATCCAAACACCAATTTCGACTAACTGGAAAAAATCTAAAGCACTTTACTGCATTGATGATACTTTATGAATGAGTACCAAGTACCAAGACAGCACTGTGGAAATGTCCAGGCAGGTGGATATATACAGACACATGCATGTATGTGCAATGTACATGCATCTACGGGTCCTTCTTTGTGGAATAACCTTCTCCACAAATACATGCACGTGTGGGTCAATGGGTCATGCCTTGTGGAATAACCTTTCCCCATAAATTTAGGCTGAGATCCTGGTTGGGTATCCACTTCTGTCCATTGTAGGAAAACTGATCTGTTTACTTGGAGTGCTCAAGCTGGAGGCACCTCTGAATAGGCATTACTGCCAGAGGCACTTACCAAATGACGAGATACGATACAATACAATGTGTAGTCACAAGTTGTCCACAAGTACAATGTCAAACAGTCATCTTATATCTAAAACTTAAAGCACAGAACTCAAATAACTGAACGTCAGTTCAGTCTCACAGCGACAAGTGCTACAGAGAACTATCAAAGATGCACAAGTAGACACAACTGGTTCATAACTGACATACAGCGGTGTTCTGCTCGACAAAAACTCTGACCAGTGGAGACATTGGATAAACAAAAAGCGTCACAGGAAACAACACCAAAACCTAGTCTCACATTCAATAAAAAACACGGAGCCTTCAACAATCTGACTGTGTACTACAATCATTCGGTGATGCAGACTAGTGCTTTCCAATACATTGCAGACAAGCATCTGAAAACTCTCTTTTATAGCCAAGGATGGGCTGGGAGCACCTCTGAGTAGGTGGCTATCTTGGAGGGGTACTATACAAGTACCCTGAAAGAATGAATGAATATGTACACAGAGATGACAGTAATGAAAAATAACAAAGCTAGCATGACATCAAGATGATGATACCATGCCAATGATATTCGAATGGTGATAGTATCTTACTGTGGAACAGCGATCATCCGTGTTGTTTGGATGCGATACGATATCCTCTGCCTCATTGCCATCTTCATCATCATCGTCGTCGTCATCATCCTCATCGTTATCATCGTCAATGTCAGTACTCAATTCGGACTCGTCGCCAGAATTTTGAGCCTTTTCAGCATGCTTGGAATCCTTGGATCCCTCTCCCACTCTGTTCATCGAATCCCTTAAACATTCCACACAGCAACGACATAAATGGGTTGACACACAAGTTTAATGACGTGCATATTATATCAGCAATAACATGGAAGACTGGAAGTGTATGAAAAATTAAATCTAATTATAAATTGAACACAACATCAGAAATGCAGCTAAACGAGTCAGTTGGAAAAGGTTAAATTGACTCGCGAAAGACTCGGTCACAGAGTTACTACAGAACATAATGCAAAACACAAAAATGCAATAATAATCATAGCAGTGATTGATCAACTAATATTTAGCCAATCACTAAGCAAAGTTCGGGTGGAGGCATACACATCGATAGGGATGAACTGAAACTCTGCTCGAAACTCTGCTCGGTCCGAGTGTCATGGTACTCGGCATTACTCGGACTTGGACAAACAATGGGTTCCAAGTATTAATCTTACTGAATTTCTGTTTTGAAAACGAAATCTGATTCCCTAATTTACACAACTACATTTGACCTAACTAAAAAAAATACAGTTATCTTTAATTACAAAACGACAATCGACCTAATTAAAAACCCAAATACTATTATTATTAGTGCTTACTAGTTACAACTTCCCTGTGTAAACTAAGGCAAAACAAAAATTCATAAAAGTTGTGCAAATTGTCAAACCAAAAATCAAGACCATGAGACTTTTTTTAAATATTCAACCTGACATAAAGCAGAGCAAGGCCAGTTAGTGCTGGGAATCATATCATATTCTTTGGATTTATATAGCGCCTTTCGCAGAATAACGATACACAGCATGGAAAACCAGGGGAAAAGAAACACCTATAAAGAGTGAGAGGCCGAAGGAGTCATAAGTCGAGCCCTTAGAGATAGAGGACGGTCATCCCAGGTAACTGGTAGATGGACCCACAACCACATGTGGTCGATATAGGCACACGACTGCAAGTTGAGGAGGGACTAATAAGGTTTCTGAAGTTGAAGTGCAGTGGTCTTAGCTCTCTTGAAGAGTCCAATTGTAGTCACACGAGGAGCTGTATAACCTTTTCCATTGTACCTTAATAAGCAGTGTCCAGAGTAGAAAAATTACTAACTGGATCAAGGGCAATCCATTGTCACGAAATTTCGAGCACTTTACTTCTTCTAAAACATATAGAACAACATGAAATATAACTGCATCAAACATTCCGCATCCCCCAATTAAAGACCGTCGTGTTTTGCTTCATAAATTCTTTGGCGTTGTGCCAGATGAGTTCGTTGACATCTTGCTTGTAATTCTGAATTCTTTCCTTGCATTCAATGGATAATTCTCAGTACTTTCCCATTATTCATATTTCATCTCAGCAATTCTGCTCAGCAATATAACGTTAGGATCAATCAATCAATGAAACTTAATATAGCGCCTCTTCAAGAAATCTACTCAGAGGCGCTCCCGGTCCAACCTTGGCCATATAAGACAGTTTTCAAATGTGGAATAAAAATAGGGTAGAGAGTTCTTAGGTAAGAGTCAAAGATCCAATGGGAGGCTAAACCAAGCCGTTGGGCCCACAACCGAAAAAGCACGATACTGCATCGTAGAGGTCCTACAGAAAGGGACATGAAGAAGACCCTGTGAGGCAGAGCACAGTGTACTGCCAGCATTTATATTTCCGGCAACAGGACAGCAAAGCTCCCTATGGCAAGTAGGTGCTGCACTACAAAGGCATTGCCAGACAAGGGAAGAAATCTGAAATGCCATGCGCTGGGAAATGGGCAACTAATATAAAATATCCCGCATATAAGAGGACAGTCCTGGAGAAGGCTGTATCAGGCAAGCACAATCCTACCATGTGCAGGATGTTATGATCTTTAACTAATCACAGCATGCCCAAAATATATATATATATATACATATGGAGAAAATTATCATGATGCATTATTATGCTTTTATAAAATTGTATAAACAGAACATTAAGCAATGGCTTTGAGCAATAGAATATTAAGCACTTTCCAAGAGTCACAACAAAGTCTCAAGGTAGGATGGAAGCTATACATCCTAATTACAAGGCAAAAGTGTTCAGCTCAAAGCAATCGACTACCAAATCGCAACTGTTAATCTGTCCACAAGCAGAGTGCCCATTAATGCATTCTAACACAGACTCAGATTGCGACAGTTAATATTTCAAACACTACATGCCATTTTGGGGTTTGTTGGATGCACAGTTGTCCTCGATATCCGATTCCGACGAAGAAGCCAAGTCTGGAAGATCTCCATTGCTCATTTTGACCAATTCTTCTGAAGTCGTTACACCTGAAAGTTTTCATACACCCCTGAATCAGTCTAATGATCTTAAGATAAGATGTCAGTTTAGGTCAGAATTATATTGTGGGAAAACTTAAAGGGATGAGCACAACCAATGTGGAAAATTAATCTTTAATGAAGATAGTCTGAACCATATCGAGACAGGGATTATTCCTTTTTAACAAACAAAATTTATTCTGTAGAATGAATAAATGTTAGTATAAACAAGCACCTGAAATAAACAAATACTGCAATTAATTTTCAACAAACATGATAAAACCCACCTTGTCGTGTATCAGCAGTTTTGCAAAGACTATGTGTTAGTTGGACTGTAAGGTTACCTGAAAATCTAACATGTGCGTCGTTTTTAAAGCAAAATGATTGTACATGCCCTACATTTAGAGTCAGCTGATGCATTTCTCAAATTATATTCCTAAAATTATGCATTACCGTTAAGTCTTTTAAAACAGGCTGGCAAGGATGTGAAATAACACCGGGTACTGGCATACGACAGTTGTTTCAAAATGGTAAATTTGTCGCTAGCTAGACGGTACCTGCCAAACGACTTGACTATTTAAAATACAAAAGCATTAAAAACGTATAGTTCAAACGAGTTAATACTCAGATCCATGTGAGGAACGAATATCACATATCGTGAAAGTAGTTCTTGGATAACCACAGAACAGATTGGTCTACTAGTCGAAGGGTTTGACAGAAAAGTTGTAGCAAATGCTTAAACAAAGAAAAACAGGCCATTCTGACAACAAGATGAACATAAATGTTAAAAGAAAATCTGTTTCAAGTTACGAACATAGATATAACTTTCCGTTACACGGTAAATCAGATAAAGTAGCTACCGAGAATTTAGAATACGGTGGTGGATGACTTATCACAACAGATACAACACTGTTGGATGATGTCATTTCAACCGATTGGATTTACCAGTGATCCGACGAAACTGCGAAAGTTTCGTACTACATAACCACAAAGTTATGTGCGAAGTAATTTTGGCGCTGTATCTTTATGGAGTTTTAGAATTTATTTGTAGAATCAAATATTCAGCGATCAATATCGTGACGCCGCACGACTTTACAAAAACTGCGTGATGTATAAATAGACCGGAGATCTCCCGCTTTCATGCATTGCGCCAATCCGCTGACGGTGCACTTAGGCGCGAATTTATTTCGTATAATAGATTCTCACTGGCGCACAGTAATGGGACTTTTAGAATTTAGATGACTTAAAGTCACTCAGCAGGTCTAGTCTGTGAAGCAAATTTTGTGTTTCGTTTTATGTTTAATTTATTTTATTTTTTCAACCCCCATGAATATATATATATATATATATATATATATATATGCGATTTCATGGGGCTGACGATTTTCCTAAAAATATACGTCTAGGCTAGGAATATAATTGCAATAACACCAACCAGATTTCGTAATCAGGGTCTTGCGTCAATGGCAGTGTCCGATTTGCCGCGGGGAGTAGAGGGGATTGGACCCCCATGCTTCTATCCCTTGACCCCTCTGCTTATAAAGTCTGATCGACCCCAAGTTGATCGACTCGACCCCCTCACATTCATTGAGCGCACAGGCATTACTCGAGACAGGTTTTTTCGGCCATGAACTGACAGGCTTCGAAATGATTTCAGTCGTGAAGAAATGATTTGAGCCGAGACGGAATGAATTCAGCCAAAACGGGCAATTAGCGGCCCTGCTCGTATGTGCTGCTTTTCACAAATTACCGGCTAAGCGACTGGTATAAGGACTACATATAAATATATATATATATATTATATATATAGGCTATGCACACACGGAAATGTATAAACATAAAAAATTGACACTGAGTGCATGGAGCGACGCTCAGAAACCACATTGTCGCATTATATTCCAGATGAAACACACGTTCATCCAGATTTTCAAATATTCCCCCACCCCCATGCTAACTTCGGAACTAGCCCAAGCCTTGATGAGGGAGTAAGTCGTTAAAGTGAAACTTAATACTACTCCACTTTGTGAGTCAGTAGGCAACATCAAACAATCCATTGAATATTCCAGCGGACGCCCGTAGACCTATGCAAAATATATAAAACAAAACGGGCATTTTAGTGATTCTGCCTTGCCGCAGCGTTGGATTTAACAGAAATGAAGCGAGTTAGCAGTCAGCAAACGATGTCTTCTTTCTTCAAACGTCCGAATGCTAGAAGGTAACTTACTCAGTACATATTGTAACATAATTTAGGCTACTTGTAAAAACCATTGAAACTTTTGAGTAAATTTAATTACGCATGTGTTATGAATAAATTTAAAGTGCGACATGGTGTGCTGTTGCTACAGCCTACGCAAAGTTGTTCAACAATTAAAGACATGTAGATAGAAGGCGAGTTCCCAAATTTTATTGCTCGTAAATAAGCTGGTGCCCCGCGCATGGGTTCCTCAAAGTGTGTAGTTTATGATTACGACAAGTAGGACTATTACCACGTTTTGTTGACAGTAATTTAACATGCATGCTCTAGGCCTTGATCATATGCCCGATATGCTAAGTTAACTGTATTTTATTTATTTATCATTATTACTATTATTATCATTATTATTATTATTATTATTATTATTATTATTATTATTATTATTATTACTACTACTACTACTACTACTACTACTACTACTACTACTACTACTACTACTACTACTACTACTACTACTACTACTACTACTACTACTACTACTACTACTACTACTACTACTACTACTACTACTACTACTACTACTACTACTACTACTACTACTACTACTACTACTACTACTACTACTACTACTACTACTACTACTACTACTACTACTACTACTACTACTACTACTACTACTACTACTACTACTACTACTACTACTACTACTACTACTACTACTACTACTACTACTACTACTACTACTACTACTACTACTACTACTACTACTACTACTACTACTACTACTACTACTACTACTACTACTACTACTACTACTACTACTACTACTACTACTACTACTACTACTACTACTACTACTACTACTACTACTACTACTACTACTACTACTACTACTACTACTACTACTACTACTACTACTACTACTACTACTACTACTACTACTACTACTACTACTACTACTACTACTACTACTACTACTACTACTACTACTACTACTACTACTACTACTACTACTACTACTACTACTACTACTACTACTACTACTACTACTACTACTACTACTACTACTACTACTACTACTACTACTACTACTACTACTACTACTACTACTACTACTACTACTACTACTACTACTACTACTACTACTACTACTACTACTACTACTACTACTACTACTACTACTACTACTACTACTACTACTACTACTACTACTACTACTACTACTACTACTACTACTACTACTACTACTACTACTACTACTACTACTACTACTACTACTACTACTACTACTACTACTACTACTACTACTACTACTACTACTACTACTACTACTACTACTACTACTACTACTACTACTACTACTACTACTACTACTACTACTACTACTACTACTACTACTACTACTACTACTACTACTACTACTACTACTACTACTACTACTACTACTACTACTACTACTACTACTATGAACATTATTAGAATGTATTCATTTGTCATACTTGCGTCGTCTCACACTGCTAGTAATTGCAGAATCTAGAGTTATTGTGGAAGTTCATTAATTACTTGACAAAAAATAAGGAAAGTTGGAAATGTTGGCTATTTCCATCATTTTTTTCTGTGTAAATCAGACTAGCCAAGGGGTTTGAAACGCTAGGAGCAAATCGCGAAAAAAAATTCATTGCGGCTTAGGAAATTATTATTAAGTCTTTTTGTATAATTAATATTCGACCCCCTGCTTCTTTTTCGACAAATCGAACCCTAGTCAATGGAAATGTCACATAATATTATAAATTCTGTTTATTTATTAAGTATCAATCGAAAATTACCGACAAGTAGGCCTAGGCCTAAATCTGAAACGCAAGCAGACAAAATTTGAGTTTGAACGCCCTGAACTTGGTGGCAGGGCTTTTTCGATACAGCCTCAAGAGGGGGAAGAGCAGACACGTCCAGTCCCAAGCCTGGATAAAGGAGGAGGGCGACGCTAATGGTCTTTGTTACCACATCGTTAAACTGCAACTACCACGTCGTGCTGTGTTGGACATGATATGACTAGGTTATCAACGGGTTGGAGAACTTTAGATGAGTTAATGAATTTACATTTACAAGGATATTTGGACGCGAGGATGCTTGGAGTAGGCCTATTGTAGGAGGTTTTCGTTTAGCAATAGGCAGTGATTGAATTGTCGGGGAGCGTTGGTAGGATTCAATCAACCCCCAATCCCCCAGTTCGTTTTCACCCTCGTCAGTTAATTCTGAAAAATCACCTTGGAGAAGTTGGGGGTCAAGCAAACCTCAAACCAGCTTTCAGTAGCACCCACACCTACAAGGTTTTGAAAGTGGGGTGGGACATAATTTAGAAACTACTCAAAAATTGTTTTTGCTACCCCACTCTCAATTTTGCCCCCCCCCCAGAAATTTGAAAAATTGGGCAAAAATTATCTTAACCAAAGTCACCTTCAAAAGACATTGGATAAACATAAAAAATAACAGATTGGGGGGCACTGAGCACTAAAACTGGGGGGGGGGGGAATTTGCCCCCCGTTTTGAAACTGGGGCCGGTGCCTCTGCCCCCGCTTGTTACACCTCTGACAGTTACTCTCTACAATTTAGCTCATACACAGGTTTCAGGTTCGTAAAAGTCTACTCTGGACATCTAGATCTATATTTTAAACATTACCAACCCCCCGTTCAAATTTGACAATTCAAACCCTGACCGTAGGACTTTGAGGTGGATGATGGAGTGAAAATAGAGGAACATGGAAAAGAAACAAAGGGAAGTGGAGGGGAAGGGAACTTAACTTACCGTCCTAAGACGGTCAAACATCTTGTCAGCACCATAATATAAGCATTGGCCCCTACTTCTTCGATTGGCTATCCAATTAATTATCTCAGAACACCCTATGCATATTTTATAAAGGCTGGTCAACGTGCGCCGAACTGCTATAGGCAAAAGTAGATGTCGTTTTTTTCACCAACCGACCGGAAAATTATGATTCAACTGTGACAGGGATAGCTGAAGACCAGGGCCGTACCGCCGAAGGGTCAACGGGGCCGTGGCACAAGGCGCAAATATGGAAAGGGCGCAAATTTCAGGATGGAGTAACTTCTTCTTGTCACCAGACACCCAGTCATTGTCTTCTGCATAGCCTACCTTGCATAAAAGCACAGAACATATAAAGCGTAGTATATAATATTCTGTGATAAAAGGCAGTGTCCAATAATGTTATTGGACCATCTGAGCACAATGGGTGATGATGAAAACTGCTGCTACTGTTGTTGTTGTTGTTGCTGCTGCTGCTGCTGCTGCTGGGACTGAAATCTTCCACGATGAGTCACGCGACGTCCGAAAAGACACGAACGCATGCGGGACGTTGCCATGTGGAACGAAAACAAACGAAGCGTGGCGTCATGGCAGCCATCGATCGGGAACTTGGAAGAGCGAAACGCGTACGCGTGCTGCGAAAAGACTGCGTCAGCTATTGACCGATTGGAGAGGGTGCAGCCAGGCGGGACAAAGGTTCCTCCACCTGTCATTCACTCGGTCTATCGATCTCCAACCGAGTCGCAGTCGCTATAGGGACGGGCATTCGGCCACCTTTGTGCGTCAGTTCTACCATCGTCAAGAATCGACTGGTCGTTTGTGACGAGTGCTTGGGTGAGTGGTCTCCTCCGTCTGAAATCTACCGTCTTCAAGAAGCGTTCTATAAGTCGCAGTTCAACCATCTCTACCATCTTCAACGATCATAGAGTTCTCGCTTCTACTAGTTCTGCCATTTAAAGGATTGCATGCGCGCATGGTAAACACTTGACGCAGTGACATCGTAGGTCTCCCAGGTCAACTATTTCTACCAGCTTCAAAGAAGCATCCAAGGTCCCAGCTCGCCAAGGCTCAACTGCTTTTCTAGCCATGTACCTTAGCACGAAGTGGGTCTCGTTGGTTGGACTGCTGGCCGTCCTGTGTATGATCGCAGCGGCACAGGACGCGATCCTCCGAGTGCCTCAGAATGGTCTGATAGTCGACACCTCCAGTGATGGTGCCCAAATAAAGGTGTCGAGGCAGCTACCGCCACCTGTTTCTCCTGCCCCAACCCCAACCCAGACACCTGCATCGGTCACGGCCAGTTCCACCGTCACCCCTCCGACCCCTGCTCCCACCACTCCCGCCAACGTACCTACCACCGATGAGATCCTTATCTACGTCACTGCATTGCGTGAGGTCGACTCAGATGGAGTCCAGGTGAAGCTATCAAACGGGGCAGAACGAGCAGTCAGATCGCTGGACACTCAAGATTTCAACGTCACCCTGGGATCCACTCTCCAGATCCCCAACTCCCAGCCACCAGTTCCAGCGGACACTCTCACCTTTAACTTCACCCTGCCCATGCCGTCATCAGGCGTCTTTAAGGTAGTGGCCAGCGTCACTAAAGCCAACGGGAGCGTGACCTCGGGCGACGAGGTCATGACCTTGACGGCGGGTCAGCTGGTGGTGAGCGCAGAAGTCGATGGCTGGCTGTGGTGCGACGTCGGCTGTCCCAGTTCCAAGCCTTCCATGTTTCTTGAGCTGGACATGGTCATTCAGCCAGCCTATGGAAGTCAGGTCAAGGAGGCGGACGAACAGTCGTATGGACGTCCTGAGAGATACGCCATCGGAAAGTACGCATGGGCGGATTTCTCCACCAAGGTAAAGCGCATGCGCGTATGCTGAGGTTTTTATATATCGACTATAACTGAATGTAATGTAAAGTAACTATAATAATTATAATTATGTCCCCAAGAATGCTCATTTCACCAATGAATTGATTAGATGAGATCTTTCACCAACCACCGCTGCCAGTTTCAATGGGTTCCCTCTCCATTTGTGGTCCCCGTGCGCGGACCATGCTAGCCCGAGATTCACCTCGCCATAATAGGCCACTACTATTATGCGAACCGGCTTCCTCACGCAATGAGACGCATGGGACGCACGCCCTAACCAATGCACATGTGGCCAACTTATCCAACTAGGTAAGACCTTCCTCCTTTTCGGCATCGTGACGAGATCGACGTTATGATCACGATATATCTGAAAAGAGAAGGAAGAATAGACAGTGCCATGATCTTCACAGGATCACGATAGCCGTGATCGTTAGGATATATGGGTACTCTGCAGGCTATCGTGTATAGGTGTACATAGATGATTGAAATTCATCCTACAATTCTGCTTCAATTAATTCATATGTCTATCTCGCCGAAACTCTGCGTCCTTTGTCTTTTAGTTCTACCATCCGCTCATCAACATCATTGACATTATCGTCGCCATCATCCTCATCATTACCTCCCCTGTTTCTTCGTCATATCGTTATCAGCATCGTCATTATTTATTTCTACAGCGCCGTAACGCAGCCATGCCGCTACGAGGGCGTCATATCGTTATCAGTCAGCATCGCCATATTGTTGTTGTTATCATCATCATCCTCATCATCATCATCGTCACCATCATCCTCATCATCATCATCGCCATCACCTTAACCATCATCATCATCGTCGTCATCGTCACATACGTACCGTCATCGTCATATCGTTATCATTATCGCCATATCTGAAATTCTGCAACAGTCATCATCATAATCAACGCCATCACCACAATCTTCTTTCTCCTCTTCCATTATCTTCGTCATCACCACAATCTTCTTTCTCCTCTTCCATTATCTTCGTCATCACCACAATTTTCTTTCTAAACTTACATTAACTTCGTCATCACCACAATCTTCTTTCTAAATTTCCATTCTCTTCGTCATCACTACAATTTTCTTTCTAAACTTCCTTTATCTTCGTCATCACCACAATCTTCTTTCTCCTCTTCCGCTATCTTCGTCATCACCACAATCTTCTTTCTAAACTTCCATTATCTTCGTCATCACCACAATCTTCTTACTCCTCTTCCAGGTGACAGTGGACCATTTGTGGTTGAACCTTACTTCCGGTTACCCGAAACTGTCGACCTCTGACCTGAAAAACACCCTGACCATACGCCTGCCACGTTTCAACAGCAGCGCCATCTACAACGTGGCCTTTGACCCCGGCTACCACCCCGCCGATCCCAGAGGAACCGTCGGAGGCGCCACTACTCTCGGTGACGTCACGGTCCGCTTGTTCGTCGCCGTTACCATGGTAGCCACAGGTGTTAGTCAGCTCGCCTGAATGATTACAGGTTGCTAAGGAACCAAGAATTTCATTTCTCGTCAAGAATTTCTGTTGGCCTGTGTACTAACTATCTCCTCAGCGAGATGAAGAGTGCCGAGTGTGCACTGGGGGAAAGTACTCTACGAGGAAATAAGCGGTACGAATTTAATGTAGTGTGAAATTATGACACAAACGGGGTGAAAATACTAATGTCTGAGCGCCAGTTGATAAAATGAATGGAGTAGAAACAGTTATTAGTTAAAGAGAATACGTAGAGTCTACGGCCTAGAGGTGAAATATCAAAATTAATGGGATCAAAATGCACAACAGTCCTTTATGTGACAATTTACTATGATGTTTTTCCGGTTTGTATAATCGTAGGCTTAGCTTCTTTGACAGGCGCTCTAGGACATGTTGGAAGTGCTTTGCCATTTCGTCTAATTAAGCATCTATATGAGCCCCAATTAACTATCAGTTGACTTTATTATTTGCTATTTAATGTTTAGTAACGAGCACCGTAATTAGTAATGAAACTGAGCAAGCAATCAAAATTCGTTGTAAGATATAGTCTATCTGATAATTAATTAGATAATGTAAATAAAATTTTATTATTATTAGGCCTACTAGTCCGGGCTGTTGTCGTAGGCTTATACCACATGAAAAAGTGGTACGACAATTAAAGGTGTACCGCCAGTATATATGTGGAGCTCCTCAGGTCACCATCACTTTGTGGGGGTGGGAGGGGGGAGGAAAAGGGTGCATTTAGCGCATTAGGTTCGATCCCTGTAGGCCCAATACTGCTGAATATTTGGTCATGTTGTCTTCCCTTCATCCATCCTCGAGATGAAGATTGCATGGCCGTTCTACGGATAATTTAGTTCCATCTGGTTTTGTATTATAAGTTATAACCATCAATAGTAAGCCTATACACGGTATCAAATTTTAATACTACTAAAAATATGTATGTAAATATATCTGTATAAATATATATTTGTATCAAAAGCAGATCATTGTTGCATAGGGCCTACCTGCATGTTCGGACTTGGACGGTTGAGGACCTAAATGATACTGCTGCTGCTGATCATGACGATGATTATGCTGCTGCTGATGGACGAGGCCTGATAATGGTCGTCTCACACTTGACCCCACTATGCCACTTAATCGCTGCTGCTGGCCATTTAAGCCGATCATTTTGTGCCCAATAAACTTAGCTGTCAGAGTAGAGTCCCTGAAGAACTTCAGAGATCAGGGCAGAGGCCTTAAATGATCAGAAGCCCTACTATCCGAGGAGGGTTTTGACTCGTTGCTGCGTTACTGGGCCCTACATACGCATTAACGATGCGCTTAATTATTATACTGAACTTTATCCACGAGAATCGTTATTAATTGTCATTTTATTGTTTCATTACCTTTTTACGTGTAGCATACGGATAGTCCACTAATTGTATTATCTACAATTATATTATATTATCGTCAATTATGGACAAAATATAAAATATTAATGTTAATTGTTGTTTGTGCATTATGTGTTAAAGTTACGTCGAGATTCTGTGCATGTTTTGTGTAGGTCTACCTTTGCCTGGTTGGGTTATAATATATATATATATATATATATATATATATATATATATATATATATATATATATATATATATATATATGTCATCATGATCAGCTGAATTTAATCTTTGTGCTATGAAAGTTTAAAATGCGATTTGAATTGGCTCGATACTCTGAACATCAAAATTAATGATCCCATCACCTATTTTATCTTTGCGTAATTAAAGTCATCATTAATAATGATTGATGCCTGTCAGTAGTTGTTTCATGTGTTTTAAACGACCCTTTGTGATAGCAAAGATCATTAGTATCACCCTCCTCTTTCATCCATATTTTGACTGGCACTGAAAGAGTGAAAGCAATGGTAGAGTTCGCTTGTCAATAAAGAGTCAGAGAAACGCTTAACAACAACAAACAAATTTAATGTAGTAAACTGAACATGCAATTACATTCGCTATATCAGTTTCTTGCTGACACAAACTTATTGCCGCCTCGTCCCCCACACAATAAAAATTGCTGCCTCTTTCTTCCTCTACCATCCGCCATTTGGTTATGATATTTTTAACATTTAAGGGAACTAATTTTAATAAAGTATCTTATTTCTGTTCGATTTAAAGCTTTAAATAAGGCGCTCATAACCGGAAGTTGAACTAAATGAATGAAAAGTGAATCGAAATCAAATATAAAAACTTTTGTCGAACATGTTAAAAGGAGAAGAAGTAGATGAACTACCATATTTAATGAAAAGAGAAAATATATTTCACTGAAACAAATATTTATATTTCAAAATAATTTAGAATATTGTGGTCTAAGAAAATATTATTCTCATATGCATATTTATTCAATTGAATTTAATAAAGTGCTGCCTCTGTAAAATGGCGAAATTTGCCGCCATTGGCGGTCGCCTACACCTAGATTCGAGTCTGCATTTGTGGCATCTATAAAGGCACCAAAATCAAATCAAGTCAGCAATACATTGGCCTACTCTTTAGCTGGGATGAAATTAGGCCAGTTCAAATGCAGAGTTATTAGACGATATCGATATTGTAGCAACTCTTCGATGGTTAGTGTTATAACCGCTGACTCGTAATCTTATGCAGTTTTCCGAAATTTCACCAGACCAATAACATAACAAGGGTTTAAAGTGTGTCAAAACCACTGCAAATTGACCTTAATAACCAAATTTTTAGTCTAACAAGCTGTGAAAGATTGGGTTAACTCCAACAATTAAACTGCAGACACAGCATATGGCAAAAGCTAACTATGTTGTAACATGACTGTGTCCTACTCCACATCACTTTATTTCACAGCTACCAACGTTGGTCGCATTTAAAATCGACACGGGAACACAGTACAAGAAACAATCTCGAAGCCTCTTCAACATGGCTGTACAGTGTGCGACCCTATAATCACAGTTGACATAAGCACTAGGTGTGGCTGTCTTTGGCTTCCTATAGAACAACGGCTAAAACTGTGCTTCAACACTTTAACAAAGATTGTGTACTAAAGGCGATTGGGAACCAATGCAGCTCATCGTTTAGACTGAAAGCCGATCCATTTAAATATCATTTGTGTCAAAGGCATGTACGTATGTAAGTATATTTGTAAGTATGTCGTCATGTATAAATCTGAACATTGACACAGTGCAAATTGTTCAACCTTAAGTGCTGGGGACTAGCATGAACAATTTGTGTTGACCGATTTTCTAGTAAAACTTTCAGTAATTCCAGTTGTAAAATTTTAATATTAGCAATTCAGCATGTACTGTAAATATATCGATTAAAATATAAATTAGAGCAAACAGTAGCTACATTCAAAAAGCAGCGTATTTACCTTGTGTTGCAATGGAGCAAGATCATGGCAAACTATAACTAGTGTGTACATGTACAAAAGGGGATAACATGAACGTTCACTTTGGACAAGCAGAGCCAGATGTTGAAGATAAACCAACAGTGTCGTGTTATCCTAAGTTTGTGCATTGCATTTTATTAAGTGGAAACAAAACAAATTCGTTTTACATGATGCTGCATGCTAACGGTTTCGAGACCAAGCACCTTTTTCGTGGTAACCAATAATTCCCACTAAACATTATCGTGTCAAGTGTTTCTGAATGTAATTCTCTTGAAGTCAAATTTCAAAGGCACTGACTGAAATGTGATTACATAACTGATCTGAAAATGAGAAACTGTATATATGTGAACCATTTTCTGCAGCTGTTTCTAGATTGCTGTGAAAAAAATGACAGGACAGTCCAGTACATAAAAATGAACAAACCATTTGTGCAGCAGCAAAACAGAAAGACACTAGCAGGCCAATGGTTTCACGTGAACTCAGGTCACTTGAGACTAGCGAGTCACTCCCGGAGAGCAGCATCTTGAATGCAGTACACGAACAAAGATCATTGGCAATAGAAAGATATGGAATAATACTTTCCACAACTTTATAATGCAGCAAACAGATTGTAATAGTCATCAAAAGCCGGAAAAGGTAAGCAAAACCACTTACCATTTTGACAGATAGAAGTCGTGCAGTTTCACTGGACATCGACTTATATTATCAACATTTTCTCCTTGCTCAAAAACTGGCAGAGCCTCCTCCTTCCTCATCTCTGACAGGTCTCCAGTACCTGAAAATGATAAAAATAAATTAGCAAATACACGTCACCTAATAACCGATAAGTGCGCATTGAGCGGTTATATATAATAGTTTAGTTGATTCCATACTTTCTGATAATTATTCAATATACAGAATTGCAGCTTTGTAGCTTACTGCATGTCTAACTTAAGATAATTAGTGACCTTGTTTCATTTTGTTCCTACTCTGTTATAATAATTGAGCATTATTCTCAAATTGTCTTATTGGTTCCACTCAGTCTGAAACCTTCTCAGTTACAATCCCATGGGCTTAGATTAACTTCCCAAGAAGAGATTTATAAATCTGGACCTTATTATACAGCCTTCCCATAGTAAAAGATCTGATAAAATTTGACCTGTGCATAGCTAGTAGGTACCTATCTATTGTGGCTCAGCCATATATTGATATTGCCCTTCTTATAATTAGTTCAGAAGTGCACACTTGCCTCGATGGCCCATTAGCAGTTATATTACAGAGCAATTGTGCACAAAGGACTTGTTCAAGGTCCCAGCACAATAACTCCTCAGACGAGGATCGAACTCTCTGTGTTACAGGCCGATCACCCTAATTAATCAACCAACCCTGCTAGACTATTTAGTTATGTACCACTATCATAATGGACGAAGATTCTTAACTACCTGTATACAAAGGTAACTATATTCTTGCTTCATAAACTCATTCTCACTTAACTAGAAACTCCTGTAACAGTCAAACTAGCACTCTTCAGTTCTCAATTAAATAACAAAGTCAGTTTTGTTTTGGTCGGCTAGACAACTCCTCTGACATGAAGCAGCACTCGTGAATACATGGTTAGAAATTTTGGAGTTTGCGATTACAATTACTGCACCAGACAAAGTTCACAACACTACACATGCTGTTTCAAAACAATTCCCCTGAACAGATTTTGTCAGACTTAATTATCAAAATTATTCTGACACACAAACTGCAATGGCACATGATACCAACTAGACTTATATAACATATAAAATGGTATCATACCACTATCAGTGTATCAGACAACGCAAAACTAAATGAGATGTCCACGATGAACTCCTGTTAGCTAAATTGCAATTTTCATAATGCATATGGCATGGCTTTTCCCTTCCATCAGAAAGATAATATCAACATCTGTGATAATGCCTGACTGTGTCTTGACAGACACCAAATGGACCTGTTAGAATTAGACTTACCCAACTGAGTCGATGCATAGTAGCGCAGGAAGACGCTCCTTCCAGGCTTCTTGGCCATGGTACTGGTCATCCAATGCTTTGTTATGCTCGAGAATGACAGCCCAACGTGTTCCTCGGCTGTGTGAAGCATGAAATGCTTTGTATTCAAGTAGATGAGCGTGTTCAGCAAGACATGAGGAGATTGTGCACCCACCTGATTTGACTCCCACTAGTGCTCCTCCTCAATCCAACCGACAGGCATGCCTACACAATCAGTACACATAATATTAGTCAACGAACATGTATTCTATCACCTCCAGTCACATTTCAAGGACACCTCGACAGCAAGTGCAACATCACGTAAAAACAAAGTAATCATATTTGAAACAGATACGTAGAAGAGCAGCACCTGTACTCTCCACTGGCAGCACAGCACACTCATTGCCAGCTCAGCAGACTCAGCTGTGTTGTCAAGACGGTTGAACGGTTAGTGTGTAAAAGGAGGGGAAAAACAGCCTAAAACAGAAGTAGAATACCCGAATTTTGACAGTTAATTTATAAGTGCACAGTTTTCTAAAGAAAATGAATTTGATTGAAACTAATTTTAGGACTGGTAAACATTGATTTAAACCAGACTGAGCAATATACACACACTTAAGACTTGTTTGCTTATCGATCAATTAACCAATCAATCAGCAATTCTTAAAATTTTCGCACAATGCACTACATTTTTTCTGGAATAAGTTGAAACCATTGTACTTCACTCTAATTTGAGAGAATACACCATAGTCAGACATGCAATAACCATTCAGAAATGCTCCATACATGTGTAAATTATTTGAAACTCTGTGTGAAACCGGTAAATATGTCCCTACTAGTTCACTCAAATTTATAAACAAAGATCCACCTCCTACCGAGACACAGATAGAAGATGCCGTCAGGTGGATAAGATTCTCCATTTGGATAAGATTCTCCGTTTGGCATTCGTACCTCCTTTACAAACAAACTGAGTGCATCTGAACGATGCTCGTTTTCCGAACACTGTAGCAGATCATCCTTTAATGTTTGCTTTGGTGGATAGGTCAGGGTACTCAGTACATTCGTCTGTACGACCCAGTGTTTGTAGGCATTTACACCATAGACATACTTTAGACCACGAGCACGAGGTTCTATGGAGACAGGTGGTGATATGACCGGAACAGGACTTATCTCACGATGGTGTTCTTAGCTGTTGTTGAACAACAACTGTCATATAATCCATGATGCCGCTTTCTACGACCAAAAGATTCATCGCCAAAGAAGAGTAGTTTTGTCGAGTGAAGTGTGTAGAATGGCTTCAGCATCATAAGATGCATCAGAAACAAATGCAAGTGTTTCTGGAAAAAAAAACCCAGAAAAACTAAAGGCAGCTGATAAGTAAGTGACTTCTAATGACACGCTAACATAAGCAATGGCTGAGGAGCACAGAACAGGCATATGTCACCAGCTGACCAACCAGGGTTCATAAAAGCTAGACACTTTTTCAAATGTCTTTCCATATCTTTCTTTCACCGAATCCTACATTACCATGTTGCGGCTGGCATACATAAAGGAAGGTCTGTGGCACTGTGGCTCCATAGTCCAACCTAAAAACTGTTCCTCCTTTGAATTTGTGGAAAAATCCAATGGCAAACTGGCTTCACTCGAGTGAATAAACACTATCCAAAGAGACACAAAATCCATTAAATATTTGAAAAGAATAACAAACAATTATTGACCATTTTCGAAGTGAAGATGAAAAGTTAGATGAATTGGAGGTCAAAATGGCACCAGACAGGCACAGAATTCAGACCGAAATACATGCTTTACACTTGTCTAACTAGCTTAAAAATGTTTAATAATCATTAAAAATAAATCACTAAATATTTGATGCTAATAATAAGATGACATCAAGAGCCATACTGCAACCATAAGTAGGATGGGCTGGGTCACCTTGGTCATTGAAATCCAGCTCAGGCTCTGCTTTCAAACAAATCATGCTGCCATCCTGATGAAACGGGCCTTCAGGCACTGGTTCTCTGATGACCGTCTGTGGACGTGAGGTGGCATAGGCAGACTGCAGGTGCACACCACCTGCAGCATCAATCAGCCGAACTGACACTATACCCTAAGAAGTCATATTTAAACTCACATCAAAGCAGTCTGAAATCTTTAAAGAGAGAATGGAAGATGGGAAAAAAATAAAATATGGAACACGTTTAGTTACTCAGCTTAGAAGAATTTAAACCAATCAGTAACATTTGAATTCAACAGAATGATGGCTTACACGTTGCATGATTCATAAGGCATGTCTGCTCAAATGACTTCACATTAACAGGAGTCCTCGCTGTGACTCCATAGGCAGAGCACTTCTAAAGCATACTGAAATGCAGTCTACTTGAAATTAAAATGAATAATGAAAACGAATAAAATGAACAATTAAAAACAAACATACCGGCATCATAATCTTCGATTCCCAAAAATGAAGCGGACGTTGCTGTTGTTGGAATGAAGACAGGAACTGGAATAGGAACTGGAATCATGATTGGGTAAGGCACAGGTACAGGACTGGGACACGGAATGACATTGATCTTTGATTCACACGTCTATATGGAAACAGTTTCAAACCACACAAAAACGTGTCATAATAAAGAGTCTCCATTATGCTTGGGACTTGGTCAGTAAGCGAAGAAAATCACCTCTTATTATTCCCAATATTTACCTCAGTTCAGAAATTATACTTCTCAAAACCTATGCCCATGTTACTGGCAATTTTAAATTGAAACTGAAAATAAGTAGGCCAATACTTCCTAAATAATAAAAAATTATAAATAATAAATCACCATTTTAGGTTCTCAGCTACTGGGAACAATGAAATAAATTCCCCACACACGAGTCCCATTAATCAGTTGGTTTCATGCATATGTTTTACACGTGAAATAAGAGTATCAGAGAGCAAACAAAACTGTAGGAGTCTACAAAACACAGTTTCAGGGAATATCTGTAAACAGGACTTCAAATGTTCACGAACTACATGATTAATCCGACACAATTATTTTCTCCCCCATTGCAACAATTGATTCATAATCTGCTTTCTCTATAGCTTTGAGACAAATAAAAAAACCTCTCACATACTGGCATCAACAAACGATTCTTTCTGTACACAAATATAAAATATAAATATATATATATATATATATATATATATATATATTTACATACATACATATATATATACACACATATTACCTTTATATTCCTCTTACTTTAAGACACATAGATATTTGATTCTTCAGCGTCTTCTTAGAAGGTGTCATATAAATGTTAAGATACAAGCAAATATACAATACATGCATTCATATATACATAACATCATGTAATGTAATAGAGCACTTATATAGTGCCACTCAAATCAGAGGCATTCACGACTCAACACAAAGCTAAACAGATAAAACAAAAGTCTTCAAGTGCTTCTGGAAGGCAGCAGGGGAGAGAGAGAGCAGCTTCTCCAAAGAGGAAGGAGAGGTTGTTCCAGCTGGTGGGACCCACGAAGGCAAAGCTCCTAGATTGGGCCGTGGCAGAGCACATGTGCAATGAACCACCAGATGTTCGCAGACATATGCTCACCTGATGACCCAGAAAACGGACCAATTGGTATCAGTGCTGCCCGTGAAAAACACCATTCGATGAACTCGTCGGTCCGGGAGGAAATGACACCGGAGACTCAGAACACGGACCAATTGGTATCAGTGCTGCCCGTAAAAACCACCATTCGATGAACTCGTCGGTCTGGGAGGAAATGACACCGGTGGCATTGACGAAAAAACTGCAATTGAAGACAACACAAGGAAATAACATTTGTACATATGTGCAATGTAATCAAGCATTTATATAGCATCCCTTGAAGATATCTACTCAGAGGTGCTCTCTGCACTGGCCTAAACGATGATAAATGCTATTATGAAAACAACTGAACTGAATTAGGGAAACCGTGCACAGTAAGCTGAAAAGTCACCAGTGGTGGGCCCATGCACAAGCAAGGAACCAACCAACGGATTCCCGTCGACAGCTGACATATGGCATGGATGTTCAGAGCCTCTGGGCCTAGTTGCGTCGAAAGTCGAAAGGGTGGAGCGACAACTTTCAATAGCGCTGGCATACACAGTGACAATGTCAACAAGAAAGATGAATGATAATGCTTCCATAGAGTAGAAACATGAAACATAGCAGACAGACTTAACCAAAGCTATAAAGGCTGTTAAAAAACAGCAGGTACAACAGTTTGAATTGCTGATGTTATACAATAAACACTATTCCAAAACAATGCAATAAGGTTGATTGGATTGACTGACTGTTATAGTCAAGACCAGATGTCATTGCAAAAGAACTTGTTGCAACCCTAAGCCACATAGGATACACGTAGTGTAGCAGAGCTAAACACAAAAAAAGTTTGACAGCATGCCCCAAAGTGATCAAGTCAAATCATCAAACAGCATCATCGCTAACAGTTGATTAGGACCCTTTCTTGAGGAATGGGTACAAGCTAACTTTCTCACAAATTTCTAGATAATTCAATTCAAACTTATTTTCAATTACTAACACATTGTCACCATCAACAGTTCCAGACGCCAGCCATTTTGTGGCGATGGGTAAGAAGAAAAGACTTCCATTGTCCTCGGTCATTGTGAAGTCCATTGCTTTAGTGACAGTTCAAATGATGTTAGATCCTCTGTTAACATTATGTAACCAGAATAGTCTGAATACTCTCTTACTCATTTTCCTTTGGATCAATGCAGAGACAAATGACTGGTGGAGTTGATTCAGTCTAAGGAATGGAGGGGAGTTGATTCTTCCTGCAAAAAGTCAAATGGGGAAGGGAGTTGATTCTTTCTGGGACTAGTGAAGTTTGTTCTTCCTAGAACAAATTGAATGGTGCAGCTGATTGGGCAGTTGATTCCTCCAAGGACAAATTGAATGGGGAGTCTATTGCTTTTATGTTTTTATAATGTAATGATTGTAATCAAAACATTTATACAGTGCCCCTTCAAGATAGAGGCGCTCTCTGCACAGGCCTTACTGATGTTAAATGTCACAGTCAACAAGTATCAATGCATCTGTTAGCAACCCTATGCACAGCTGAAAAGTATAATAGTGTGCTATTTCAATTATTTACAACTGTTATACAATACAATACAACTTTTACTTGATATCGCCCGTCTTACATTTTAGTTCAGAAGTGCACACATGCCTTGACGGTGAAACTCCAGTTGTAATGCAGAGCAATTGCGCATGAAGGACTTCCTAAAGTCCTTACACAGTGATGTCT
>OY365812.1:36149701-36197201 GCA_959347315.1 Bimastos eiseni | reverse complement strand
GATCAAATTCGATCCGCTTTGAATCTCCTCCAATCTGTATCAGAGCAACTTCGCTCCATCGCACGATCCAGTTAAAAGATTGAATCCATGTCGGAGTGTCGTACTCCTTCTCCTCCTCCTCCTCCTACTCCTCCTCCTCGTGCTTTTCCTTTTCCTTCTCCTCCTCCGCTTCCTCCTCCTCCTCTTCGTTCTCCTCCTTCTTCTTCTTTTCCTCTTCCTCTTCCGTCTCCTCATCCTCTTCTTCTTCCATCTCCTCTTCCTCTTCCTCCTCCTCTCCCCCCTCCTTTTCTCCTCCTCCTTCTTCTCCTCTTCCTCCTCCTCCTCCTCCTCCTCTTCTTCTTCTTCTTCTTCCATCTCCTATTCCTCTTCCTCTTCCTCCTTCTCCCCTCTTTTTCTCCTCCTCCTCCTCCTTCTCCTCTTCCTCGACCTTCTCCTCCTCCTCCTCCTCCTCTACTTCTTCTTCTATCTCCTCTTCCTCTTCCTCCTCCTCTCCCCCTCCTTTTCTCCTCCTCCTTCTTCTCCTCTTCCTCCTCCTCCTCCTCCTCCTCTTCTTCTTCTTCTTCTTCCATCTCCTATTCCTCTTCCTCTTCCTCCTTCTCCCCTCTTTTTCTCCTCCTCCTCCTCCTTCTCCTCTTCCTCGACCTTCTCCTCCTCCTCCTCCTCCTCTACTTCTTCTTCTATCTCCTCTTCCTCTTCCTCCTCCTCTCCCCCTCCTTTTCTCCTCCTTCTTCTTCTCCTCTTCCTCCTCCTCCTCCTCCTCTTCTTCTTCTTCCATCTCCTATTCCTCTTCCTCCTCCTCCTTCTCCTCTTCCTCGACCTTCTCCTCCTCCTCCTCCTCCTCCTCCTCCTCCTCCTCCTCCTCCTCCTCCTCCTCCTCCTCCTCTACTTCTTCTTCTTCTTCTATCTCCTCTTCCTCTTCCTCCTCCCCCCCTCCTTTCCTCTTCCTTCTCCTCCTCTTCTTCTTCGTCGTCCTCCTCCTCGTTCTGTTGAGGTTTAGCATCTTCTCTCAGGATAATCATTAATCAGACAAATGGATGGAACGGGATGAGGGAAGAGGGATGGGACACGTGACAAACGGATAGAGACTCGGCTTGATCAGCTCCCCTCCCCGGAGTCTGGCCTGACGGCTATTGCGGACTTGATTTGATAATACAGCACAGATGTTTGGGCTGGTCTCTCTAATGCAACTTTTTATGTAGCGGTGAGTATTTTTTGAAGATTTACATTACATTTACAGATGGAAGATCAATTGTACAGACCGACAGACAGACAGACAGACAGGCAGACGGACAGACGGACAAACAGGCAGACAGACGGACAGACGAGGGACATGTTGTATTCGACCTTTTTAACTGGATCGAGCGATGGGCATGAGAGTTGATTGACAAAGATTGGATGAGATTCAAGTAGGATCGAATTGAAGTCTGAATGAGCGACACACACGACACAGATAATGAAAGAGAGATATGTGTAGAGATACGGACAGCGATATATAATGAAACAGACACAGAAACGAAGATAAGAGGAAGAGAAAAAGACAGAGGTGGAGGCAGAGAAAGAGACAAAAGGAGAAAGAGACAGAGATAATCGATTGATGACTCGAACTGAGCTGAGAGACAGTAAACTTGACATGACAGACAGGAAGACAGACGAACAGGGACAAGGCGAAGAAAATTAATGATGTTAAGTCTCTCAAGTCTTCTTTCTTTAGTCGCGGCTTGGCTGGGAGCGCTTCTGAGTATATATACGTTCTAGAAGGGGCGCCATATAAATGCTCAGAATGAATGAATGAATGAATGAATGAATGAATGAATGAATGAATGAATGAAGGAATGAATGAATGAAGGAATGAATGAAGGAATGAATGAATGAAGGAATGAATGAATGAAGGAATGAACGAACGAACGAATGAATGAATGAATGAATGAATGAATGAACAGAAAAGACAGATGATTAGACAGAAGGTATTATCGTATAGTAAGATTATGTTTTTGCAAAGTTGTAGATAAAGCAAGGGAAATCAGATGAAGAAACAATAGGCGAATCAAGATGAGATAAGGGACATCAATGTAAGATTGCGTAGCCTACGATAAACTTATGTAGGCGGCGTAGGCCTACAATCACGAAAAATAAGGAAAGTTAAGTAAGCATGCACAGTAAGGTAGGCGGTAACTAATTAGACGAAGGTATCAACATTTGTCCTCGGCAGCGCTGAGGGAAAATGTTATAAGCGCATACAGACACTAATTACACAGTTTTCCATGTCGATACACTTCCTAACAACGACTGATCCTGACAGGCAAATTCACCAAGTACCAAGGGCGGTGGCAGCGGTGTTCTGAGGCTGAGACATGGCGCAAATATAGAATGGCACAAATTTCAATATGGACGAACTTCAACCAAATCATTCTTCTCGAAATGTGGTATTATTTTTATTCACAAATGAAAACTAAAGTTACTGTTGAAAAGTGCAGATAAGATTATGTTTAGGTAGTTAATACAACCTGTATATGAAAGTTATAATGAAGCATTTAGGTTTCTTAAAAAAATATTTATGATTAGGCCCTATCTTTCGAAAATGAGTTCTTCGATAAAACTATCTGTCTATTAATAAATTTTAAAGTATATTCTAAATTTAGAGAGGCCATAAAATGTGGGGCCGCCAGATAAATTAATGCTAGGCACAGAGCACAATTATAGCTTCGTACGGTGCTTCATAATTCATCATCCTATCTGAATTTGAACGACTCATATTCCAGAGAGTTCTCAATTTCTAGAATTTGATTCTTTCTGCATCGCGTGCTATTGCTTGCTTCCCACCGTCGCCGCATTCCCACATGCGCAGGAATTTCGCACTGATGCGCACTGTAGTGTACAGACGACTACTGATGATGCTGAAAGTGGCTGTTGACAGACGGGAGGATGCCAGAAAACGATGAAACCTCAGCAGCAGCAGCAGCAGGAGAGGGGCGAGTGGGCCGCAGATGGTGATGGTATAATGACCGCTTGGGTTCTTTCGCTCAACCGTTAATGACCATCGCGTGCGATCCTATTGCCAGATTGGCAGGCAAACGACACCTGGTGAAGTAACAATTGCACGAGATCACGACAATCATGTTCATTATATAAACCAGTAGCAATGTTCCCTCTAAGCAATGTTCCCTCTAAGCAATGTTCCCTCTAAGCAATGTTCCCTCTAAGCAATGTTCCCTCTAAGCAATGTTCCCTCTAAGCAATGTTCCCTCTAAGCAATGTTCCCTCTAAGCAATGTTCCCTCTAAGCAATGTTCCCTCTAAGCAATGTTCCCTCTAAGCAATGTTCCCTCTAAGCAATGTTCCCTCTAAGCTGTGCGCATGTGCGAACGCACGCGGACCGTGGAACTAGCGCACACAAGAATATAGCTTGCGCACACAATAATTATTATCATCATACATAAATGGAGTCTTCCAGCCAGCTGCGGCCTTTAGGCCTACCTTACTACAGAAGCTGTAGTTCCTTTGGCAGACAGGTCCCTTTATTTATCTTCAGACTATAAGGACTTTTCCTACGTTATCAGAACTAGATAGGGCCTAATCCTAATCCTCCATTTATCACCATAGACTTTCAGATTGTGATATTAGTTTAATAATCATCGCATTCAGCTCGGACCTGCGAACAAAAGTGTGAACCATTAATCAAATGCTGCACATAAAAAATTTCTTGCGCGCACTATCTCCAAAAAATAGGAGGGAACATTGACCAGACGACAAACCCTTAAGCAACTCACGATCGAAACCTTATAGTCGAGTCCATGATCCTGAGGTCTAACAATAGGCTTACATGACGTTTAATTCTTCACCGAATCTTTACCTAAAAAGGCGTGCCGTCCGCTACCAGCCACCGTATCCATGGCATCCGCGTATCCATGGTTGCTTGATACCATGTGTGTGTCTACGTCACTGTATCTCGTGTCGGCATAAATCGCACGTCAATCAATTATGAGATCGAACGGCGATCAATGTGGGCGGGGCTTGGCCTCTCCGTCGCCCCGCCCACTCGTTAATCCTGCCGCGGATCCGCTCTTTCATGTCCTAATTAGCTGCATTAGGTTTTTGCCGGAAGTGGTCTCAGGTGACAGTTAAGAGATAGGCACCCAGGTGACCCATCACTCAAAATAGATATATCCCTCTCTCCATCCTTCCACCATTCGAACGCGTCTGGAAATTGATAAATAGGCGAGAAATGGAGGACAGACAGACAGACAAACAGACAGAGAGATGGACGCAGACAAACAAGCCGACATACACACACGTAGAGTAATTAAAAAGAGACTCGTAGACAGATTGAGGGAGGGTCATTCAGATCGATAGGAAGAGTAATAAACCGATGAAGAAACTAGTTTTGTCGCTAGTTGGAGCCAGATGGATGGATGGTCGTTAGAGACGTTTGCACCGCAATAATTGTCTCTTTGCTACTGAAGATGCCTGATGTTGGATTGCCTGTGATCTAGATTGAGGTCCGTTTAGAAAGAACGAAAACAATCAACATCAGGTGATAGAAAGGTAATATATCTGGATGAACCAGCGCTTAGACAGGTGAGATAAGTGAACGCAAGGTGAGGTGGAGTATAGGGTAAGTTAGTGCAAGGTAGGGTAGGGTAGAGTATGCTAAGGAAGGGCAGGGTAAAGTAGAGCAGGGTAAGTTGAAGTAAAGTGAAGGAAGACAGGGTAGGGTAAGTTCATAAAAGGTAGGGTAGGGCGGGGTGTGTTAGGGAAGGGCAGGGCAAAGTAGAATACGGTAAGTTGGAGAAAGGGGAGGGGAGGTAGGCTAGGGGGAGCTAATGTAGTGTAGGGTTGGGCAGGGCATGTTAAACTAAGGAAGGACAAGGTTGCGTAGAGTAGGGCAAGTTTAAATAAAGTGAGGTGAGGAGTCGTAGAGTATGTCAAAGCAAAGAAGAATAGAGTAAGTTAAAGAATGGTTAAGCAGTGTAAGGTAGGCCCCGGTAGCATAGGCATTCTCTACCCCCCGGTTTCGTACCATACCAGCTTTATGCGCTTGTTCTTTGGCAGACAAAAAAATTACTTAATATTCATGAGCAATGCCGCAAGGCAAAAATGGCGAACTGCGTTGATTTTCACATAAACCTTATCATTACGTTCCAGACTAGCTGGTAAACCCGGCGTTGCACGGGTTGACATAGGTTTGTGTCCCTGGAATGCCTATATGCGACCTGGGAGGGTATACGGTAAGTTAAATTAAAGCGAGGTAGGGTATTCTCATATTATGAATTTCTTTCATCGCTCAGTGGAAATTCCTCAATCATATTTTCTTCGGTGTTTGATACCATTCTTTGCCCCTCTTCCTGTCGCAGTCTTCATATAGCTGTGTCCCACCGCCTGCAAGTGGCTCCTCATCTTTGTAGCGTCAAAATTCTCAAGCACTAACGAACTTACAGACAGACAAACGGACGGACAAATAATCCCATGCACACATACACACGGCATAGACAGACGGATAAGACAGACACACGACCTGCTTAAATTTCGCCAGTCTCCGCGTCCGTATGATCATGCGTCTGTTTGCATGTATGTGTGCTTATGTTCTCTGTGACCCTGTCAATTGCACTCCGTTTGTACGAGAGTGCATGGAAGCAGAAGAAGAGGAGGCAAGAGCAGCAGCAACCAGCGCATCATCAACCTATGAAGGGGCAACGACGACAGCCTTACAATTCCAAACGGTTTCATATCGCTCGCTTCAGTCCACTCTGCTGCTGCCGCTGGTGGTGATGGTGCTGCCCAGGTCGTCTGGCTCAGCCTCCCCATCCTCCTAATCCTCCCTCGCATCCTACTGCGTCTGCTGCAGACTCAGCAGTCGCTGGATGCGAACGAACTGTCAGATGCGTCGTCGCAGATTGGATTTTCGATACATCAACCTAACCGGATGTTGTTGTTGTTCGGCGGATTTAGCGACAGGTTTGCCGATGGATTGATCCGCGCGATCGGTGATTCGGTCGAGAAAGTAGTTTTAGGGAAAAATTGCGTCACTGTGTCACTGAAAGATAAGATTTGATTTGATCAGAATTGGTTGGATTTTATTAAATATGATTTGATTAGATTTTAATTTGTTCCTCTGATGAATTACTTTATCCGAGAGCTACTCAACCTACTATAGGAGTTTACCACAATCTTCTACACTTTTGAAAGGCGCAGCATAAATTAGGGGTACAAGTGTTGTGATTTGACATTATTCACTAAACGCCGTAATTGTGTAATCCACAGATGTAACGGAAAATTCAATCAGGATTCGTTCAGATGTCGTTCAGGTCTAGATTGGCAACATTCTGCGCGATTCTAAACGAAGCGACTCGACTCAGCACTCGTGAATAAGCTGGTGCCCTGCGTTAAGCTCTTGAGCAGCGTTTCAGAAATTCTGAGCATACGATTACGCGGTCTCTAACGATGTCGGATTCGGCGGAGTGATACCAATGTGCTTCGACGGATGTCAATTAAAGACTCCGACAACCGCGCAATAAAGAAGTCATCGCTTCGTCAGGGTCAGGTAGCTGAGGCTATACTACGTTAGGTTTGGTCACAGGTCAAGGTGCGTAGGTCAGAGCGATTCAAACAATCCGCAGCCTCACAGGTCAAAGTGCGAACGGTATTCGGGTGCGTTTTTGAAGCTGCGTTTGAGTCTTTGATTTCTCTAGCGCTCGTTTATGCGTTTACATGCGGCGGACGTCGGAATGCACTTCGAGCCGACGACCGAGAACGGGAACAAGAACAGCCGGAAGTCGGACCGACGCTTCAAACGAGCCGTCGGGCGCGTCCTCATCGCCCTCTCCTTCAAGACTGCTTCCCGGCAGACGACGCAGACCACTTCCGGTGATGACGCCATTGCTTATTTGGCGCCCGATCGCCGGCCACGGTCGAGTGAACACAGACCGGCGTCGTTCTCCGGTGGGTTCGGAGGGGGACGCTACGCCTTCGATGGGGGAGAGATGGAGGAGAACGGATACGGAGGAGGAGGAATCGGAGGAGGAGATTACATGTGGAAGACGATCAATGAGCTGAGCAACACAAGGGTAAGCTGTTCAGCTCTGCTACCATCTGTGATTTTGGATTAGTCAAGTCAAGCCATTTTTATTTTCAATCACCGCTCAAGTGTGAGAACAGAAATACGGTTATTAATTATGCAAGTCAAACAATGAGAAGTAATATTAAACCCAGCAGAAGATGATGAGGTATGAGTGATGGTTAAGAAAAGGTGAATGAGAAAGGGACATCCCGCTAACTCTGACAACCCTTTACAAAGGAAGATTTGAATGGCGATAGTAATGAATGATTGAATGAATGAATTAGATGTGTGACACTGTGTGTCGTTTGTAATTGCCCTATATAACTTAGTTGGAGCGTGGAAAGTTACTATACATGTAGGTGATCTGCGAAAAGTGTGAGTAACTCGAAGGCATGCTGTCCAACTAATATGGCTGTCAATTCCGAAAGGTCACATTGAATTTGGGTGCAGAATTGAGTGCATAATTTGGGCAGAATTTGGTGCAGAGTTTGAGTAGAATTTGGTGCAATGTGGGTGCAGAATTAGGTAAAGAATTTGGTACAAATCTGGTGCAGAATTGTTTGCGTGATTTCAGTAGAATTGGGGCAGAATTAGGTTCAAAAGTGAGTGCAGAATTTGGTGCAGAAATTGGGAAAATTAGGTCGGAATTAGGTGCAGAAGTGCGTTCAGAAATGGGTGCCGAACTTGGTGTAGAATTGGGTGCATAGTTCTGGCGGAATTTGGTGTAGAATTGGGTGCGTTAGTAAGGCAGAATTGGGTGCATAATTCGAGCAGAATTGGGGGTTGAATGCAGGCAGATTTTGGTGCAGAATTGGGGCAAAATCAGGTCATAATTAGGTGCAGAAGTGCGTGCTGAAATGGGTGCCGAATTTGGTATAGAATTTGGTGCAGAATTCGGGCAGAATTGAGTGCAGAATAGAGGTCATGATGTGATAATGTAATACAGCATTGGGTGCACTATTGTGCCGTGTGAATCTGGTGAAAGAATGCAAAGGTAATACACAGAAAGCAATCAATGAGCTGACAAAACCCAAGGCTGCTGCTAACCCATGCAATATTCCATTTATAGTAACTTAAGTGGCGCAGTTTTCCTACACGTGGCCTACATGATGTCAATCGCTGCCTATTCATGTGAATCCGAATTTCTAGAGAGCAGCCTTTTAGATAAGTTCGTTCATTCATTCCTTCATTCCTTCATTCATTCATTCATTCATTCATTTATTCATTCATTCATTCATTCATTCATTCATTCATTCATTACAAAGATCCAACCGTTCTTACAAAGCTCACCATCGATTGGTAAGCTACCTGCATGCCATTAATTAAACAGCGGCGCATCTCAACAGGTTGCTAAGTCGCTCTCGTTACTAGGCAACACACTGTAAACAATTTATGCAGCGCCAACCTGATTAGCGTCATCGGTTGAAAATCATTTTTGATGGATGGTGCTTATATTTTTTATGCCGTAGTGTCAGTTCCTTTCAAATTCAGCTATATAAATGCGCGATTATAATTATTATTATTACGGGCCAAGCACTGAGGGTCGATTTAATGGAGTTACAAGCAGCGGCGTATGCTGGTCTAATCTAAAATAATTTATTGATTTTTATAGCGCCTTTATAATATTGATGAAGTGAAATTACAGGCAATGCCCTAAATCCATTGCTGTTATAATTGTAATTGCGACTATTTATAGAGCGCCGTCGGTATCTAGCAATTACCAAGGTGCTTTACAAGATTGTCCTCTGTCAGAGCAAATATAAAAATAATAATTCCCGTGATCACATAGAAAGTTCTAACTGCCATTTAAAAGCATGAAGGCTGTTGCCTTCATGAATTTAACTGGCAAAGTCATCGTCTCCCTTGGCTCTAGATGAGACTCCTGCGGGCTATATACAGGCCCAATATGGAATATGGGTCCTAGTCAACTGCGAAGAAAATGCTTCTGAACGGCTCACCCTACTAGAGGCGCTATATAAATGCTTAAATACAATACAAAAAAGCTTCTTAAATACACAAAATCCTTGGAATAAATCCGCTGTGCAAATCTAGCCCAAGAGAATTCTAATATGTTCGAGGTTACTGAGCAAATTCTCAATTTAGATGAATATATTCGACAAAATGACGCAGCAGTCGATCAATCGTCGCCATGGCCAATGACATGCGCAGAAGTATCAATTATAAATATTCGATTACGATTGCGATTATGCGGGCAGCAGAGGAAGTCCGCCAGAGCAGAGGAAACGATGAGCCAGGCTACGATGGAAGTGCAGGTTGAAATGGATGAGTCCTAAGTTTCAACCGGGACGACATCAGAGAATTGAGAGAGCGAACTGAAGTGCGTGGGGGGCGAGTTCCACTCCTACTTTGGACCATTGACCGAGAAAGCACGAAGAGTTAAACGCTGTTCGGGAGTGACGAATTGAGTGCAACCGCGAGAGTCAACAGATCAACAGCAAAAATTTACTGCTAAGGTAACAGCGAGGACCCCTAAATATCACCACATCTCGCCTATTATCTCGCAATGAATGGCTGCCTATTGAGCCAGAAATTCATTTTTAGATCTATATAAGTATATAGGGCTCAAAAAGCCATCGACTGCACAATGCACATCTATTTGTGTAAGGTATTCGCAACGGAAATAGGTCAAGTGGTTAAAAATGTACAGCCTTCCGTACCCCGAGACTGACTTGAAAATGGATCCTATGCTATGTGGACATCCAGTGCAATGATTGCAACATAAGAGTCATACGCCGATATTAAGGAATCTGCGGCTTTAGCAAGAGAGTCTTGCTGTTGAATTAAGCGCAGGTGTGAATGCAAGTCCAAGTGTAAATGTAGGCGTAACTGATAGTTACATGTGTCAAATGTAAAACAGAGGTGGGCAACTACTCGATTCAACTCTAATTGACTGCTAATTGATTTGGACAAACAGTTCATTCTACATGTAGATCCAATCGATTCATTAAGCTTACAAGATTTTGCCACTCCAAATCGATCAGCAAATTTCATTAGCTAATGCTAATTCAAATCGATTCGCAATTTAACTATTATAAGCGTATAAGCGCATAATATATATATATATATATATATATATATATATATATATATATATATATATATATATATATATATATATACATGACCATGCTACATTTACGTACATATATAATATATATATAACGTATATATATTATATAATATATGTATATAGCATATATATATATTATATATTGCATATATATCTATATAAATATATATATATACGTGAAGTTCGGACCAGCAACCGACAAAGCACAAAAAATTAGACAAAAATGTAGTATCAAGGCTTACACTACAGTGAAATGCATGCGTGTGTGCACGGTGCATGTATTATAGTAATTACACTTTAAAGACACTGTGTTAACATGGGTCGTTGGCGTCGCCCTTCTCCTTTATCCAGGCTTTGGACTGGCGCTGTCAGGCTGCAAACAGTGGCGGGTTTGTATGTACATATTTATGCACATGAACTTTCATATAGCTCATTTTCGGATCACTTCAAAGGCTCAGCGTCATTACGACTTCTCCATCATGAGTGCGGTGCAAGTTTTAGTGTTCTTTGAAGTGGGATGCCCACTTACAAAGATTGCTGCATACGCTTCCGTATGGTTGCATCTGCGTATGAAGGAGACTTTTGATGTCACACGATATACCAGACAGACTACATTATCCACGTAGCAATCAATGACGGATTCTAACTGTCAGGCCACGTGGCCTTTAAGGAAACGCTGCCTCATCCTTCAATTCCGTTACTGCTGTTTGTTAAACGTTCCGCTACATAACGCGTCAGACGTCACAATGCGTACAAGTAGGTCTACGTCACGTTGTAATAATTGTTACTGCGTTACATCACACAAGATTACATCCCTTACGTGACACTACGTTTAGACAGAAATCGCTACATTCGTTACGCTACGTAACGTGGACATGCATCGGTTTCATGGTACGTTACACAACGTTGTGTTACATTATGGTATGTAATACTGTTCAACACAGTGTAGTGCTTTATGGCACTAAAAATTGGAATGTAATAGTAGTAGTTGTAGTTTAACAACACTGTGTGATAATCATGTGCGTCGCCTTCCTACTTCATCCAGGCTTGGAACTGGTACTGGCAGAGTGCAAAGAGTGGCGGAGTTTAATATTTAGTGCATTATAAAACACTATGATACGATACCATACAATGCAATGTCTTATAGGACATAAGCTCCAAGCGGCTTTCGTCTCATTCGAAGTTAAGGGTTGGACCACTTACTCGGTAATGCATGCGGCCTAACCCCGGGGGCATTTAGATAATCGTCGCGAGGGCCCTAGGGCGAGGATCGTATTGGCGCTACATAAGCAGACGAAAGAGGCCGAGACCTGCTGCAGGACCCGTCACCTTGAAAACGATTCATCCTCGAAATTCTTGACGGCTGGGTGGGTCCCTCGTGAAATGCAACGGAAGGTCGAGTGTTTGAATGGGGAAAGGTCAAGTTCTGGACTATGAAGGTATGGGGTGGTGGAGAACATGGGGAGTGGGTGGGGTTAGGGTCTGAGGCAGGAAATTGGGCGAACTTGGAAAGGAAATAAAAAAAAGTCGAGTCGACGAGTAAATTGTTAAGTTCCCCTCAAGGCATTAGTTCGATCAGACGTTGGTCGAGATGTTTCGTAGACGGACACACGGAGAACGACGAACAGAATGGTGTGCGAACGAACAGGCAAACAGACGGACAGGCTGACATGCAGGTGGTCAAATCGGATGCAGACTGATACCAGATGGACGGACAAACAGACAGAGAGAGAGAGAGAGAGAGAAGGAGAGAGAGAAAGAGAGAGAGATACAGACAGAGACAGAGAAGCTGGGTGAAATACTATTGATGAGAGCAATTGAGATAAATCAAGGAAACGAAAAAGAAAGATAAATGGACGAAGGACGGAGTTACCGAGACATCAAAGCAGAGAGACAGCGAGACAAAGGCAGATTAAGAAATAAAGAGACAGATTGCTTGAGAGAAACAGTCGACAATAAAAAGATATAGATGTATATATATATATATATATATATATATATGTTGAAACAGACAGAGAGACGCAGCAAGAGAGATACAGAGATAAAGACAGAGAGGAGACAGGCAGAATGTATCAAGATAGAGAGAGAAGAGGATGAAGAGAAACTGCAACGTCATATATGCTAGTGCTACAAGAAATGAATCGTCAGATGTCGCCCGATGATCGATTTTCGGCGGTCACTTCCGCCGAGTGAGTAGGTAAGCAAGCAAATGAATTTTCGATCTTGGCACCGGAAGTGAATTAAGCGGTCACCATTTTGAGCGACCGTTGGCGTAGGAGGAGGAGAAGGAGACGAAGAGGGAGAAAGAGGAGGAGAAGAGGAGGAGGAGGAGGAGGAGGAGAAGAAGGGTGAGGAGAATGAGGAAAAGAAGAATAAGTAGAAGGAGGCAGTGTAAGTCCCCAAGCTAGGCTGCACTTATATATTCTAAGAAAGACAGGTCCAACGAAATTGCAACAACCATTTAGGCGGACGGACGGGCAAGCGGACATGCATATACAAACAGACAGACAGAGAGACATACAGACAGACAGACAGACAGACATTGTACAGGGGCAATTGTCCGTTTCCTCTGCTAACATATGCAGTCTTACCGTGGATATTTTGTCCCTCTCTTTAGCCGCGTCCTCTTCCCGTTCTCGTGACCGTTCATTTATATCACTTCCGGTCAGCAGAGTGTCACCAGGAGGCGCCAGGCGTGGCGACACCTATTGACGAGAACCATCGGGAGCATGAGGTCATGCCCTTAAGAATGAGAAAGAGGGCGTCGCTCTGCCAATCCGATGGACACGAGTCGATGGAATTGTGGAGTGGGTAAAAGGAAGGAGTTGGAGGATTCGAGGAATCTGTGGGGTGGGGTAAAACTGCGCAGTGGTCAGCGTGAGGTCAATCGAGAGGTCAACCAAAAGGTCATTGGTTCAAATCCCCGTCAATCCAGAGATATGTTCGAGATTCTGCTTCGCCTTGTCCCTCTAGGGTCCGCTGCCGCCCTAGTCAAATCGGACCTAATGAGTACCCTGACTGTACACTGCCTGGGGAAGATAAGGCGCAGCCGGGGATTGGTCACCCGCCCTCATATGCCGAGGCTGAGAAATGAAGTCGCTAGCACTTCACACCAGTGGTGCCCCGCTTAAAAGACAAATAATACCATACCCAGTCTGCATCCATCCTACCTGTTTTGTGTGCCCCTTACATTTATACGTGGGGCTCACTACGTTTTCATCTGTCCACTTATCATCTACCCACTCTTTCATCTGCCCTTTGTCACCTTGTCACCTTGTGCCGTCAGTTCGTAGCATCGCATGACAGAAATACAGCAACCTCTGTCTTGTCTCCCTCTGTTGCGATGTTAAGCTTCGGCGCAGTTGCCCGATCTCTTGAAGCACCGGGTCATTTGTTCTTCTGTCTGTCCACGTTATCCTCGGCATCTTTCTCCATTTCCACATATTTTCAGAGGCATCAATCTTCTCCTGCTGCATCTTTCTTTTCGTCCATGTCTCGCATCCGTATAATGCCATGGGAGATATCAACGCTACCATGACCTACTTAGTCCTTTTCCTTGCCCAACCGTGACTTAAGACATGTACCGGCCTGCCACTACGATTTCTGGGAGGTTGAAAGCGGTCGATTGATGCAGTCGGGTGAGTGGGTGGGCGGCCGAGCAGAGACGAGACAATTGGATTAATTGAATTCCTCCAGAAACAATGAAACAACAAACGCACTAGGTCTACAAAGCAATGGGCGGACTTACTGTCTTAGAGCCTTTGTTGCTGACTGTCAGGACAAAGGACAAGCGAATAGGCAATGATGGTGGATCAATTGATGTAGGGATGGACGGATGAATGGGTGGATGAGTGCATGGATGGATGACTGGGTTAATGGATGGACGAGTGCATGGATGGATGACTGAGATAATGGACGAATGGATGGATTGAGGAGTGGGTGGGTGGATGAGCGGGTGGATGGATGGATAGATGAGTGGGTGGATGGGTGGGTGGATGGGTGGTTGAGTGGACTGGTGGATGAATTGATGGATAAATGAGTGGATGGATTGATGGGCGAATGGATGGACGAATGGATGAGTTGGTGGATGGATGGATGGATGAATTGATGGATGGATGAGTGAGTGGATCGATGATTGAATGGAAGGATGGATGAATTGATGGGTGAGCAGATGGGTGGATGAGAGCATGGACAAGTGAATGGATAGATGAATGGATGGATGGATGATGAGTGAGTGAGTGTGATGGTGGTGATCAGTTGGATAGATGAGTGGATGGACGGCTGGATTGGTGGGCGGATGAGTAGATGAAATGGATGGATGGACGGATGAGTTAATGGATGGATGAATTGTGGAAGAAAGATTCTAGGACGTTTGGTCAACTTGCGACTGATCAACGGACGATTGGTTAATAACTTCGTCGATTGCTTTATAAACTATCTCTATCTACATTGTATCTATCTGTCCGTCCGTCCGTCCGTCCGTCCGTCCGTCCGTCCGTCCGTCCGTCCGTCCGTCCGTCCGTCCGTCCGTCCGTCCGTCCGTCCGTCCGTCCGTCCGTCCGTCCGTCCGTCCGTCCGTCCGTCCGTCCGTCCGTCCGTCCGTCCGTCCGTCCGTCCGTCCGTCCGTCCGTCCATCTATCTATCTATCTATCTATAGTGTTCGGTCTTTTGGCAGCTTTGTATGTCCAATGTCGCCACTTCTGTCTGTACTGAGCCTCCTATTTCATCTTCTTGTAGTCACCTCCTTTCATCATCCAGTCCATAATCATTTTTCTCGGTCTTCCTCTTGTTTTATTTCCTTTCGTATAAACAATATTCTTTTCAAAACGTCACCTTTTTACTCTATCTATGTAACGCCACCTGGACAGTACTTCCCGTTTATATGCGGTCACTCAGGTATCGTCGTCAAATAGTCAAATAGCAACTAAAGAGGCTAAAGCGAAACATATATAGGTCTTCGTCTCTACTCTTCATAGTTCTTCCATCTCTTTGATGTTAGTATTTAATAATGCATAGGCCTACGTTGAATATATCGCTGTGCTTAATTCATAGACCATTTCCGCTTAGTCAATAAGTATTGGCCTACAACGTTATGCCTTGCTCCTTGTCATACTTGATTTGCAGGTATGATATAGGTTTTGCATATTTTGATCAAAACATTTAGCTGACAAGAATAATTATTATTATTCCGTTTTATCCGGTTGCATATACTGCAAAGTGGTATCTGTTTGTTCGGCAGATTCAACGCAAAGCCGCCTTTTGAGTTTACTCGTACACAATGTCCGGCACTTTATTGGACGTACCAAAACACCATAAGGGGATTTTGTCCAGGGGATAATGTCCTGCGTATAACTTGGGGAGTTTTTGTCTAGGGTTTTTGTCCGGTGTGACTTTTGTCCGGGGTGACTTTTGTCTTATACTCTTTATAACAAACTATTGACCCCCAGTCCTCTTGACGAACGGTCCGCTTGACTAACCGCATTGACTACCCGTCCAAGATCAACCTTCCATTGACCATACCTCCGTTGGCCAAATGTCCACATACCGGAAGAAGGTAAGGAAATAGTGAAGATAACTTGCAGCCCATTTGATCTACCTCTACCAATCCTACCCAACTTCTCTCAATGTCACGTGGAATCGTGAAAAGGAAGCGAGGAAGGCCATGCAGTCACTAAATCAATGGAAGAAGGGGAAAAGGTGAGGTAAGGGTGATAGGAGGAATGGAGATAAGAGGAAGGGAGGAAGGAAGGGAGATAGGAAGAAGAGGAGGGAATGCAGATAGGAAGAAGAGGAGGGAATGGAGATAGGAGAAAGGAAGGAAAGGAAGGAAAGGAAGAGGAATGGAGGGAAGATAGATAGGAGGAAGGGAGAAGAAGGGAGGGAGGGCTGGACGGAAATATAAGGAATAGAGTGGAATGGATGAAAGGTTGGGAAGGGATATAAGAGGGAGTAAAGTAGAGTGAGGGAGGGAAGGGTGACACGAGGAAGAGAGAGAGAGAGAAAGAGGAAGGGACGGAAGGAGACGTGAGGCAGGAAGGGAGAGATGACGTTGGAGTTTGTTTACGTGCAAGTACGAGACTTAGCTATGGCAACTCGCGTCGCTCCATTCATCAGTTGCTCGTCATTTCCGAGTCTTTGCTGCCGCTGTATCTGTCTGTCTCTATCTTTGTCTCTGTCTCTGTCTCTGTCTCTGTATCTGCAAATGTTCTTGCCTTTCACACTGTCCTGCTCTTGATTTTTATATCTGCCTTTGTTTTATGAACATTTCATTCTTGTCGTGCCATCGCCATACGCTTTGTCATCGCGTCTTTCTCTGCTTGGGCTGTCTCTTGATATGCATCGCTGTCTGTGCCTCTGCCTCTGCCACACACTCTCTCTCTCTCTCTCTCTGTCTGTCCTTCTGCCTGTCTCTCTCTCTTGTCATTGTCTTCTCCTTAACATCTTCACCCTCTCCATGGTTCTCCCTCTATATGTCTTCTGTCGTTGTCTCTATCGACAATGTGACTCTGCCTCCGTGGACATATGCCTCCGTCTTGGCCACGTGTTTGCCAAGCTGCACCGAGGCCGGAATATATTGATTTTAAAAACTCAAGAACTATTTCCTGCTCTTCCTATTGAATTCCTAGGTGCCATTCACCCTTCTTCCCATCCTCCAAATCCTCTGCGCCTCTTCTCCCTCTCGTTCTTCTCTCTCATCCTCTTTACCATCTGAATTCTCATTCTCCTTATTCTCTCCGTTTCCTGCCGACGTTTCAATCTAGTTTTGTTATCTCTTCTTCCTTGCCCATGCATGCAGCTTCTTCTAATTCTCCCTCCTTTCTTCCATACCCTTCTTCCTCTCTTCCTTCATACCCTTTTTCCTCCCCTTCCTCAATGCACTTTTCCCTCCCTTCCTCTATACCCATCCTCCTCCCTTCCTTCAAGCCCTTCTCCCTCCCTTCCTCCATACACTTCTCCCTACCTTCCTCCGTATCCTTCTCTTTCCCTTCTTCATTACCCCTCTCTCCCTTCCTTCTAATCTTCTCCCTCCCTTCCTCCTATTCTTCTCTCTTCCTTCCTCCATACGCTTCTCTCTCCTCTCCTTCATACCCTTCTCCTTCTCCTTCTCTTCCTCCGTATCCCTCTCTTTCCCTTCTTCCTTACCCCTCTTTCCCTTCCTCCTATTCTTCTTTCTTCCTTCCTCCATACTCTTCTCCCTCCACTTCACTTCTCCATATTCCTCTCTCCTCCGCTCCTTTTCCCAAGGCGCTCAGTTCGTTCATTTTATATTCAGCTCTTCTTCCCGTCCATTTCCTTCGATGTCACTTTTGTCAACATTCATTCGTATTAGTCTATTATTAATTCAAACCGCAGAATGACTACAAGTCACAGTGTGAAAGGACGACTGCAAGTTATTGCGGAATTTGAATTGAACTGTACGCGAGCCATGCAAGGTGACCATTCGTACTATGGCTAAGTTTTTACCACCGACAACTAGTGAATTTAAGGTTGACGTTTGGTAGGAAAAACGGGAATCGAACCCGTGTCCTTCTGATCGTCTTTGTTTCTCGTACCAGAGTCTCGCCATTCACTAGAACCCTCTGCCCTCGTTCTCCTCCATCCAGCTGCATTCTCTGTTTGCCTCTCTGTCTCTGTCTGTCTCTGTCTCTCTCGCTCTGTCTCTGTCTTTCTCCCTTTCCTCCTCCCTCCTTCCATCTCACGACAGTCCTCCTATATTATCCCCCTTTTCCTTTCCTCTTTTCCTTCCATCTCCAACTTTTGACTCTCTTCTTTTTCCTCTTCCCTCCTGACCATCCACCTTCCAACGAGCGATCCTTCTCCTATTTCTCTCCTTCCATTTGTCCAGGGGTTTCTTGCTCCATCGTTCTCTGTAGACTTGTCATGCTGCTCTTACTCACCCGCTAAACATGACTTTCCAATGAAATGTCCTCTCTCTTCCCGCGGCCATCACGTGCCGAACAAGACACAAACATCACCCCCACAGTCGCCTTAGAAGAAACTCTCCCCACTTCCATATCCCTCCTTCCCTTTGCAATTCCACTCTCTCCCAATCCTCGCCATTCCAATCGCCCCAGCCCTCCCTCCCCATTCCCTCTCCTTCCACCCTTCTTCCGTCGTAAAGTTGTCTCCGCATCCCTGTCGCCCCTAGGGGAACGCTCGAGGATGTTTCCGGCAAAGCACACCCTGACGCTGTACAATGGACGATTGTCTGGCGATGAAAGCGAACCTTAGGGTAATGTTTTACGTGTCTTAAATAATGTAGCGCCATTAACCGAACTGTTCTCCGTGCAGACAAAAAGCTGGATAAAATGTTCATGAAAGGGGCCGTTCAGATGTTGAGAGACATAATGCAAACACGTAATGATGGATAGAGGATTACGCATGCGCACAGGCGGCTATTCTTTCAACAACAACCCGTCTTAGAACCTAACACGTAAACTACTATGCCTCGCTTTGCTTCTTGTTCCTTAACGGATATATGCTCATCAAACACCGAAAAGTCTCTATGTAGATGTTACATAGAGACTTTTAGGGTCTTTAGTCTTTAGGCGACAGTGGGAGCCAGAAATTTTCAACTCTTTGACATTGACGAATAACTGGGCAAGCGAAATAGAAACAAATGCTTCTGTATGTTTAAAACATCATATTTTCAAATAGAAGGAAAGTTTAGATTCGGGGCGACATCTGTGATTAAGAGTGGAACGTGTACAAGGACATTTTACGAGTAACCATTCCGTGCGTGCGTACGTACGTATGTACGTACGTACGTACGTACGTACGCACGCACGCACGCACGCACGCACATACATACATACATACATACATACATACATACATACATACATACATACATACATACATACATACATACATATATGCATGTATGCATGCACACATGCATACATGCATACATACAATACATTATACATTGCAAGACCACATTGCGTGCCAGTGCGTTGGTACGAGACTTAATATTCTCGACCTTTCCCTGCCGTCTTCTCTGCCGTCCTCCATTCCATCCATCATGCACGCAGTCCGTTTCCATGGTGATACGATAATGATTCTTTAGGCTAAGCTTAGAGGCTTAGCCTTCTAAATATAAAGCCCATGCCATCGACAATCATAAGCACTCTGTAATCGACTAATATTGAGAAAGCGAAGTCAAGCTCAAAGGTCAAGGTCGGTCTGTTGTGAGGGGAGAACTATGGGAGAGTCATGAGAGGAGAGTAAAGAGATTCGATCCTCCATTGAAAAGGTTACTGTGTAGGGACCTTGAGTAAGTCATTAAATGAATCCATTTAGTGCCAGGTCATTCTGTTAAGTATAATGATCTATGCAACAATTATATATATATATATTATATAGATAGTATATTTGTGTAAATATATATATATGTAGAAATTAGACGGCTGACATTGCCAAACCGTGGCCAAGGCAGTAGGCAACGCCTGGCCTTAACCACAGCTCATTATGTCAATGACAGAGTTGCAACTTTAGTCCACTCGATATAGCAGCCGCATGTGCTGAAATACTCCCAAGAACACTGTCAACAAGTAACTTTCGTTGCATAACACTGCCGTTGTCTTTCGAACGCTGGCTTTGCGTGATGCACGAGCATTGTAGCCTGTGTAATGAAATATAGCGAGTTCAGTTTGGTACCATTTGGCACAAAGTGAAGGTTTGTGAGACCCTTGGCCGTCATCCTACCCCACATCATCACTGACGGACTAAATAAACTTCATCTGTGGAGCAGAGGCATCGATATTCTCCCATGACACCCAAATTATATCGTTTTGTGCATTCGGTACATAAAACACATTAAGCGGCGACTATTCGTGAACAAAACATTAGTCCTGCACAGTCCATGCAGCAGTCTTCTGCGGTTCAGTGTCGACGTTAATTAAGCGGAGTGAATAATGGTTACGACATATCCAGGCACAAGCCAGAAATGCGCCTCGCGCGCCGCTAGTGTACGCTGTCATGTCATTTAACGCACGTTCGACTTCAATATTTTAGGGTTATAATACATTGGAGCCATGTAAAGGTCAGAAAAATATTTAAGAGATACGAATCATTTTGACCGAGATGTTCAAGTTTGAAAACGGTGAACGAACTTTCGTGTCACCCTATATATATATCAACAATTAACACTTCCGGGGTTGGGTGTCTGAACTGGGTCCTTCGTTCTGCCCTACGTCTTGTCTTCCATAAGTTGGTCATGTCTCGTGCTCTATGCTGGATATGCTCCACTGGCTCCCTCTCCAGCAGCGGATCTCGTACTGTATCATCGCTTTGGTCTGGCTGTTCTTGCTGGGTCTCGCCTTGCCTTATCTTCGCGACCTGTGCTACTCTGCTTTGAGTGTCGCCGTTATATTGAGCGGAACATATTCATTTATCGTCTATATATTGCCAGCACAACTACTGAGCATTATCGCGCCTTCTCATTGGTTGGTGTCCCGCTCTGAAAAAGGCTCCAATTGGCGCAGCGCTTATCCCCCAGGGTCCACTCTGACACCTTTTATGCTCACCTCAAAATGTCCCCTTCAGCCGTGGAGGAGCTTCTGTACAGCAGCCTTGAGTCGGTGCTACATAAATCTTGGTAATGAATAATGAATTAATGAACGCGAGTAATAAGGTAAAGGAGAGAAGTGGATCAAGTAGAGATGAGAAAGATTAAGGAAACATAGGCAGCAAGAAGAAGAAGAAGAAGAAGAAGAAGAAAAATGAAGAAGAAAAAGAGAAAGAGGAGGAGGAAGAAGAGGAAGAAGAAAAAGAGGAAGAATAGGAGGAGGAGAAAGAGGAGGAGAAGGGCGAAGAAGAAGCAAAGGAAGAGGAAGAAGAAGAAGAAGAGGAATGAAAGTAGAAGAGGAAGAGGTGGTGGTAATAGCTCAGAAGGAGAAAGAGTAGAAGCAGGATGAAGAACAAATGAAGAGAAACAAGAGCGTGAACAATAGCAGCGAGAAGAAGAGGAGGAAGTTTTCGGTTGCAAATTCTTAGAATAAAGACGAGGAGCCAATTAAGTCAATTTCAGGCGCAATTTCATGGCAGCGTTGACGCAGACGACGAAGAAAGTTCAATAAATGCTTTCTTTGGGTTTTATTCTCGACCGATCCATCCATCCAGTGTTCATAACATTGTCACTGAAATTATGTCTCTCCTACTTCAAGATCCACGGAGTCATTATCATATCGCCACACGAACATCCACTCCTTGCTCACCCTTTTTAAATCGCTCTTTCACTTTCCATTCACTAATTTACTCATTTACTCAGTCAGGCAGTCAGACGGTCGGTCGGTCGGTCAGTCAGTCTCACGCCTGCTCAATCACCCACTCTCTCTTTCTGTCACTCTGTCTGTTTGTTTGTCTGTCTGTCTCTGTCTGTCTCTCTGTCTGTCTCTCTCTCAGTCTCTGTCTCAGGCTCAGTCTCTGTCTCTCTCTGTCTCTCTCTCAGTTTCTCTCTCAGTATATCTCTCTCTCTTTCTCTGTCTGTTGATCGGTGTTCTTTATTGTCACTCTCTAATCTTCCGTTATCTCTTTTTGTATCTTTCTATTTCTCTGCTTTACTGCTTCTCGCTCTCTCTAACTCTCTCTGCGTCTCAATCTCCATTTCTTTAAATGTCCATGCGCCTCTCTTATGCTAGTAATCGCTATTGTAGTCTACAAACTTCTAAAGCGCCACCTGATATACAAGCGCGCGGGCACCACCTTATTCACGAACGCTTATATATATATACTAGCAGAGGAAGCAATTGAATATATATATATATACATCTAATTGAATACTTATGTATATATTATGTATACATATAATATTATATAAAATATATGTTCAATCTTTGGTGTATATATATAAATATATATATATATATACTCAATCACTGGTTCATGCACATATATACATATATTATATATATATTATGTAATGTATATATATATATATATATTCAATCTCCGGTGTATATATTCAATCAATCTCTAGTGTATGTTTTTCTGTGTGTACAGAATATTTATATGTTTTTAATCTGCCACTGCGTGACGTTTCTGGTGATAAGTCTAATCGCTTGAGCGACAGAATAAGCGACCGCTGACGGCGCTGCTGCCTTTGAGTCGAGCGACGAACTAAGCGCCAAATCAGGCGATGAATTGGGCGCTTTCTTGCCAAACAAGCTCTCGCTGACGACAATGCCATTTCCTCACAGTACATGTGTGTATATACATGTATATGTGCATGCGTAACAATATATACATATATACATATGTATGCCTACATAATTACATATATACACTTGCACAATTATTTATGAAGGGACGCTATTTAAATGCTCAGAATGATCGAATGAATGAATATTGAATACACATGTACATATATATATATATGTATATATATATATATATATATATATATGTATATATATATATGTATATATATATATATATATATGTATATATATATATATATGTATATATATATATGTATATATATATATGTATATATATATATATATATATATATATGTATATATATATATGTATATATATATATATATATATGTATATATATATATATATGTATATATATATATGTATATATATATATGTATATATATGTGCTTGAATACATACCTTTCTGCGTGGCTAGAGTCGGGAGCGCCTCTGAGTAGAAATCTTTGAAGGCGCTATATAAATGCTTGATTGATTGATTGATACGAGTGAGCGACGGGGCTGGTCTTTGTTCACTCGATTGTGACCGATCTTTGGCGCCAAATAAACGAGGCAGACCGCTACATCATCCCACTTCTGTGTTTTGTCGATTCCGTCTGGTTTCAAATCCTCATGGGTAGGGTTCGCAAAATGATCTATACATGCAGCATAATACTCTGAAGACTGGGAAGTTCTAGGGTATTAACCCGAACCCCAATCCTATAGCCCTAATCCAAAACCATAGTCTTAACCCTAAGCTTTAACCATGGCCACTACCCAACCCCGAACCTAACTCATAGCTGTAAACCGTAACTCTGACCCAATGAATGTGCTATAGAATGAATGTGCTATAGAGAATGGGCCATAGCAGCGTTTCCCAAACTGTGTTCCGCGGAACCCCAGGGTTCCATGAGTTGAGGACAAAGGTTCCGCGGAAAACTTTCATTTTCTATATCAGTCACTTCATGCAATCTAAAAGTGTTCTATTTATATTCTAGGTTGCATACTGAATTCATACGCCATTGTCAATTCATCGATATTTATGTTATTACTGATCCAATTTAGACCTAAAACTACAATTGTCTGCATTCTCAATCGTTTTGTACCTACAACAGAATGTGTTTAGTTTTGGACGGGATCCGCCAAAAAAATATTGAGATCGAAAGGTTCTACGGCAAAAAAAGATTTGGAAACGCTGTGCTTTAGAATGAGTGTACGTATGATGGTGAATGTGCCAGATTGAATGCGCCATGTGAGCGTTCAGTGTTCTAGAATGAATGTGCTTTAGTGAATAATGATTTAAGGCCGGTCTTCTGGAATTCCAGACGCGCCTTGTTTATGACAATACGGGCGGTTGATGGAGAGAGACGGATCTTTCTCCACTCAAGCGACAGTCGAAGGACTGTCGTTCCCTTGAACTCAAAGAGAGGGTTAAATAATTTACCTGAATGGTCCTTTTTCCCCTCCACGCTTCAAACAACTATGGAAACGTACTGCCTAACACATAAGTATTTCAAAGACATGGATGGAAAAGAGTAAAGGCGAGGAGGAAAGCGTTTTCAGCCCTGTCAACCAGAAGATTCCCTTAAGCACTGAAGATTGGTTCTAGGAATATTTCTCTCGGTCAATTACCCCCGGTCAATTTGCCTTCCATCCATCGGGCTCAACCACTGCCGCTCTTATAGCCTTGACCAACAACCGATACAAGAAATCCTTCATGACAACCAATATGTACATTTGATAGCCCTAGACTTTTCAAAAGCCGTCGACACGGTCGGACACGCATATATCTCGCTGAGCGGTTGGCAGAGTTGTCCATTCTGAATAGTATATAAAACTGGATTATTGCCTTACTTAGCAATCGCAGCTATAGAACAAATACAATGGTGTCGTTTCGGCAATCATTCGAATTAATGCCAGCAAATAGGGTTCTGGACTCGGCCCTTTGCACTTCATTACGAGACTTTTTACGGCGATATCCAGATTAAAAACTGTCCATCCTGCAAATAAACTGGCCAAGTATGCTGACAACACATATCTGTTGATTCCTGGTTCCAACAAAGACACGATTGAAATTGAACTAAGCCATGTGTCTGGGTGGGCTGCCAAATGCAACCTACGGCTAAATAAAAAAAGATCCGAAAGATACGACGTCCTCGGGGACGTGGAGGACGAGGAGACGCCGGGACTGTCAAGGATCAAAAGTATGGTTATCCTGGAGGTCACCATGACTGAAAATCTCAGTTTTGAGCCCCATATAAATAAAAAATGTTGTCAGGCAAGACAATCAATGTATGCTTTGCGTATAATGGTGGCGAATGGTCTCTCAGGACCATTGCTTTTTGACGTGGTGCGCTCTGCTACAGTGGCCCGCATGCCGTATGCAACCCAGGCTTGGTGGGGGTACGTGGGGCAGCAAGAGCGTACCTGCGTACAGTCAATGATGAACAGACTGATTCGCCAACAATAAAAGAATATACTTACTTACTTACTTTATCAGCCAGATGATGTTCCTCCTTTCGAACATTTGATCCGGTTGGCCGAAACGGGTCTGCTTAAATGTTAAAAATGTCTTTTATTACAAATGTAATTTATGATTGTATCATGGAAGTAGAAGATAAATGGTCCATAGAATTAATGTATATATATATAGTGTATATGCATTCTATTGCTGTATTGTTCTATTTGTAAAATCTAAGAACTAAGATTGTGGATTATGCTAATACTCCATTGTTGCACGTTCATTGTACTTTCGCACAACAGACAGAATGCTGCAGACGTGCGTTGGAATCCATCGATTTCTTTCCATCGTCAATTGCACAACTCTAATACATTGTTTGCACTACACCAAGACAATAGAAGGAAGAATGTTGTTTAATACACAGATTTGTTGAAAGGTTTCTGACTAAAATCTTTGAGGTAATTAATTGAGTTAATTACTAAGTACTAAAGAGACACAGGCTATGTGCGACACGTTGGCTGATCGGTTGTAGCGGTCGGCCCGTAACACTCAGTGTGCGCTGAGTGAGCGGGTTCGACCCTCGTCCAAGGCGTCAGTCACTGTGCAGGGACCTTGAGCAAGTCCTTCACGTACCATTGCTCTGCAGTACAACTGCACTTGCGCCGTCGAGGCGTGTGCATGCGCTTCTGAGCAAAAGAGGTTGGAAGAACGGCGATATCAAATTTCAAGAAGTTCAAATTTCAAATATAGGCTAAAACGGGATTCCACGGGGACAATTGAGTTGGAGGGCTATTGACCGGAGCAATTGACCGGAGCAATTGACCGGATGTCCTGCTACCCTGAATATTACCACTATAGCCATTTTACTGCATGGGTTGCCTCACCCTTTCTTCTGTTCAGCCAGGAAATTCTGTGATGTCTACCCTTCATGGCTGCCGAAAGAAATTCCTGGCCTCTATGCAGAACAATCATGGACCCATAAACTATCCTAAGGCTCATTGAGTAAATTGAGTACGTGTCCGGCCAGGGCCTTAAAAAATCGCCAGACGACTGTGTCCCCTTAACTGCATGCTCCCATTTCCGACGGTGGTCACTGCTTTACCAGACCTTTTCAAATTCAAATAATCGCAGCTCACGACTGCAGGTCTCAAATTTGTTGATCGTGCAGCCATCTCTTCTGTCGCTACTCGCCACCATGAGCTGGCCAACACCGTTAGGTCAATATACCCCAACGTTATTAGTTTTCGCGATTAGACAAATTAGAGGGAATGGTGGCTAATAATGAGGGCACAAAGCAAGCAGACTGGAATTAACATCGGACGATGAGAAATGAAACGCTCTGGAGCATAATAAAAATCTCTTGAGTGAAGAGAGCATATATGGATTGCTGTCATGACTGAGGCAAATTAAATATTTATTCACGACGGCTTACAGAGCTTAAATGTCAGGAATCTATTTCCCACCAGTATGTATGTATGTGTGCGTGCGTGGGTGCGTGCGTGGCTGCATGTATGTATATATATATTTATACATATATGAATGTATGTCAATACGTGTGTAACTGTGTATGGATGTAATAAGTATGTTTTATATAATATGTTTTATGTATCATGTTGTGTGTATATTGTAGGTATAATTACAGAAGTGTATAGGGTCTATTGGACATCCTTGTGATATGTAATAAATAGCTAACGACGTCAATATGATGCACACGTATACATTTGATCCGGTAATCAGATAAGGGATCGGTTATGGACTCGTGTAATATAAGATCGTGTGATATATGTATATATATACATATACACATGCCGGATAAACATACTCATATATATTATATATATATACAATATGTATATATATAACATACATGGCATAATTACAGAAGCATACATTATACACACATGTAGCCACACAACACATTAAATTCTCTAGTAACATGCATGCACTATTTCATAATTATAAGCATGTCATATATCATAAAATCTGCGCGCAGATGATTCTAAGTCATGCATTATTCAGTATAATATCTCCTTCCAACTCCGTCTTTGAATCAGGGATTCAGCTGGGAGCGATGCGTCTAAGGCATTTTTCCTGGACAACTGACTGACAGCCGGCTACTAAAAACTACTTGTCGGTCGGATCAACCAGAATTGGATCTGGATTACGCAGCTTATCACGCTCCGCGCTCCGCGCTCCACGTCACACGATCGCATAACCGGACGTAAGAGATGATGAGGGTAGCACCGGAGGATGGATGGAACAGGTGGTTCAACCTGTGTCCGATGCCTTCTGGCATCGAGATATGCGTTTCTATGGCTACGAACGGGGGAGTTGGGTGAATTTCTAACGACGATATCACGCGGAAGAGAAAAGGCGATGAAAACAAAAACATAGTTTTAATGGACGCAAAGCAGAAATTGAAAGTCAGAGGAAAGTGGGTCTTTGAAACGTTGACTTTCAAATGAGAAATGAGGTTAGATTGGTGAAATATTCAAAAGGGAATAAAGAAACATTGGCAAGCTGCTACCAATAAAGTATTATTGGTAAACTGCTTACTTTGGAAAAGCTGGTAAGCTGTTATAATTTTAGAAATAAAATAAAATTGGTAGACTGTTTACTTTGGAAAAAAATTGAAATTGATAAACTGTTTACTTTGGAAATAAAGTAAAACTGGCATACTATTTACTTTGAAAATAAAGTAAAAAACTACTTAACTGGTTTACTTTGGAAATAAGGCAAAATTGATAAGGTCGTTGCCAGCCATTCTGCTTGCATTTTGTCATCTCTGTATTGTTTGTATGCCGAGGTCATGAAAGACGAAGTCGCCAGCTCTACTTAGGCTTACATGTACGGCTGTCTCTATGTACAGCTCAAGGCTTTAATCTTCACTACTCGTTTCCCTAACTTAGTATTAATCCATTTCTAAAGCACAGACGAACACATACAAAGACCTAGACATGCACACATACACAGATATGCATACACAGTCAATCATACATACATTGTACACAGGCATATATACAAAGACGTACATACACATACACAAAAACATGCAAACAAACACAGACATACACATACATACATACACACAAACACACAGTCATTTAATTCGACCCAAATAGACTCCCGTAATCGTGGACAACCAAAGCCGTCATAAACTAGAATGACGCTGTCATCGTCACTTTTTATAGCGCTACTTCATAGTCGGCTCTCCTCAATCCGCTCGGGATCATTAATATGTCATCAATCCACACGCACGCACGCACAAGCCTACGATCCGATGCGACGCAATTAGCCATTTATGTAGAGCAATTAGTTTTCATGTAGTGCCTCTTGGGACAGACGCCCTTTGCAGAGCGCACCTGTTATGACAATATCATAGGTCAATCTCTTCCGACCCTCTTCCATTCGGAAGCCTTTATCCGGCGCGTGCATGCAAGTGATCCGCCGGAGTAGGAGCGCTCTTGTTGTTTGCTCTTGGCCGACGTCACGTGATGGATTTCGTAGCGGAAGTGGTTCGAGCGGAAGGTCAATAGACACTCTGCTACGATCCGAAGAGGAACGAAGAAGCGATGTCCGTCGGGCGGTCGGTCGGTCGGTTGGTCTGCGGACACACGGTCCGATCAGTGTGTGTCAACCGTGGCACCTGCAATGTATTTGCTGCATGCGTTTATGCTCTGGCGTGGTATGGTATGATGTGATATGGTACGTTATTTCACGGTATGGTATGGCATAGCGCCGAAGGGTGCAGTATGCTGCGATGTGGTATGTTACTGCGTGGTAGGTAGGGTGCAGTATAACCATTAACATAACTATCCTTTTTTTTATTAATCCCGTCAGACGAACAGCAGACTAAAACATAGTTCAATTATCAAAAGTATAATGATAGAGAATAATAGGAAAAGATAAAACCCCTAACGGGTAGGTCCCGTAGGTCCCGCTGTGGGTCCCGCGGGTAAGGGTAACCCTTTCATATTTTAAGTTTACAGCACCTGGTTATGATAACGTACATAAGTGATACAGATGAAAGAATTAACTAAAATTAATGATTAACTAGTTAATTTGTGGTATAGTATGGTATTCAATATGGTAGGTGTAGTATGGTATAGAATGGTATGGTACAGTGCGTCATGATGTTTTGTGCGGTAGTATAGTATGGCGTGACGTCTGGTATGGTATTATATTGTGCTGTGTGGAGTGCTGTATGGCATATGGTATGGTGTGTTGCAGTGTGGTATGGCATAATGTGATATGTTGTGGTATGGTATTGTAGGGTATGGTATGGTATGATGTGTTGCTGGCGGATCAAACAATGTAAACGAGAATGAGTGTGTACCTACATACATAACCAAAGTACATAACAAAGTTGACCGACCGTATAATCCCCATTTCTCTTCATCCTTCATCTTGATTTATGGTTACGCTGACTTCTCGGGTTTCGATCCGTCTTCATCACGAACTATGGTTCTGAGCTGCGCTGTCACTCCAAGAGATCACGAGATCATCTCATGGACGATAGCACAGTCGTGATCAAAAGCTTGCCACCGTACAGTTTCGGAAATATTACGTCCAACTATTAGCTAGCTCTTTAGTCTATTGAGTTTGAATTGTGTATTAGCGACTTGCCACTTCGTTTATTCTCTCTGATCTAACTCAACTTCTTTCCGTCTTCTACTTTTAAGCATCTCACCCAGGTTGGCACGAGGCTATCAATTCAAATTAAGACACTACGACGATTTCAAATATTTCTTGTTAATTTTAACAAACAAATAAACAAGGCCTTAGCTTCAACTCCAAGCCTATATCTTATGTGGCCGTTGGCACAAATCAGCCTATATTATGGACCGTTGAAATTTCAAGCAGACTTATATCAATAGTCTATATCTTTCGTGCCACACAATGCACACACACACGCACACCCTTACACAGACATATATATATATATATACATATAAATTATATATTAAATATATGCGCTCACATGAAAAATAATTATTGGTTTACAACTTGCAGACTGGACCCAGACAATAGGAAGACAACTAGCTACCAACTTAATTAAAGTAATAAGAGCACTAAATTGCAAATTTTATTCTGATACAGCAGACGATTAAAGAGGAGAGGAAGCCGACAGATCTTCTCTAGTCATCGTCATCATTTGCCATGGTTATTGCTCTTGGTTTACAGCGTCGGGATTGCCACATCGCTGACAAATTAGTTCCAAGTTTATACTTTCTCGCGTTACCTTACTGTAATTTTCGTTAAAACAGATTTAACGGCTTATATTCAAGTATTATAAATCCTGTGTAAGGTTTTATTGAAACTGCAAAGTATTTAAAATGTAGCAGTTGTTGTGTGGAGGATCATAGGTTGAGATTTCAATTAATGCACTGTATTATTAATACCACATTAACTCTCATTCTGTGAAAGAGAAAAAGGAAGCCTGGGTTCGTTAGCGTATCTTAACTTGATTCTTGGAAGAAAGCTTGCGCCAGAAAAAGTATGCACACGTGTTTATTTTATTTTTATAGATGAAGCGAACACCCAGATTGCTTGAGAAACACACACAGATCACCACTTGTTATATCTAGACAACCCCTCTGACCCGACGCAGCGCACACGAATCGATTGGAAAGAAGCCAAAAGTTGGCTGATTCAAATTGTAATCGCTCCAAGCTTCTAAGGCGTAACTCGAAAGCCAGCTTATGCGGGAAAGCTGAAAATGTTATTGCTGCTGTCAAAGACGGGTTTACTGAGGTGCGGAACCTTGTCACGCAATAGTTCGTGACCGCAAAACGGTGACGATTGACATGACCATTGTAAAGATCGATGATTTCTTACCAGAACCATCTACTGGTTTCATTAGATTTGTATCACAGGAGTCTCCGGAGAAGAGACCCAACAACGGAACAAATCGAGAAAAGACTGAACTGGCTCTTTGTCGGAGGTCGTATCCCGATGGTCGAGAGAACGGAAGTTGCCACAAAGAACTTAAAAGCGATCTCTTAACACATATACAGAGGCGGCGATCTCGTTTGACAGGTGGAGGGACACTAAATGAAAGGGGTAGGAAAAGTGGAAGGAGGTTCCACGTATAACGTGTTCCCTCCCGGTAAAAGTGGAGGGGGCTTGTCCTCCTCGACCCCCGGATCGCCGCCCTGCATATTGATATGTATATATATATAGGTAGGTATAAAACGCGCTATCTGGGACAATTGACCATAACATAGCTCAAAATCACCCACCTAATAGGTTACAAAACGTATTTTAAACCTATAACTAGGTTAAAAATAACCAATTCTTACACAAACCTGAACCCCTAGGTCAAACATCAACCAACAGACTAAGAAAAACGCCAGAAAATTTCCAATAGTTTCGATGATGAGCCACAATTCATGCACAAAGTCCCGGGTCAAAACGTCCGCCAATAGGTCAAAAGTCACGGGAATTTCCAATAGTTTCGATGATGAGTCAACAGTTTCGATGATGAGTCATTGTTCAACAACAACAAAATTCTCTCATATATAAAATGGATGAAAATATTTTCTCACTTCAACTTAAAGGAATTCCACTCCAATATAAAATGGATTACTCGAAGCAGACTGTGATCGAACTAAGAAAAATTGTGAAACAGAAAGGTATGGTTGATTATACGAGACTGCGTAAAGCGGATTTGATTGCTAAAATTGAAGCTAATGTGTCTCAAAAACTCATCCACTCACATTTTGCGCCAATCACATCCAATGCTAGTTTGCTGGACGCACCCGTTCCCGAGATTGGAATCCCAACACTCGCTACCGTACCGGTCTCAGCGATACGAAAAGTCCTTGATAATACAAAGTCCGGGATTAATATGTTCACAAAGTGGATTGAAGGGTACATACCTGAAGAACCAAAGAGAAAGGTGAATGAGAAGATAGAAGCACTGAAAGCCAAAGTGAATTCTATATTCAGTAAAATTCTTATGAAAACACCTGAAATAAAATAGATGGCCGCATCTATCAAGGGCTTCACGAAGCAATACACGGTCGAAGGCGAAACGGAATTGACGCCACATCTTTTGTCAAAGCAGCTCAACCAAAACTGGAAGACCTTTTGCCTAGAAATCGACAGACTAAGGTCAACTTTGTCCTCACCTGCACAATGGAGCGTGTTGATATGAAATCCGGGCAAGTAGATATCGAGGATTTTCCGTTCGTTTCAAAAACTGAGGTGATTTTAGACTCCACCGACACGAGCGAAATTTATAAGAGCGCGAAAGATAAAATGTTAGAATCAATGGCTGCCTTCCAGATGCGTGGTAGTAACTGGAGACTTAGAGCGGTTCAAAAATTATAAATCAACACGGTCGTTTATAAACCGCTGAAGGCAGTTCTTACATTCCACTACCGAAATGTCTAGCGAGTAAAAAGGCTATTGTTAATATGAAGAACGAAGACGAGGAATGTTTCAAGTGGTGTGTAAAGAGAGCTTTAAACCCCGTTGAGGAACATCCGGAAAGAATTACGAAAGGATTGATCAAGCAGTCTGACGAACTTGATTGGTCCAGCATTGAATTCCCAGTCGCAGCTGATGCTAATGTGATAAGTAAGTTTGAGAGAAATAATAATATTAGTATTAATGTTTTGGTCATGAGAAAGATGTTTACCTATTCCCATTATATTTATCGAAGCACGAGAGCGATATCAGTGTAGACCTATTACTCATTTCTGACGAACAAAAGAAGCATTATTGTTGGATAAAAAAACTTCAGCAGACTGATGGCGGTTCATAACGCAAACTCATACACTTCGATGCACTATTGTAAGCGGTGTTTGATAGGATATAGAGAGCTAGAGTCATTAAAAAATACACCGAGTATTGTTCCAAACACACCGCTCAAAAGATATAATTTCCAGAACCAGGAACTATGTTGAGTTTCAAAAATTATAATAGAAAGATGAGAGTTCCCGTTGTCGTGTACGCCGATTTCGAATCTTTTATTAAACCTATAGACACTTGTCAACCAGATCCCAGCATGTCTTACACCAACAGATATCAAAAACACGTCCCAAGTTCTTTCTGCTACTATATAAAATGTTTTGACGATGACTTATATTCACAAGGTCCCATAACTTTCACAGCAAAGAGCGAAGACGATGATGTAGCTCAGATATTCGTAAACACTCTTATAGATAATATAAAAGATATTTATGATCGATTTAAATTTCCAAAGAGAATGATATTCGGAAAGAAAGAACAGACGCTATTCGATTCCGCTATCGTTTATCACATATGCGAAGGCGAACTGGGTAAAGATCGAGTTAGAGACCATTGCCATTTAACTGGAAAATATAGAGGCGCCGCTCATAAGAATTGTAATCTAAATTATATAGTTACCAAGTTTTTCCCAGTATTGTTCCATAATCTATCCGGTTACGACAGTCATCTATTCGTAAAGAAATTACGAGGTGATGATAACGAAAAGATTAGCTGCATTCCTAACAACGAAGAAAAATATATCTCGTTTAGCAGAGAAGTCGTAGTCGATAAATTTACGAATGAAAAAAATAAGGAAATATTGGTTAAACGAGAATTACGTTTCATCGATAGTTTTAGATTCATGGCATCGAGTTTCGACGCTTTAACGAAGAACCTGAGCAAAGATCAGTGTAAGAATATAAGCAAACACTACTCTGGTAATCAGCTCGATCTCTTGCTTAGAAAAGGATTATATCCTTACGATTATGTTGATTCCGTCGAGCGACTGAACGAAACAGAACTACCACCAAAGTCAGCATTCTACTCAATACTTAACGACTCAGGTATTAGTGACGAAGACTACAACCATGCACAGATGGTATAAAAAGAATTCGGATTCAAGACGTTGAGAGAATACCACGATTTATATAATGTGACTGATGTTCTCCTGCTTGCTGATGTATTTGAGAATTTTAGAGATGTATGCAGTGAGAACTATGACCTCGATGCCGCATGGTATTATACTTCGCCAGGTCTTGCTTGGGACGCCGCATTGAAGTTGACAGAAGTAAAGTTGGAGTTTTTGAGCGACTATGATATGGTACTAATGGTTAAGCATGGGATAAGGAGAGGTGTTAGCACCATTTCACACCGTTATGGACAGGCAAACAATTAGTACATGTCTATGATGTTTGACAGCAGCAAACCTTCATCGTTCCTAACCTATTTAGACGCGAACAACCTGTACGCTTGGGCAATGTGTGAGAATCTACCAACTCATAGGTTCCAGTGGATGGGTAACGATGAGCTAAACGATTGGAGATCTTCGCCATGTATATTAGAAGTCGATTTGGAATATCCTAGAGAATTGTACGATCTTCACAACGACTATCCTCTTGCTCCTGAGAGCGTAAAAGCTAAAGGATCGGATGTGTCAAAACTCATTCCAAATCTGTGTAATAAAGTAAAGTATAATTATAGTCCATTACGAAAATTAAAAGCAGTATGAAAGTTTGGGTGATAAAGTTAGAATAACGAAGAGGAAAAACATCTTTGAAAAAGGTTTTACACCGAGATGGACGGAATTTCACAATTCAAAGATTCAATACACAGATCCACCAACTTATAAGATCACTGATTATAATGGTGAGGAAATACAGGCTCATTTTACGAACAGGAGCTACAGAAGACTATTCAAGAAATATTTTGAATATAAAAAGTTATCAGGAAACGGGGAAACAAGTCGCTGGTGAAATGGTTGGTTCATCCTGAGTCATTTAATTTCTGGGTTGATAATGAAGACTTGGTGGTCGCGTGATGACTCATCATCGAAACTATTGGACATTCCCGTGACTTTTGACCTATTGGCGGACGTTTTGACCCGGGGCTTTGTGCATGAATTGTGGCTCATCATCGAAACTATTGGAAATTTCCTGGCGTTTTTCTTAGTCTGTTGGTTGATGTTTGACCTAGGGGTTCAGGTTTGTGTAGGAATTGGCTATTTTTAACCTGGTTATAGGTTAAAAATACGTTTGGCAACCTATTAGGTGGGTGATTTTGAGCTATGTTATGGTCAATTGTCTCAGATAGCGCGTTTTATACCTACTTATTTTTATTTCATATATATATTTAAATAATCTTCTGTGAGAGGCGCTTTATAAATCCGTAAGTAGAATAGAATATATAGTGTGGCAGTTTCCCTACATCTTGAAGAGCGCAATCGTTTGTTGTTTTAGACCGGCAGCATTTGATCTCTCGATTTTGCCGCGTCTACACGAATGCTACTTGGAAACTGCTAAGCCAAAAGCAATTTTCCTAACTAATTTGTTGGAGAGAGCGTGCGTAGCCATTTTTGGGGGCGACATTTCAATAATGGTTCATATTCTTGCCCGCATCTTCGAGCCGAATGCAATGATTGCTAAATCAAGACCATATTATCTAAAAGTCTGTGGTGATAAGTAGGGCCCCGTGGTTTATGCGATTATGCGATTTCGCATATTTTCCCATAAATCGTCGATTTTCGCAGAAATGTCTTAATGGAAAGTTTTCGCAAATCATCGAATAAAGTTAGGAAATTTCGATCAGTGTCAAACTATAACTGGCTTGTCCAGGCTATTATTAGCCTATTGGGGCTATAGTTTACCGACTAGACGACGTAATTGTTGATGACTAGAACCCGTGGTTTATGCGATTGTGCGATTTCGCATATTTTCACATAATTTACGACAACTTTTCGCGTAATCCACGGGTGCCTAGTGATAAGCTCGCGTAGCCGAAGAAAAGTCACCTGTCTAAAGTTAAACATGGAGACGCAACAGTAACAACCGCGAAACCAAAGTTCCTGGAGTAAGGTAGACCACAGCCGGCTAGGAGAATCTAATTACGCAGATTTACGTGACTTGTTATTGTTTCAAAAAATTGCGTGCGCACACTATCTTCTCTTGTGCGCGCTAGTTCCACGGCCCATGTGCGCGCGCACATGTGTACAGCTTAGAGGAAATATTGGCCTCTAAACGAGTGCTCCGAGGAGGAGACGGCTAAGCCAGAGGTATAATCCCAAATATGTCATACCGACAGTGAAGCAAACGTCAGGCTTATGGCTTGGGGAACTGGACGTCAAAGCTTATGATGTGGGACTGTGGGTAGCGGGCAGTCAAAGCTTATGGTGCGGGGAAAGCTTATGGAGTGGGAAGCAGGTGTCGGGTGCTGGACGATCCTAATTGTACTGGAGTCATGTCGAGAAAGCAATTAATAATTAGAATCCTGATCGTTTTATACACTCATCACTCATTGCATTATATTTAATTAAACAATGTGACTTCGTTTATTGGCTACTTAGATGAACGGAGAATCGTTGCAACGTTCAATGGAATCGCAATTGCAGTTGTAATTAAGAGCAATGGTGCGCCAAAGATTTGCTCAAGGTTCCTACACAGTGACTGACGCCTCGAACGAGGGTCGAACCCGCTCACTCAGCGCACACTGAGCGTTACGAGCCGACCGCTCTAAATAATCGGCAACGGTGCCACACAATGTCATAGCTTGTCACGTGCCCGCTTTATTTGGCGCCTAGATTCAATCAGAATTCATATATGTGCTCGGAATTCATACGTTGCCTTAAGAAAGTATTTGGCAACGTCATCAATCATTTTAGTCATAAGATTCAATAGCAGGGCAGAGGCGACGTTGTTGAGTTTAATAAGAAATCTTACATTGCAGTCAGGTTATCTGAAGTCCTAAAAAAAGCAACTACCAGGGTGGCATTATTGTCATCAGCAGGAGCGTGGGTGAATGGACACGGGAACATCAGCAGCAGCAGCGAGGGCATCACTGTCAGCATCAGGAGCAGAAGCGAAACATCTTGCCCGTGCATGCAAAGAGATCATTCTCGATTTCACTGTAATTTTCCATGGCATTTCTTTTACCGGCTGTGGTTTCCATGGAGACGCCCAATGATTGGCATCTGGAACGCTATAGGAAAGGCGCTATATTATGTTCTTGGGCTGGCTTACGTCAAATTGGACTACAATAAGTAATCAGAAGTCTCAAAATAGAGGATACTCAGGTGCTTGAAAAATATTCCAACTCCAAAGACAATAAGTCTAACATAGAGACATTTAAGTCCTGGCTCAAGACGTACACGACTTTTTAAAAAGGGATCTCTGACATATCGCTGAGCTTGTTGAAGCTCCCGTGCAACCACATGTGCCTTGTCACGGCGCTACAAAAATTGTCATTCATTTATTCTTTCATTCATTCGATCGTTCGTTCATTCATGCATTCAGCAGTGATATCCTCTTCTGAAATAGCCAATATCATTGTGAGGATCCTGCATCGTAATAATTGATTTAATCGCGTATTCCTAGAATGATAGTCATCCTAGTCATAATTGTAATCTCTAGCCTAATAAAGCGCCTCTTGAAGGTTAAGCGCATGGCACCAGCTTATTCACGAGCGCTCAAATACTATTCGGTTGAACACCGGTCTCTTTAGGGGGACACATAGGCTTTCAAGCTCCCGTGCGGTTCGACCGTTATGTGTGTTGTCCTATTTATTTTTTTGTCGGATTCAAAGTTTAGTAGTTTTCTGTAGTTTTCTGCATGCCAGCATGACAACTAGGAGACGTGATGATGATGACAATGACGATGGTGACGCTGCCGCCAGTCATTTGGTTTGGAATCCGACAGCTAGAAATTGAAACTGCATCGATTTGCTGCATCTTTGCACAAGCAATGGAAGAAAATGGATCTTGCATACTATCATGGGTCAGCAGAGGTCAGACAGACAGGCAGGCAGACAGACAGGCAGATACACTGATAGACACACTGACAGACAAACAGACAGTCTGACAGACACACTGACAGACAGATTGACTGACTGACTGACTGACTGACTGACTGACTGACTGACTGACTGACTGACTGACTGAATGACAGACATACTAGCAGTGACATAGAAATGCATATACACATTGTCAGAATTACAGACAGACAAACAGATAGACAGAGGCAGACCATGCGGGTAGACACAGCCAGAGACGGATACACAGGCAGACATAACCAGGCAGACAGACAGTCGAACAGACAGATAATTACAGACAGAGACAGACAGACATACAGATAGATAGACAGACAAAGAACCAAATAGATTCAGTCAAGCAGGCAAAGTCATGCAGACATAGATTGGTAAAAAGACCGAAAGGCCAGTCAGAGGCAGATAAACCGATATATATATATATATATATATATATATATATATATACAATAATAATTAATTATATAATTTAAAGAAGACCGTCTTCATCACGACTCAACATGCACCTAAATAATGAATCGTCCCTGCTTCATCAACGCATCACTTGTAAAGCCAGTCTGATCTTTTGTTTAGTAAACACAACTGAATATTTAATTCAATTGTAATGTATAGGTCACGTGGACAGCATTTGAAGTGAGTGTAAACGTATAGGAATGTGCGTTTATGTCCGGGAAGACGTCATGACTTCAGGAGTGAGGGGTTGTTCGTGATTCCCGCCGTTTGGGATCGTCAGACGTCTTCCCTCGGGATCCGTTAGGAGAGTATTTCTGCACTTTGGAGATTGGATTTGATGGCATGGAAACGCGAATAGCACGCCATAATTATGATAGGTGAGGACGCAGGTATAGGGAACAGAGAGAAAGTGAGAGAGATAGATAGATAGATAGATAGAGAGAGAGACAGAGACAGAGACAGACAGACACACAGACAGACAGACAGACAGACTGAAGGAGAGAGCGATAGAGACTGAAGAAAAGAAAGACAGAAAGACAGGTTTTTTCTACAGAGAGAATAACAGAGGATGATATATTCGATGGTTGGATTGACGGATGGATGTATGGGTGATAGCACCGGAAACACAGATAAAGTTGGGAGAACGGTTTCTGACATAGCAAGGTAATCTCTTGAGCGATAAAAGGAGCCACATCAATCGATCAGAGACAATTTCTTGCAGAGGTAATCCACGTCACAAATTGGATGCAAGACTAGGAACCAACTAATAAACAGACAGACAAATAGACGGACAGATACATAGACAGACAGAGAGAGAGAGAGTGAGACAGATATACCGACAGACAGATGGACAAACGGGCAGACAGACGGGCAACAGATCGAGGGACGGACAGGTAGGCAGGCAGAAAACAGATGAACAGACAGACAAACAAACATTACATTGAGAGACGGACAGACAGACAGACAGACAGACAGACAGACAGACAGACAGACAGACAGACAGAGGAACGGCCTAAGAAGCATAGAGACAGAACAACTCAGACGGTCACATCATCACTAAATTTACCCGCGCAACTTGATAATGACACGACGACAACTGATGACTTAATGGTGACGACGAAGAAGAAGAGGACGACGACGACGACGATTGTCTTTGAAAGACGATTATGTAGCACCCCATTTGGTCGCATCTCTTGGGTTGGGGGTGGGGGGGGTAGGGTGGGTGGGCATTCGTTCAGGCGCTATAACATTTCGATGATTTGATGAGACGCGACTTGCTTTTCCATTTCACGCATTTTCACGATGCCTTTACAATCGTTCACGGTTTTTAAGATTGTGCTAATTATGACGAAATCACTGACGTATGATGATGATGACGTCGTCGACGATGATGTAGCAGATTTTTACTTTCCCGCTTAAGGATTCCATTCACTCTCAATCAGCCATCTGTTCGCTCCAGAAACGGCGCTAAATAAACCGCCACCCGGACGCGTCAGCGTTTTTATGGTCCGTTATTGCCACGTTTTGTAATAAACGGGTCTGGACCTGCCGACGGCCCACCGCACACGGGCATCCCCTTAACCCCCATGAGCGTAAGTAGGGGAAGCCGATGTGCAGTGGACGGCAGTTTTCTCGTCGACAAAGAAGTCAAAATGCTTGGGAAGAATTGGCGACTTCTGCGTAATATCCAGCAGGAGAGAACGGGGACAATATGGCGGCGGTTATGATGACGTGTCACGTTCGCCGGATGTAAATACGAGTCGAGCAGACGAAAAATCAGATGGAGGCGCTACATAATTTCCGGCTGCTGGCGTCTGAGATATGAGATTGGTGATTGGGGTGGAGGAAGGGGAGAGTGGCGATGGGGAGGAGAAGGGGAGGCAGAGAAGGGAGAAGGAGTGAAGATGACAGAGAGGAGGATGGATTGGTAGAGGGAGGATTGGGAGAGGAAGAGAAGATAACAAAACAGGAAAACACGAGTCGCGAATATTAAGGAAATGGATATTGGAATTTGAATCTAGAAATGCGATGCCGATGATCATTAAAATAGTTGGGAGCCAGTGACGGTCGTGACGGTCAGTTGATAGCAACGAAACTGATGATTTTGATGGTGATGATGACGATAGGGAATTTGGCTTTGCTTGTGGTTGGTGACGATGATTTCGTTAATCGATGTTACGGTGCACATTTGTTTGGTGCTGAAAGTGCGCTTTATTAGGTGTCGTGATACATACATTACGTGCATACATGCAAAGATACTTGCATACATGCATGCATATATACACACGTTTATTCATCGAAATGTACTTCATAGCAGCATTTACAACAGTACTGGCTCGATTTTAAACGAAAGTCCACGCTACACTACACACAGTGAATAAATTCTTACACAATATCAACCAATCTGACAACTTAACGCGTCCTGTAGAAACTTGTGGTTCTTATGGTTACCTGTACTATTGCATCGTTTGTGTGTCTATTGTGTTGCATCTGTATTGTATTTTAATTTAATTATAGTGCTTGTATCTGTGCTGCATTCTATTTGCATTGTATTATCTGACACTCGCTTTATTTTGCTTCTTCCCCGAGAAAAAGTCAGAGGATTTCTTGGCGTTCTCTATTCGTTCGCGACAGGGATATTACAGGGAAGATGACGGTTTGCAGTTACACTAGCAAAAAATAGAAAAATGGTAATGGAAGCTAAGAATGAAAATAATAACGGATAATAAGAATGGAAAATGAGAATGGAGAGGCACAATAAAAAGTTGAGAGTGGAATTAGAATGGAAGAATGGAAAATAAAAATGGTAGCATGAACGGAAGACGAGAAAGAGAGGAAAGGTTGATTGATATATACTGTGTAACCAAGGCTAGGTGGAGTTGAAAAAGATAAATGGGAGGAAACGCAAGATGGCGATAAAGGGAAAGAGTAAGATATTAGAAAAAGGACGATAATGAGGTTTGAGGAAGAGGGACAAAGGTGAAGAGAGCAAGGACACGGATAAGGACTAAATAGAAGGAGAGGAGTGGAAGGAGAGAATGTGCAGGAGAAGATGGCGACAAAAAAAGAAAGGAAAGAGACGGTTCGAGGGAGAGGATGAGGAAGAGGAAAGAAACGAGGTAGAGGCGAACATAGACGAGTAGGGAGAGGGACAATATGAGGAGGAAGAATAATGAGGAGGACGAAGAAGACTAGGAAGAAGAGGAGAATGAGGAAGAGGAATGAGACACAGAGTAACAGAAAGAGTGCAGGAGTGGTAAGAAGGGAGCGAGGAAGAATGAAAGAGGAGGAAGAGGAGAAGGAGACGGAGAATGATGACGAGGAGGAGAACGGTGTGTTGATTTAAACTCGCCGCTTATTAGCTCTTGATGTTCGGTGCAGATGGAGTTTATGTGGCGCCTGCATGATCTGCTGCGTTTCCTTGCTTCGTTAGAGCGCTTCAATCGGCTGATTATCCCAAGCAGTGGCATCTCAATAATCAGCCACGGTGTGGATGTCGAGGGATTAGATGCCAATTACGCTAACGGGATGAACTCTGTCGTTTACTAGGGCTTGGACCTGTTACCACTTCCCTGCCTTTCTGCCTGTCTGTCTGTCTGTCTGTCTGTCTGCCTGTCTGTTCGTCTGTTATCCTGTCTCATTGACATCCCTGCCTGTCTGTCTGTCTGCCTGCTAGCGTGTATGACTGTTTGTCTTTATGTTTGCAGTATGATACATTCCCTCATAATGTCTTTCTTTCATTCCTTCGCTATTTACACCCTCCTTCCTTCTTTCCATTCCACCGTCATTCCGTCCATCCATTCTGCACAGTACCTCTATCCTTCTCCTATCATTCCTTCCTTCTATTCAACCCGTTTCTTCCTTCCTTTCCTCTTTCCAATACCCTTAGTTTCTTCCACCCATCCACACGACGGCCTCTCCTTCAGTCATTTCTTCCATCTCTCCCTCAATCTCTCCATCCCTCAATCCGTCACTCCGTCCACTCCGTGTAAATCGGATATCAGAGCCGTCATCGAGAGCTTTTCAAGTCGCACGATCTCGATGTAGATATATATAAGTCGAGCACCAACGTTCGACCTTGTGCCAGCAGACGTTGTCACGAGTCTTGGTCGTCTATCGACAAAGAGCGCTGTTTTCATCGTCATAGGACGCGTGACGTATTTCCTGTGCTGGTTCTTGCAATCCGTCGCCCCTTGAGCTGGGCCTCGCTCTGATCGCTAGTTTTAACGCTCAGAGAACGGTCGAGAGATGCGAACGGTGTACGTAGGGAGTGTTTTCCTTTTGCCTGGCTTCTGGTAGCAAACGTCGCTGCGCCACTGTTCATTTCTGTGGCCGATTTGTTAGAGCGGTCGGCCTGTAACGCGGAAAGCACGGATTCGAATTCCGTCCAAGGCAGCTTCGTTACATTATATTACATTACATTTGTTGTACATGTGGAGCGTATAGGAAGTGATTGCAGGATGGCTTGAGACGGTAGATCAGTGGCAGCTCCACAGGGGCTGTGGGGCAATTACCCCTCCCCAAAAGAGTGCCAGTCGCAGGCTCACCAACCGCGACATATGAGAACGCTGGCTCCGACTATGTGGTAAGAAAGACCATTGGCGTCGCCATCCTCCTTACCCCGGGCTTCAGAATGGCGTTTCCAGAGTGCATGCAGTGACCGAATTTGGTCCTTTGCCCTTCTCTGTATTGTTATTGTAGTCTATCAGTCGATGGCGCTGAGCAATTGTCCACCATGGCTCAATCTGATCGAAGTATCAGTCCGCTTTTAAAGTCGCCTCTGGTATACAATGCAATGCAATACCATACAATGCAAAACAATACAATGAAATGCAATACTATATAATAGAGCTGTCTCTTGAAGTGCATACGCGTACAGATGGCGCATATGCATGATATTGCAGAGTAATTATTGTGAGCGAATGACTTGTTCAAGGTCCGTACACAGTAACTGCCTCAGACGAGGATTGAACCCGTATTCTACACGCTTCTGGCCAATGGCTCTAAAGAAATCTGCCACCTATATATAGGCTTATACCGCTCGATGTCATAGTTTTGGTGGACTCCGCCACTGGTAGTACTCGATCAGTGCCAGTCCCAGGCCTGGATAAAGGAGGAGGGTGACGCTAATGGTCTCTGTTACCATACAGTGTCGTTAAACTGCAACAACCACCACTATGTCATAGTTTCTGTAGATGCCCTTGAAGCGGCATGACTGTGTTACGGCGCTTTAGAAATTGTCGCTGCTATTATTTTAGATTATTATTATTATTTGTTCGTTGACTCTTTAACTGTTGAAGGCTGAACCATTCTCAGCAAGAAAATCTGTGTATCTCCTGTTCTGATAACACATCGCGAACGAGTGTCTCTTTGTTTTTGGTTGCATGATGAGATTTAGAAGTGTCACGTTGCTCTTTTGCCCTGTAGGTATCATAGACAAGCCGTGCCTTTATTCAGAAAGACTTTGTGGCGTTGATAGACGAGGAAGAAGAAATGAAAGGAGAGGATGACGATGACGATGACGATGAAGATGATGATGATAGTGATTTAGAAGATGAGAACGAAGAAGACGAAGAGGAAAATTAGGAGGGAGAGGATGACGATGATGATGACGATGGTGATAATGAGGATGATGATGATGACGAAGACGAAGACGACGGTGATGATGATGAGGAGGAGGAGAAGGACCACGACGACGAGGACGATGAAGAAGAGGAAGAGGGGGATCAACTATTGATTAGAAATTATACACCAGAGGGACATCTTCAACGAGCCTTGTGCCCGGAATTTGAACATTCCACCGAATTAGTATATCTTTTTGGCAAGCATGGTTGATTCTAATTTTTCTAATGGTCTATCTCGTCTTCGAATCGGCTTTTCAACCATCATTTGTTATCGGATTATTGAGGAATAAAGCTCCGAGCGACAGATGAGTGGTTTCTCTTCGTTCGCCTCTTTACTTGCTTACTTAGCCGTTGAGGTTTAAGCAAACACTCATCGTAGGTTGCGAAGAACATGTAAAATCGAAAGAATTCCACTACTACCGACAAAGACACAAATGAATCAGATTACAATTAGTCGCATATTTTCAATAAGCTTATACCACTATTACTAATATTACAATTTCTATTTCTACTATCACTATTATCATTATTATTATTATTGTTGTCATTAGTATTTTATCAGAGGTATTTGTAATTTCTCAGGTGTCAAATGTTAATAAGCAATGTTGACTCTGAAGTAATCATCGTTGTCAAGATCTGAAACGACAAAAGTGCTGTGAAAGGCAATTTTGTCGAATCGTAGAATCACGACAGGCAAACGCTGGAACAAGTATCTGGTTTCTCTTGGGTAGCCAGAAAATGTGCCCAAGAGACGATCCAAGCCGGCAAGAAAGACCAGTTCCTTGGCGTTAATTGATCCCATGATTTCATGGTATTATTAATATATATGAATATTATTATTATGAATGTTATTACCATTGCTATCAATCAATATCGTTTTTATTGACTCCAAAGACGCAGTAATTATTAACAGTACATACATACAGCAATTTTCAGTAAAAATAAAAATAACACGATGGAGAAGAAAAAAATATTAACTGAACAACAAGTTGCTGAATTAGTTTGGTATTGAGGTGGGAGGCAACTGGGAAAGAAAAATCCCCTAAGGAACCGTATGGTTCTGCTAGTAGGGGACACCCTTTCATACTAGTATTTTGGCAGAAGATTGAAGAAAAGAGTCAGACAAATGCGAGTAATTTTAACTTAACTAGTTAACTAAGCCAAGGAAGTGTGACCAGTACACGCACTCATTATGAATCGTTTAACAGATACATTTTAAGTCTGGCCTTAAACAGACGGAGACTACAAATTTGTCGTACAATGACCGGTATAGCATTCCAAGTCGATGGACCAGTATGTTTAAGGGAAAATTTACGCGTATTTGTTCGACAGAGCACTGTTGTTATTATTATTATTATTATTATTATTATTATTATTATTATTATTATTATTATTATTATTATTATTATTATTATTATTATTATTATTATTATTATTATTATTATTATTATTATTATTATTATTATTATTATTATTATTATTATTATTATTATTATGCTAAGCAATCGCTTGGAGTTTCAAATTATTATTATTATTATTATTATTATGTTATCGCCCATGATAAGCTAAGTGAGTGTTGGCAATGTCCCGAAGAAGCAGGCTGCGTTCCCACGCTGAAGGACAACTGAGATACGTTGGAACAGAAATGACGTCTCCATTGGATCGTGGGTTGCAGCACTCGTTCGACTACCCAACTCTGAGATGAACTCCAGTCCTTCACTGCTCCAAGCGCCGCCGGATTCCAAGGAGAGGGCTACGAAGTCGTGGGTGTTGGTTATGGTGGAATACTTGGCCCTCTTCGTCTTAGCTGCGCGTTCGGCTGCTTCGCCAGCTCTGATAGATGTGTCGACAAGATGTGACTTGGCGTAGGTGTCGGGCACTGTCACATCCCATGCCAGACATCGACCACGTGTCCAAGGAATGAGCGTGACGCCGTCCGGTCGCTTTCCATCTTCTCTTACCAAGCCGAGAGGTTCCTTTTGCGCTGGAATCTTCGCCCTGCCAAGAGCTCTCCAGATGACATCGTTCAACATGCTGTGTCGTTGATGTTTTCCGCTGCCTCTTCTACAAATTAGTCCATGGAGCCCTTTTGCGTCGACGCTCTCTTGACATTGGTGACACAAATGTGGCTCGCAGAGCGTCGTTCCTAGCCTCAACCCGGCTGCCAGTCGTACATCCTCGTTTGAGAGGCGCAGGCCTAGGGCAGTCACAGGGGGCGCTAGCATCCAGTCTCCAGAATGAGGTGCTCGTGAGGCCAGCAGGCGAGCACGGTCGCATGGATTGTTATTGGAATCCAGCAGACCTTTCCATGCCTTGTCTGTGAATCGGAGGTCCCATTCTTTCTGGCGATAACTTGCTGCTCCTGTTGGTGGTTCTGCATCTGTCAGGGTCTTCCAAGCGTTGAGTGCTGAACTCGCAAGTTCATATGGTTCCTCAGCAGACTCTGTTGGTAGGATGCATGCCTGGAGTTCGCTTGTACTCGCAGCAGAAGCCAGAAAGGCAGAAAGTGCCAGCGTAGATGCACAACGAACTCCCAGACCACCATCTCTCACCGGCAAAGAAGCCTGGAGCCAGCGGTCATCGTCAAGGTCCACATTTAAAATGGTTGACAGTCCTTCTCTCAGCAGTTGATCAAACCGAGCCAAGCCCGGGCAATCAGCGCAGACGGCTGTGCGCAGACTGTACAAGAGCTTCGGTACACTTAGACTGTTTCTTAGCAGAACCAGAGCGTCATGTGTATAAAGCAAGGACAATCTTCCGATTGCCCTCTCGAGGTCATTGGCCTTTGAATTAACGACCATGTTCACAGCTGGACCTGAAATTAGAGGTGCACCCAACAAGGTCATGTCCTCGAGGGCTATGCTCGTGAACTCTTGGAACGCAGGGTCATTGTTCGGCATCTGGGTGTTGTGACACGCGATTTCGCATTTGCTGCGGTTCAATAGCAATCCCAGATTCTTTGATTCCTGCTCGATTAATTGAACGTCGTCGGCCACTGTTTCCTTGTTACCTCCCAATGTCAGGTCATCCAGATATCCGATACGCAGATCCGAACGAAGCTTCATCAGAATCGGTTGCAGCACAAGACAGAATTCCAGAGGTCCCAAAGGATCGCCTTGCTGCGTTCCTTCTTCGGATCGAATTGTGTTTGAACCATAGCGCAACAGTGGACGGTTTGAATAGGCAGCGTGAGCAAAGTGGTAGAGCTCTGGGATCTCTCTAGCAACTGCCTCTAGAAGACAATCTCTGCGCAGAGTGTTAAAGGCATTGGCGAAGTCGAGCTTCACTAGGACGCTGTCCTCAGGCATTGTGGAAATCCAGCGACGTGTCGCATGGACAGCTGCCTCAGCGCCTCCTGGAATGCCTACCCCAAGCTGAATGGGGGCGAGCAGTTGAGACAGCCTTGTTACCGCATGCGAATTAGCGCACTTTGCCGCCAGACGACGCCATGTGTAGCCCACGGCGATCGGTCTTATGCCTCCGTCCTTCTTGCTCAGGGCTAAAAGGTTTGCCCCATAGATGACCTCATTCACCTCTTCGGATAGACCTCCCTTTAGGAGCAGATTGACAAGGTCAGATAGATGTTGCCCGATGTTGTCATCTACTCCATAGGCCATCAGATCCTTTAAGTGTTGTGGAGTAATGCCATCTGGACCACCAGCCGAACCCGCAGGGAAAGAGGAGATTGCCCTAGCGACATCTTCTTTAGAAACTTGAAGCGGGATGAAGCGATCGGAACTGTCTGGATCACATGGGGTTCTCCTGTCCACTGGTGCAGGCGGGTGCTTTTTCTTAAGCGCGGCCAGAGTTTCAGGTGTGTCCAGTGCCGGTTTATCCTCGCTGCAG
>OY365812.1:35975690-36149501 GCA_959347315.1 Bimastos eiseni | reverse complement strand
GAGGCCAAAGTTTTAAATTGTTGTTACGGGGTCTAACGCCAAGGCATTTGGAAGCATTTGACATGATATATAGGGCCTCTTTTTGACGTTCTGGGATCCATTTTCAACTATATCTGAACGCTTAGCTAAAAACAAAACTGCTGAAACTTTTTAGTCAATTATATTTTTCTTCTTCACTTGCTTGGATAAAAATAGAAATGTGGAAAAGCCCGGCCATTCATTGCAAAAAATTAAGATGTTAAGTAAATAAGTAGAATTTGTGCATAAATCAGGAGGCAAACGCCCCTCTTTGCCCCTCCGGACGTCCATGTTTGTAGCTCATATATTCGAGCTTTAGGTTAGCTATTTGTATAGCGCCAGGCAATCATTCAACCGATGACGTGACCTCTTGACCCGGCGTTGCTTCGCGCCCTCGGTCGCAGACCGGAAATGCGCTTCGTGACTGACGTTGATGCCTGCGCTAAATAAAGTATGGTTCAGTAACCATCTATATTTCACGGGCTAATGCGATCTAAATGGACGCTAATGACGTTCTTTGGTCGACCAGTCTTCACCTGTTGAAGGATAATATGCGATTCACTATTCGTGCCTGTCCTGTCTCTGTCTCTGTATCCGACACTTTCACTCTGTCTTTGACTGTTTTTGTCTGTGTTTCTGTCTCTGTCTCAGTACTTGTTCACTCAGTATCTTTCCCTGACCGTATATCTGTCTATCTTTGTCTGGTTCTGTCCCTGTACCTGTCCCTGTTTTTGTATTTGTATCTGTCCATCTTTTCCTGTCTGTACATGTATCAGCAACTAACTAATTATGTTTCTGTATGTTATACTGCCTGTTATTCTGCCTCTGTCTCCCTACGTCTCTGTGAATCTTTCCATTTGCCACTGTTTATATATCTCCGTATTAGCTTTAGATGATTGCTCTGTCTATATCTCAGTCTCTGTCTCTGTCTCTGTCCGTGTGTTTGTCTGTATCCGTGTTTCTCTGTTCTCGTCTTCGTTTTTGATTTTCTTCTGTCCTGTACCTGATTCTCCTCTACGTCTCCTCATTGTTACTTATATGCGTCTGTCTATCTATGTAACTCCTTCTCTATCTGTCTCTATCTCACTCTCCTCTCTTTCTTCTTTCTCTGTCTAATCTTCTTCTTCTTCTGCCTTTGTATAATCTCGTTTTCTTTTTTCTCTTTCTCTATCTAATTCCTTCTCTCGTATCTCGTTATCTCTCTCTTTATCTCTCTGTCTCTCTTTACTTCGCTCTCTCCCTCTCTCTGTCTCTCGCTCTCTCTATTTTTCTCTCTTCTTCTTTCGTCCTATCTCTCTGTATCTCTTTCTCTTTGTTACTCTCTTTCCCTCTCTATCTCCTTCTCTCGTCCTCTCTCTCTGTATCTCTAATTCCTTCTCTGGTGTCTCGTTTTCTCTCTCTTTATATATCTCTCTCTTTATCTCTCTCGCGCTCTTTCTAATTTTCTCTCTCCTTCTCTCGCCCTGTTTCTCTATATCTCTTTCTCTCTATCTCCCTCTCTCATTACGAGTATCTTTTTAATATCTTCTTCGATCGAGCTTCTGAGAACGACTCATCGCATGTGGGTGCCGCACATGTGCTCTTTACGACGCCAGTTATCCGAAATCAGAATATTCACTGTCAACCTATAAATAATTGAGTAGAGACGTTCATCCCGTTGGCAAAATAGCACGCTTAGCAGTATGGCTGCAAAAGCGCAGTAAAAACCGAACGAAGCACGAGATTGCGTTGAGTCAAAAATCCGGACGACTTGCAACGTAGATTATCAGACGTTTCAACTAAACTGTCAATTTTTCCTTCACTCACAATTTAATATTCCTAGGTTGATTGCTTATTTTGTAAAAGGATGGCACGGAAATTAAGAATTATGATAAACGAAGCGATCATGAGATGGTTCTATGGATGTTTGCCTGGTAAGATAATAGTGATTTTTAAAGTGGGAGAATCGTGAAAATGAATCTTAGTTATCTTTGCTTTAACAAGGAAATGCTATAATACTTATAGCGAAGGATTTGATAGTCTATAGCAAAATCGTCATCATAGTAGGCATGATGACGATGATGTTGACGAGCCCGGTGATGTCCATACTCGGTAGTCATTATGATGATTACGTAATGATGTTGATGTTGATAATGATAGCGACGATGATGATGATAGTTATGATGATCATGATGATTTTGTGATTGTTTTGATAATGACAATAATGACGATGAAAATAATGAAAATAATAATAATAATATCAACAATAATAATGATAATAATAATAATATGATGATGATGAGGTTGACGGTGATAATGACAATGATGATTGTGATAATGATGATGGTGGTGATGATTTTGATGATAATGGTGACAATTGCGATGCTTATAGTGATGATTATGTCCGTAACGATGATGATGGCGATGATTATTACGACAATGTTATGACGGTGATATTGAACACAACATGGTACTGACGATGGTAACGATTATTAAGACAATAGTTACCGGTCGTCATAATAGATAATTACAGCAGCAGTAATAAATTGAGGATAACGATGATTGCAATGACGACGTCAATGGCAATCACAATAATGAAAATGATGATGACGACGATGATTATGTCGATGATGATGATGGTTAGAAAGACGTCGACTTTAATAAAATTGTGAACTGTGTGCTTTCTAGTGGAGCTCTAGTTGGGCGAGGACCTCGATGAGGAGGGTTTCAGCGGAGGACAGCGACCAGGAGCCGACACCACCCCCAAGACTACGCAGAGAACGGCGCAAGGCCATCTGCGAATCTAAGGTACCAGCATCACTACCATCAACACCACTGCCATCATCACCACCTCCGTCACCACCCACGTCATCATTATCACCCCCACTGTCACCACCACTAGCATCACCGCAACCACCATCTGCCATCACCACCATCGTCACACCACCGCCACCATCGTTGTCGTAGCTATCATCGTGATCATCACCAATCATTGTCATCGTCATCGAATTGTAACAGCCACGTTGATGTTTTTTCCTTCGTTAACAGATGTTATAAAAGAACAATGAATGAATGTGAGACTTAAGTTGTAAAAGACCGTAAGACTGAAAGAGCGTAATAGTTAAAGAGCGTAGGCCTAAGAGTTTAGGAGCATAAGACTGTAAAGGCGTAAGCGTTAAGGTCCCCGTCACACTAGACCCCGATCTCACTACGCTTTGAACGATCCACCTAGACTCAAGAATGTTGCCGAACATGGTGAGACCGTGGTCGGTTACTGTTAAATTTCAGGTAAAAAAACCCGTAAAAGCAGTCACACCAGGCCCAGATCGCACTACGATTCCATCACGCTCATAGAGCGTGGTGGAAACGTGAAGAGCGCAGTAGAACCGCAGTTCGATCGATCTTCTATGAACGTATTGTGATCGTGATCGTGTTGTCTCCATGAGCGTGGAGCGCGTGGCCAAATTTTGAACATGTTCAAAAAAACGGGGTGCGAACGTGACGGAAAAAGCGCAGTGCGTTGATAATCTCATGGCCAGTTAGTTCCAGGAGGATGGACCAACCACAGCATTAAGTACTGGATACGCCTCCATGTTTACCCGGATACGATGTATAATTGCGTAGATGTTCATCCCGTTTGCAAAAATACACGATTAGCGTTGTGACTGCAAGAGGCGCAGTTAAAGTTGAACGAGCTGAGAGTAGAGACGAATATCCGATCGAAGTCCAAAGCAGGATAAAACGTTTCAGATAGACAATCATTTTCTCTCACAATCACGATATCAGGGCAGCAAACACTAGCAGAAGAGTAGACTAAGAAAATGTTCTTATTGATTAATAATAATAAATATCAACTGTGCAAAATCAGACTATTGTCTGTGTGACTTTTCTTATACAATCCGGGAATCAACCTTGCTGACTTAGGCCACTAGTTACTTGCTTCTGCTCAATGTGCTGGTTACCAATATCTGCTCAATGTGCTGGTCTGGTTACCAACATCTGTTCAACGTGCTATGAGTGCCCACGCTCGCACAGTCGTGTTCTTCCTAGATTTGATTCCTCACCAGACGTTTCTTGACCCAAGATTCAGCACAGTTGGACTTTTTTTATCTAGATGATTTCTGTTATTTTCAATTACTAAATATTTTCGTGTTATTCTCTATGCATTTACCAACGTTTAATAAATAACACGCTTGCCTACTTGATATATAACATCAAGAAGGCGAGCGTGTTATATTAAATGATCATCACGTGACTATGACGAAGTCTCGATCTCTACAGTGACGATATTGTGTTTACATGAAGTGAATTTGATGCCATATATATATATATATGGCGTCAAATTCATATATACATATTTATATCGTATTACATCTTTGGGTTTATATGCATGTACAGCAACTCTCACAGAATAATTATTCGGAGGCACTCACAACACTGAAACCCCGGGAGGGAGGGGAAGAACCGCCTGCAGAAAGTGAGAAGCCGATGGAGAGAAGCCAGTCATTAGTTTAACCCTTAGTGAGGACGGAAGGTCTTTCCAGGTAGATGAACCAGCAACAGCAAACGCCAGGTGTTGGACCAAGACAGCTTTAGTACTAGGAACAAAAAGATCAAGACAATCAACAGAGCGTAAGGAACGTCTATGCGCAGCACTATCGCAGCTGAAAATGCTATGTTAGGCGTCTAATATAGACGCCTATTACCTAAATGTAGATCAGATTCGTGTGCTTGAGTGAAAGTCCAAACTGGAAATCGATTTCCAAGATCGTTCTTACCACAGTAATGCTCCTTGCATTAATGTGGTTGCATGTTGTAAAGTTGTAAGGACAGAAAATTCGACGTCTTTTGGGACACATCGTTGCGCCTCAATCACGTGACAGGATCAAACCTGAAGCCTGTCACGTTCCGCACGGTTCCACCTCTCCTTCTCCTTTTTCTCCTTCTTCATGTCCTGTTTCTTATGCTTCTCCTTGTCGCATCCTCTAGAATCTTGTCCTCCGACGCGTCTGATCATTTCCCATTTGCCTCTTTTTACTGCCTCCTCTCCGTCTCCTCTTCCCCTCATTTTGTTTTGTGTTTCTCATATTCTCTCTTCTCTTCTTTCTTTTTCGTTTCCCCTTCCCCTTTCTTCAGGCCTTCCCTTTCCACTCCTTCTCCTTTTATTTTTCTGATTTCACTATCTCATTCCTCTCTTTCTTCTGCAATCCTCTCTCCTAAACCTTTCCTCATTGCCCTCTCGTCGGTCTTATTTCCACCCTCATCTCTTTCTACCCCCAAACTCCTCCTTCTTCTATCCTCATTCTTCATTCCTCAGTCACCTATTCCTACTCCTCTTTCGTTCCTCACTCCTCATTTCTCCGTCTTATATTCCTGTTCTTCCCGCCCAACTCCTTGCCTACATCAATCAATCAACGAATTTGTTTATCTGCAGCCACAATAAACAGTTTGCTCAAGGCAAAAAATAAAGTGCATTGAATATAAAACTGAAGACTACAAAGGAAGCCCCAGAAGGGATCGAAATCCCGCGAGAAGGGACTCCAGAGTAACAGAATCACAAACAGAAGAGAGAAATCGCCATATTAATGCTCCCCCTCCTCCTCTTCTTCCTTCTCCTCCTCCTCCTCGATTCCTCTGTACCACAATCACAACCACCACCACCTAACCTCCAGCGGACCATCAATCTATCAAACAACGCAACTGCAGTCAGAGCCTGGCAGAATGAGACTGCAGACTGGTCCAGCTTCTCACAATCCTCTTCTGGAAGCTGACCGAAGACCATTCGAGAAATTTCCATGAATTTCACTCCTCAGTTGACTCTGAAAGCTCATTAATAAACAGGTTTATCGGGCATAGAATTAAACCTTTGTGTTGACCGACGCCTCCACTCTCTCCATTCTCTCTCCACTCTCTCCACTCTCTCCTCTGTCTCCCTTCAGACTAACGCCTGTCTTGTTTCGCCGCCATAAATACAAACGTTGCTTGTTACGCAGTCTCCCTTCGGCTCATGTCATGCTCTGGTTTCTGTCGTTCATGGGAGTCGTTTGTGAGTTTAAGTCATTCTTGGTCAGAGAGTCATTCATTGGTTTAAACAGTTTATTGGTTTAAGTAGCTCATTGGTTTCGTTCCCGAGTTTATTTCATTCCTGAGTTGAAGTCGTTCCAGGGTTTAATTCAATCATGGGTCCAAGTCTTTCCAGAGTTTAATCCATTCCTGGGTTTAAGTCGTTCAAGGGTTTAATTCAATCCTGGGTTTAAGTCGTTCATAGATTCTAGTCGTTCTTGTAGGGTTTAAAACACTAATGGGTTTAAGCTCTGCTGTGGATTGATTGATCAGAGGAACGTCTTGAAAAGAGGGATCTTGATGTAACACGTTAAAATTGACGCTTTAGGAGTTGCCTGCGTTGGCATAAAGACGGTGAGAGTTTACTGGAGCATAGCGGAAGAACGCTTTAATTTTAATGTAGCTTACATTATGATGATAATAAGTGATAATTATTAATACCATCGTCATCATCATCAACATCTTTATCCTCGGTATTACCATTGCAGGCGTCATCATCATCATTATTGTAGTTGTATTCATCAGCATGATCATTGTCGTCGTCATTATCGTAACCGGTATCAATGCACTCACTGTCACAATCATCCTCGTCATCATTATCATCATCGATATCAACAACGTCATTATCATACGTAGCTGCTTTCGTATGCGCTTAGATTCACGGAGGTCATTAATAAACAGTGCAGTCGTCTCTTTTCGGTCACTATATTCCAAGAATTAAGCTTACAGCAATCGTGGCGATCTACCAAAATTCTGCAGTAAGATATTCATCAGTATTAGCAGCCTCCACCTTACATTTGTCGATTCTACGAACAATGGCGGGCTTTACCTATACATGTAGATACCATTCACAGGTTTCTGTTTTAAATAATTTTCTAACGGTTATGTCACATTTTCGTCAATTCTGCTGCTTTCTTGATGCGTTTTCAACATTTCAGATCTATGGAACAGTTTGGTCTCGTTGGACTCACAATAATAATCTATTATGTTTTGCTAATCTTTTGTCACGCTTGTCGTTCTACTGTCACGTTTGGCTTATATTTGTCAGGATTCGACCATTCCGTGACTTGATTTTGTTGTAATTAAGTGTCAGTAATATAATATTTAGCACGGCATAAAATTCATAAACTTTGTTTAGCTGGTTATAAATTTATAATAGTTTTCATAAGTTGACTGCGAGCCCGATCCGGGTTCCTAAAAATCGTCGGGCCTCTGGGCATTCGCCCCATGTCCTTCTCTTGATGAGCCCTCATTGAGATCTCAACTTCAATTGCCTGAAGACATTGTAGACCACGAGTTGGCGTAAGCAACATGTCAAGGGTCCTTACTTACGAAATTATATCAGCAAACTCGAATTGGCAATCGTCACATTACGAACCAAGCGGACCTACCGAAAATACCGACAACTACACAGACATGATCACGATTGTATACAATGAAGATTCAGCGGTCATTAGCCGATGTTTGGTCACCACACTGACCACTGTCCACGACAACTGACAACTGTCCACTACAACTGACAACTGTCCATTACAACTGACAACTGTCCACTACAACTGCCCGGCGTGTAGTCGGATTGTCAGTGCGTCTATATGTATACTTGTGGTCAGTCTCCTGGCCAATAATCCAACCGTTCCTGCAAAGCTATTAGCTTTCTGACCAACAAGAAGGTTCCTTGGTCCCAATGGAACAGATCGATCGTCACAGCGGACTGAGTTAAGTGGAACAGAATTGAACCAATTGCTCCCCAAACACACTCATCTATATGCGCATACACACATATATATAATACATATATATATATAATATATATACATAATATATATATATAACGCTTGCAGTATTCGGAATTATCTATCAGTTGTACTATAATATTGATAGCATCGATATATGCTAAATATTTCAGTTGTATTACATGCTGCAGTGCATCAGATAATAGTGCATGTAGTAACCCTTACACTATGTATTTATAATGCTATATATATATATCTAAGTTGTAGCAAATGACATACATACATATATATATATATATATATGTATATATATATATATATGTAGATATATATATAATAATGAGATTCAGTGCGTTTGTCCGGCTATGCATTTGCACAGTTTTAGAGCTATTGACTCGAAACCTTCACCGCTGGCTCGTGGAAGACCTGGGACACGCAGTCGAGGGGTTCGTAAACCCCGCGGCCGCGGGGGGTCGTCTTCCGTCTTCCTGTCGTCTTCCTGGTCTCCAGGACTAAAAGCCTGTCTCAGGACTTCGCAAGGAAAGTTTCCTTCTCAGTCGCCAGAAGTGTGTCGACGAAACACCTGCTGCACATTTGCCGACCTGTCCACGTGATATCTGTCTGCCACACCTCTTCTTCTTTTACACCGTCATGAATGAATGGATGGTTTGGGAGATATCGTACAGGTAGCACATAAACAGTAGTTGACCATCGCTTGCACACACGGCCAGGTGGGTATGCACTGTGTACGCATCAGTGTCTATACAGAATGTATATAACCACTATATATTTACATAAATGGCCCAAAAACTTGTCTCAACCCGTGCAACGCCGGGTTTTCCAGCTAGTATATTATATATATATGCAGTGCATATGTATACATAAACATATATGTTTATATGTGTATGTAGTCATAGACTATTCGGTCTCGCTATAACGTTGTCTGAGCAGCTTATGCATATACATATTATGTTATCTGTGTTATGAATAGATGTGGACGGGGGTGTAAGGAAAAAGCTGAATGGAAAAGGCTAAAGGGAATGGGATGAAGCGAGTGTAGGACGGATCGAACGAGTAGAGGAGTTTCCTATTGATAACGGTTTGAGTGGTTTGAAGAGCATCCGCGAGAAGCATGCATTGGAACGGCCATATAGCTGCAACATATCGATGGCTAAGCACTGCAAGCTGCAACATGGTAGGAGGAGGAGGAGGAATAGGAGAAAGAAGAGTGGAGGAGGGGAAGAAGAACAGAAGGATGACGAGAAAGAAGAGCAGCAGGAAGACGAAGAGGAAGAGGAGAGGAGAGGAGAGGAGAAAGAGGAGGAAGAGGAGAGGAGGAAGAGGATGAAGAGGAGAGGAGGAAGAAGACGAAGAGGAAGAGGAGGAGGAGGGCGAGGATGGCAAGAGAAAGAAGAGGAGGACACGAAAGAAGAAGAAGACGACAAGTAAGTGGAGGACGTGAAAAAAGAAGAGGAGGAGGAGGAGGAGGAGGTAGAGGAAGAAGAGGAGGAGGAGGAGGAGGTAGAGGAAGAAGAGGAGGAGGAGGTAGAGGAAGAAGAGGAGGAGGAGGAGGAGGTAGAGGAAGAAGAGGAGGAGGAGGAGGAGGTAGAGGAAGAAGAGGAGGAGGAGGAGGAGGTAGAGGAAGAAGAGGAGGAGGAGGAGGAGGTAGAGGAAGAAGAGGAGGAGGAGGACAGGAAGGAGGAAGAGGACGAGGAGTAGAAGGAGGAATAGGAAGAAGAAGAAAAGGAGAAGGAGAAGGAATAGGAGGAGGAGTAAGAAGAATAAGAAGAGGATGTGGAAGAAGAAAGGAGGAGAAAAAGGAGGTGGACGAAGAAGAGGAGGAAAAGGAGAAACAGGAGGAGGAGAAACAAGCAAAAGAAGGAGGAGGAGGAGGAGGTGGAAGAGGAGGAGAGATTAGGTAGTGGTGGAGAAATAAATGGAGGAGGAGGAAGGAGAGGATTAGAAGGTGAGGAAAGAGGAGAAGGAGAAAGCAGAAGACAAGGAGGAGGAGGAATTGGACTGAAACACCGGCGGATGAAGTTGATTAGTGATACAATATTTATCGGACTATCCATAATATATTTTATCTGCCTATACATGTATCCGGATATATTTATATTTACAATATATATACAATATATATATATTGTATATAAAAATATATCATATATATGCACACATACTGCTATTGTGAATGTCATAGGTTATTTATATAGCTCCGTGAACAATGATCAGAGTCGCTTTCTGTGCTATAGCCTAAACCGTGCTAAACGACGTCGAATGTCAGTTACGTGTATACGAAGAAGAGTAGGAGGTAGAGGAAGCGGAGAGGAATATAATGGGTCAAGCAGACATTTGGGACCAAGCAGACATTTGGAACCATGCAGACATTTGGGGCCAAGTGTTGGCGGAAGCTCAATGAGTCGTAAATATTACGTGAACTAGATATTGTGGAGTAATGCCCGCTATGCCTTTAAGATTAGAACGAGGATATTAAATTGTAGGGACACTGGACAGGAAGCCAAAGTTCATCAAACATAAAGGTAGAGGTATATCGGAGTACCAAGGCAAGCGGGTATGAACAATATGCTATTATGGGCTAAGTTATATATAGAAGCCATCCTCGATTTTGATAAAAAGGTACGCCTCCAACGCTCTCGTATAATTAAAAAATCAAGCTCTTAGCGAGATTGAAACTATAGCGTCTGAAGCAGCCTGTTAGGCGCCGGGTGTAGTGATGGTATACTGTTCGGAGATTGGCAAGTTTATCGTAGCCGGTGAAGCAAAGTCTAGACCTAATATTTGAAGCATAGTGTTTGATAAGACAACATTCATGGTATTCCTTTTAGTAAGTCTAGTGCTGCTGCTGTACATCTGTTGTATATTCCTGAGGCTTAGAGGCACGTGGAAATTCCCGATTATTCGTTTCTGGATGCGGTCAGTGGTGGCTTTAGACTTTTCCATCAGATTGACCGGGGTAGCTAACAGAGGGGCCAGTTAGATTTTGGCTTCTTCAAAACTGAAGTTGGACAGAATTTTGGAGGGGCCATCCACTCAGTTAGTAGGGCACTGGCCCCTGCTGGCCCCACTGCGCATACGGTGATGACTCAAGGTGTTAGTAAAGCAATCTAAACGGAGAGAAAGATATTTTTATAGACGTGTGTGCTTCACTGCTTGTGCATAAATGGTCATACATGTATTTCTAATATACATATTATACAGTATTACTGATGTATATATATGTATATATTTGGAGGGCCATATATATTATATATATATTATATATTATATATATTTATTTATTTATATATATATATATTATATATATATATATATTATATATATATATGGCCCATACACGCAAACATTTCTATTTTCATATTAATGTATATGTCGTAAATATATCCACAGAATCTGGTTCTTAGCTTGTTGAAATTTTTACGCGGAAGCCCGGATCAGGTTTCGTACATACACACCCACACACCCACACACCCACACACCCACACACCCACACACCCACACACCCACACACCCACACACCCACACACCCACACACCCACACACCCACACACCCACACACCCACACACCCACACACCCACACACCCACACACCCACACACCCACACACCCACACATCCACACACCCACACACCCACACACCCACACACCTACACACCTATACGCCTATACACCTACATGTATACATTCCAAACACACAAATACACACACACACACGCACAGACAAAAACCCAGTGTGGGTGTGCACATAATTATTTATGTTCAACACTTCATTATCTCAATGATATATATATACGTCTACATGTTTAATATTGTCATTGTCACACATTGTTAGTAGATCGGATAAGAATGCAATTCAATGAATATCTAGTAATCTATGGGTGGAAAGTTGGATGGACGTATGAATGAATATGTAGAGGGATGTGGAAAAAGACAAATAAATGACTTACTCAACGGACGATTCCTTGTTGGTTGTTTCTTTATTGGTGCGTATTGTATAAATCCAGAATCATATAGGTAGGCCTAGGTAGGATGGACGCCTTCCTGGCTTGTTACGCTAGTGGTGTTATTCTGACCTGTGTACTTGGAGTACTTGGAGAACTGCACTGTGTATACCCGTTCGCAAGAGGATTGCCTGTAAGGTGGCGACACTTGTTCACAAGTGTCTGCCTCCCATGGTATGGCGCCACTCTACTTAGCCAAAGACTAAGCAGTTTCAGCCTCTGAATCTTCTCAATTGTATTGTATTGTATCAACGTATTTCTATAGCGCCTCTCCCAGTACAATCTAATCAGCGACGTTCCCTGTGCGAATGGTCCCGCGGAAAAATGAGTCTTAGCAATACTGGCAGAAACCGAAACACTCCGAGATAGAAGTCGTAGAAGGAATAACGTTCAAGAGCAAAGCAGGACAAACAGACGCAAAGGAGTGGTATTGGACAGAAGCCGTCCGATGACGATGTACTAAGAGGTCATTTCGGTCTAAAAGAACGAGGATATCACTAGGATAGCGTTGAACCTGGCACAAAAAAATACTCTACAAGTCATGAAAAAACCCACGACCTGCATGGTTTTGTTCGGAATGGCTGTAATGCGGCGCAAAAAAGAACATTCGGTGCATCTGGTCCAACTGCCTGGAATAAAGCATTATGGAATACAACTGAAATTTGATGTTGTCCTTCTTACGACCAGTTCAGAAGTGCACACATGTCTCAACGGCGCAACTACAGTTGTAATTTAGGGCAACTGTGCGCGAAGAATTTGCTCAAGGTCCCCACAGAGTGACTTCCCGGATCTAAAAATTTAAACACCGTGTTCCTATCAAAAGCTTTAGGAAACAACCGAACACTTCTCTCTTAGCTTCATCTGACTAAGCAGAACTCTCCTGCCACTCTTGTGAGGGAAGCTGGAAGAGTCAAATGCTCAGGGACCCGGAAATGTTTAGAAGACATGCAGGGTCGCTTTCGTAATCAGCTTATGAAAATTATTACAATCAGTAAAAGAAATTTTATGATTCATGCCTTCTAAAAATTCATATTGCGGATACTATGCTACAAAGCTTAAACTTCAAACATTCAAATAATAAATTACCGGTCATTTTTTGCTATTGAACAAAAGCTCGCTTTCATCCAGTGGAATAAAAAGACGGGGCTAACGATCGAAACGTTGAAATATGCGAAGGACTATAGTTGAATACGTCGATGTGTTGGATTATATATCATTAATTAAATTAAAATTTTTGCTGATTAACGATTTATTCGGTCATCGAGTTCGGTGCAAACCATTATTGCTCGCAAATAAGCTTGTTCCCTGCGACTGGCCCTCGAGTAGCGCATCGAAAGTTTGTACGATTACGATTTCGAGATTACGATACACACGTACGTATAGGTCTAGTGGACGCATGTTCTGAAGGAGAGGTTCCCAACCTTTGGCCGATCACGACAGCTTACTAAATGTCATTTTAAATATAATACCTGTATATATATTTATGTATGGATACCAAGGCCCTATCTAAATATAATATAAATATTACAGGCCTTTATATATGCACATCTAATACAACCACCTTCCAGTTAGTGATATACACCCTACATAATATATCTTTCATAGGCCTCACATTTTCGTAATGCATTTATCGAAAACTCCATGATAATATTATGCCACACGATCGTAATTGCAGGTAAATAGCAGGAACAATAATTATATAATTACACAGTGGCTGAGTAACAGGAATTGCGACTCAAGCTATATATAGTATTTCTCTTCCATGTTTTCGGAAGCTACTGATTGTCCAATTAATTTGTCTGTTGTAGCAATAACTTGTGTCAGAAGCGGCTCTGACTTTGATGAGTATAGCGCTATATAAATGCTCAATTACAATTACAGCGCCTTACGTACATACCTGTCTAATTTGCGTCCTTGTTTAGGTTCTTGGTCTATCGAATACGCAGGACGACGACTCTTGTGATGGCAGCGAAACAAGGTATGATTACTATTCAATTATGTAGCGCAAGTGCATCGGATACCTGTCGTTGCAACAGGGTGCTATATAAACTTTTTTAAATAGTAGCAGATGTAATAGAAATCACGTGCATTGGTTGTTGCTTGTGACACGAGACATTAACTACAATATTTGTTAATCAAATGCTGTGATATTTTATATGATTAAAAACAACACCAGAATATAAACTTGGTTCATATTATTGTTATTATAAGTCATTTATTTGAATGGCTTCATTTACTATCATCACCGTTCGCTGTCTAGGTCAACAACATTGTATAAGGTTCCTATATATAGCCTACATATATTATATAGAACTCCAAGGCATGTCTATAAGCACTACACAGATATCTGAAAGTATTTCCAATGCAGTATATCAAGATACAGGTAATCGTAATCGTAAACACGAAAGCGAAGTCGCGGGAACGAACTTATTTACTGGCGCTTAATAAAAAATATTTAATAGGCAGAGGGTCGATATCGAGAGAGTCAGGCAGGCAGACAGTCAGACGGTTAAGGTGGATGGTGTCTATAGAGTCGAAACGGTGGGGAGTTTGTAGAAAAGAGGATATACAAATATACATATTTACCTATATATATATAGTTGTACATGATATATGACCATACATATGTGTGTATATATAGGCAGGAATTTGTGCACATAGGTTGCCAAAATATCTTGATTTATATCATGAAGATGTAATTAGAAGATTCATAAACAATGGAATTTTTGGTGTATGTACTTGCCTGCAGCCAATAACTTTTAATGGAACGAAGCAATCGGAAATTATTTGTGTGTTTATGCGAGAAATTGTTTGATCCACCGCTACTCGTAAAATCCAAACTTTGGATGCGTAGCGAAGTGGAAAGTGGTGAGGACTTCCGGTCTCGTACGTCTCCAGATAAGGCAGTTAATGTCCATTATAATTAACATTTATTGACATTAACATAGGCTTTACCATTAACATTAGCCTACTATCATGAACATTAACATTCCAAACACATTTCAAACAGCACTCTAGTTTACATCAACATTAATATTGACTTCACCATAAAAATTACCATAAGCATTAACATTATTCCAATTATCATTTCAATTATCATTTCAATAAACATTTCAATTACCATTCCAATGATTGGAGTATTAATTGGAATGTTATTTTTGAATGATAATTTTAATGATAATTGGAATTATAATTATTAAAATTCCAATTATCTTTAAATTTAACGTTGACTGTTTGTCTCTTCAGCATTAGCGCTGGTACGGACAACGTGGAGCATCGGCAGAGGAGCCTGGAGGATCTCAGTGGTGGAGGAAAGGGAGGCAAAGGGGTTGGAGAGGGTGGGGTTAGTGAGATGGCTCCAGAGGGTCGGCCCCGAAGGAGAGCCGTACCTCCTCCGCTCATCAAGCGAAACACAATCGCCGACTTCGCCAACACGAAGGCCTATCAGGTGTCCATGGCCAGCTTCATTTCCAACTGCGATCAAGGTAAGACTACCTGCCAGTCGCTGCCAACACGAGTGCGTATCAGGTATCGATGGCCATTGTCAACAACATCACCACCTGCACCATCACCAGAACCACTTGCACCGCCATTATCACCACCATAACCACTACCATCTCCGCTGCCATCTCACCATGATCACCAGGTTATATGATAGCGTTCTTGTTCGGTATATTCTAAAGATACTATCTAAATTATATAATTTATTTAATTAATTGAGCTAACGGTTACAGAAGCTGATTGTAAAGTTTTAAACTAAGATTAAGACAGATATTAATATCACTGCTATCAAGATTAATATCATGATGTCGACTGCTGTGAATGAGCCATCTGGGCCTTGATACTACCTTAAGAGTAATAATGATAGTTTAACACCAATAAAGATGATAAACAGTAACGTTTGTAATGATGATAGTATACTTGCAATTACAATAAATCTAAAGTTTAGTATAATAATAGCATAGGCTATTACAATGACAATAGCTTTAACAGACGTATTGTTTGACTTTAATCAAAAGGTGATGAAATTTATCTCTGCTTTTTGTCTCACCATCTGTACCATAAATAATTATCATTCACAATAATAATGATATCGACGACAAGAGAAGCAGCAACAGTATCAACATAATTAACGATCAGCATAGTATTAACAGGATTTTGATCCAATTTGTTTCAAAAGATGATTAAATTAATACGTGTTTTTTTATTTGCCTCAGATAAGAGAACAAAATCGACGTTTTCCTTATTAAAACTGGTAAGTAATCTCAGTCTACAAGAATTCTATTTAAGATATTACGAAGTATAAATTGCTGAAGTATGAATCACGTCCTGCTCCTGGGTCAAAAGTTGAATCTACGTTTTCAGTCCTTCGTCGAATTGATGGTCAATATTGACTTTCATTCATCCATTCATCTATCCATCCATTCATCCATCCATCTATCCATCCATTCATCCATCCATCCATCCATCCATCCATCTATTCATCCATCCATCCATTAAGCAATCCGTCTATCCATCTATTCATCCATCCACCTATTCATCCATCCATTCGTACACCCATACATCAGTTCATTCATCCACTGATTCATATATCTATCCATCAAACAATTCATCCCTCCATTATCCATCCATCCATTCATCCATCAATCAATCCATCCATTCATTTATTCGTTCGCTCGTTCTTTTATTCAGTTGTGAGTCGATTATCGAATCGACCATAGACTGACTACAGCGCCATAGAAGTCACAAGACAATATCGGATACATTACATTGTAATGGCATCGCATTACAATTACACTGGATTAAATTGCATTATAGATTGACAAGAAAGGACATCATTCGAGAGACAATCTCTGCCAGCTCAGCGATGTCCTACAGGCGCTTAAGCCATCTGAATTCAACGACTCACAGCTGGCGCAGTATAAGGTCAGCGTCCGTCAATAAGCTCAGCGCTTTGCTCTTGTATGACGATTTATAAGTCTGGAATTACAATTACATCTCCGACTGATGTCTGCAAATAACATTTCGACATGGATGTTCTGGAAAATTCCTCTGGCGCTGCGCAGCGCAGCGCTAGTGAATAAGCCGACGCCCCTAGCTTTAAGCTTCAAAGTAGCAAATTAGAAAGAAAGACAGCCATGCTCACAGCGATATTGAACGGTTTAATAATGCTCTGTATAAAAGCTCAGAAACGTGCGCACACACACGCACCGACACGCACACAGACACACTTACGTATAGACATTATAATCTATTTGCTCTATGATTTATTTTATGATTTTATTTCATGAATATGTAGCCAGAAGATTTTTGTCACAAACAATGAAATTGTTTGTGAATGTACTTGCTAGCAGCCAATAACTTTTAATGGAACGAAGCAATCCCCAAGACCGCATGATCGTGATATTCCATATATGCAGACAATCTCGAGCGAAAATCATGTTTTAATTAGAATGCTGTACTTTCAAATGTATTGTACACCAGAGCGCGGTTATGCAGTTGGTTCAATAAATAATATACGTATTTACTTACTTAATATGAAATTACTTATTTGTGTCTTTATGGGAGATATTGCTTCTCGTAAGATCCAAACTTATAAGAAGCGTAGCATAGTGGAAAGTAGAGAAGACTGTCTGCCTCGTGCTGTAGGATCGATTCCAGTAGATCTTTAAATACATACATAATTTATATATGCATTATGGTCACAACAACGGTCCAAACTTATCCCTCCAGTACCAGCAATACAGCGGAAATGTAGGCCCTACTGAATTTTGAAACATCGGTGCACGAGTGAATTAATAAATACCTGCTCTTCCTTTTGCTTCTGGACACATTATCAGGAAGCAAACTGGGCGAATTTTCTGCCAAACTCTGAGCGGGAAATGACGTCAGTCATATCGGAGACGGAACGGAAACGGCGCGAGGCAGTCTGGGAGCTTTTAACGAGTGAATGCGTTTTCCTATTTGACCATCTGATGGCCTTGAAACACGTAAGTCATTATCCTATCTATTTAAGTCTAATATAATCACATCTTATATATATATATCCATATATTATATATAAATATTATTATATATATATATTTATTATGTATGTTATATATAACAGAGTATAGACCAGACGAAGCTAATGCTGCGTTGAGCTTTCTCAGTGGTTGGTCCATCCACCTGGAATGAGCTCCCGGTTGCCCTCCGTCTTCCCCTTACAATGATCTACCCATCTTTTGTAAGCTGCTAAAGTCATTTCTTTTTGGCCGTGGCTGGGCTGGGAGCACCTCTGAGTAGTTTTTCTTGAAGAGGCGCTATATAAATTATCGAAATGAATGAATGAATGAATATATATATAGTCTAGATGTCACTTAGTCTTTTTTGCTTGGTTTAATGTAATGCTAATGTAATGTAATCGAGCATTTATATAACGCCCCTTCCAGAGATATCTACTCAGAGGCGCCCTATTTTTCGTTGGCCTAAATGATGTTAACTGTCATAGCGAACGAGTAAAATACGTTTGTTGGCAACGCTGTGCGAAGTAAGCCCAAAACAGTCACCCGTCGTGGGCCCCCGCACTAGCGTGGAACCAACTAATGGATTCCCGTCGACAGCTGACAGATAGCATGAATGTTCAGACTCTCTGGGCTTCGTCTGGTCTATACTCTGGTCTATAGTCAGTATTATTATTGTCTAGTGCATATAGTCTTAGTCCATAGTATACGGACAAGTCTAATTCAATCTGTGCATTCAGTGGAACTTTATCGTTTCCTATCCCTTGCTTCACCATCTTGATCTCGGCGTAATTTTAGTTTCAGTTGAATTCTGTTGCCTTTGCTACTGCTTCCTTATTTCCTCCCCCTCCTCTCTTCTCATCTCCTTCATTCTCTTACTTCTCCTCTTCGTCTGCCTCGTCCTCTCATCCCTCTTCTTTCCTCCTCTTCTAATCCCTCCCTTATTCCCATTCATCCCCTTTCTCTCGCAACTTCAGTATTGTCGCAGTTGGCTTCGGCGCAGCATTAGGAGTGTCACTGTTCCAAGGCAATGTACGGTGATTGATCGGGTGGGTCTGGGTCCGCAAAGGACGGAAGCGTTTAGCACCAGTAATTGTAGCTGGTCGACGACAGTTTCTTGAGACTGATCTAGTAGACTAGTAAATACACTCTGAACAGAAAACCCTTTCCTTTATTTAGAAAAGAGCTCCTGAATTATTGCTTAACTATCTTATCCAAACCAGAAGCATTTCAGTTCAGTGAATACGGCTTTAATTGGCAATTTATAGACGAAATATCCTCCTTAAGTTTCTATTACAGTCAAAAGCATGCCTCAAGACCTGCGTAATTTCGATGTATACCTATAGGTCCCTATTGATTGGCATTGCTTTCATTTATTCAAATAAAACACGTTAACTTCTATTTACATGCATTAATAGTTATGACTACGGGGACATTTGAAGTTGATGTATTAGAACAATCCTGTTAAAATGTCGCAGTGGTGGTATTAGCAAAGAATACACTATTATGATGTAAATAAATGGCGACCAGTCAAATATACAGGCCCAGACAATTCGAAGCCTGTACTGAGGCCGAAGAATGTCTCTTTTCAAACATGACTTAGTGTTAAATTATGGTTTTAACTAAACTCCTGATTAGTTTATTATTCGCTTAATTGGACTAAAATTGTTCTGGTTTGAATTATAATTGATCTAAAGATTTACATCCAAGACTTCAAGCTTGAATATCTGCTAATATTTCAATAGCTATATCAGTTAATTTTATTCGACCAAATTCGAGGGATTCGTTATTCCGTTCACAACGTACAGGAGACTGACGATTATACACTGATCTATAGGAGACTGGATTAGACTCGGACAGTGGTAGAGGCCTATACACGAAGCCGAACGCAAATTTATCGTTTAGAAACAAGTTAATTGGATGAAAGGAAACTTCCCAACCGGATGAAGGCCCACCTTAATTGTACCTTGCAGGGCGCGGGTTCGAACTTCCCAGAGAGCGATTCTCTATTTAATGCGATGTCACTCTTGACAGCGCATTAAATAGAGAATCGCTCTCTGGCAAGTTCCAACTGCGGCGCTATATAAATGGCGCTATGTAAATGACGCTATATAAATGTAAACAATTAGCAGTAAATTTACAAATCGCAACTTTAGAACCAGCGTAATATGCACGAGCGCTTCGTTGGGTCTGAGGGGCTGTCTATCAGATGGACGTTTAACTCCGGTTAGCCCTTAGCTTCATTGCCCTAACCGGACATGTATGCAATGCAATGTAATACCGTTTTGTATTGTATTGCCTTGTCTTGCAATGCATTGCATTGTGACTGTGTATTGTATTGAATTGTATGATTTTGTATTGCGTTCATATTACGTCGTAGGCCTACAACATAGAAACTACTCCTTGTCGCATCGCGTATTCATTTTCGCTACCATTGAGCTACACTGTACTTTTAATATGAGGGGTGTTCTCTTTGTCTGGCGCTTTAGGCGTTGTGCGCATTCTTCTTGTTTCAGTGCTTCATGGAACCGTTGAAGAAGGTGCAGGTCGAAGGTCACCTGATGTTTGCTGAGCCTCAGGATCTCTTTGGAAATCTAGATGAGCTTTGCTACGTAAGAGGCATTACTAGCCTCAACCCCACAAGTCTCTTAGTATATCTCTTAGTATAATAACCTCTTGGTCTCATGACCACTTAACCCCTTGACACTAGGCCTTGGACCCATGTCTAGGGGTAGATTTAGTAATTATTCGTCTCCTAGACCACGATTTCTATTCCGCCCTCCCAAAATTGAAATTGCATACCGGTGTTGAAATCCACAAATTTTTATATACGTTATATAGACAGAGAAACCGGTCTGTTTCTATTAAAAATTGAAAATAAATAATAGGTATTAACTTAGTGAGTGCATTAGCTCAGATTTTAATAACAGTACGACACAATGATTAAACATTTCTTCCTTAGTCCACCGGCTTGCTATCATTAACTTTTACAGTTGGACATTTTTAATCAAACTTTTGCTGCCCATTGAAATGTGCCGTCCCTACATGTAAGCCGGAACCTTGTTGGCCTAGTGGTAAATACGGCGTTGCCCATGTCACATCAACCCCTTGGATTCATAGTCACTTGTGCCCTTCCTCATGACCCCAGGAAGCGCTTCTGGTAGGGTGAAATGAAAGCTTGACAAAGACAACTCGAAGAGTATTCTAAAGTTCTATCTGCGATTGCAGGACATTGTCAATCAATAAATCAAGCAATCAATAAATAAATCAGAATTTATGTGGTGCACCTTCAAGATTTCTCCTCAGAGGTGCATCAGACCAAGCAAGGCGGGGCAAAAGAGCTCCACCTTGAGCAACTGATAGAACGGCGGGGATAGCACCTTGGGAAAGAGGCATACCTTTCCAGGGAGAGCGAGTTTAAACCACCGGCTCTTTGAAACTCAACCGCATCGCTGCTTGTAGGTCAGTTACACGTTTTGTTACGACTTCATTCGACTTCTGCTTAAGGACGCTGACGCCAAACGATTCGGAAACTCCGAGGTTCTTGTTCAAGCACTGAAACGGGTAAATTATCATCATCATCATTCGCCACAACATCGTCATCGTAGTCGTCGATGCGTCATCATCGTCATCATCATCGTCGTTGTTGTCGTTGTCGTCGTCGTCATCAGCAACAACATCACCAGCACGCTGAGCAGAACGAACAGATACAAGCAGTAACGATGCTTAATATATGTACATGTGTGTATGTCCGTATGTCTAATGCTCTCTCACCGACAGCACCACCTCCAGTAATTATCTTTATTGTCGTCTTATGATCACAACCACCACCACCACCAGTCCACGACCACCACCATTATCATCATCATCATCGTCATCGTCATCGTCGTCGTCATCGTCATCGTTGTCATTGTCGGCATCATCTTCGGCATCATCATCATCATCATCATCGTCATCGTCGTCGTCATCGTCATCGTCGTCATTGTCGGCATCATCTTCGGCATCATCATCGGCAGCATCATCGGCAGCATCATCGGCAGCATCATTGGCATCATCATCATCGGCATCATTATCAGCGTCATCAGCAGTGGCAGTGGCAAATTCATCATTATCGTCGTTGTCGTCATCACCACCATCGTGTTCGTTGATAAGGTATGAGGTATATTTATGGTAACACGAGTTTCAACGGAGGTCGCATGTATGATCTGCTGTGGTCATTACAGCTGTGTGAGCTGACGCGTGACGGTGAGGTCTACCACGACTACTGCCTCAACTATCCGAAAGCCATCTCATACCTGGAACAACTGCGCAAAAACGACGACTTCTGCGAATTCGAAAAAGTCAGAACCGTGCAACTGTTCGAGTTCTAATTAATAAAATCATGGCGCTATATAACGTACACGCTTCCTGACAGATAGATGGATCTTTCGCTCCTTGAATGCCCAGCATTGGACACTGGCGTCGCAGGCCACTGTGCAACACAAAAGAATTAATTAAGGTCGGTCTGGTAGATAGACAGTAGGTTACCTGCAGAGATATTCAAGGAAAGAATTATGCGTGTGTACAATGGAGACAGTTGGAAGCATAAACAGGCATGGAAACACGTAGAGTCAGACGCCTCAGAGACAGGAAGACAGAGACGGAGAGAGGGGTAGAGAGGGGTAGAGAGAGAGAGAGCAAGACAATGGAAGCAGAGAAAGATAGTGAGAGAAAGAGGAAGGGGGAGAGGAGGAGAGAGAGAGAGAGAGAAAGAGAGAAACAGAACTAGAAAAGAGAAGCAGTGAAGATACTGTGTTTGCGTGTGTGTGTGTGAGAGAGAGAGACATACGGACAGACAGACAAACAGAGACAGACAGAGACACAGAGAGACATACAGAGAGAGACAGAGACAGAGTGAGTGAGAGAGAGAGGGAGAATGCGAGGGAGGGAGAGAGAGGTGTATGTATGTATATGAACAATATGAACAGGTGGAAAGAGAGAGCAAGATAATAGAAGAAAAGAAAGATAATGTTAGAGAGAGGGAGAGACGAAGAGAGGAGGAGACAGAGGAAGGGAGTAATAGGGAAGGAGGGATAAGAAGATAGAGGAGCATAAAAATCGGTCTTGTGTATGTACTACGTAGTCTATGTACCTGAACAATTGTCATTTATGAATTTTCCTAATTTATTGCCAGCGAGAGATATACACATCGACTTAGTTTCTAGACAGTAAAAAACAATACCTATTGTATAATTGTTGCGCTTTGTGCAGTGGTGCGAGCAGGACTCTCGCTGCCATCGGCTTCAGTTGACCGATCTCCTCATATCTCCTCTCCAGCACTGGACCAAGGTGCCACTCCTGATGAACAGCATCCGTGGACACACTCTTGACTCCGACGAACAACTCATGCTCACCGAATCCGTTGGAAAACTCGAAACTTCACTGAGTAAGATCATCCGAACCATTCTCAGCAACACTATCGTCTCATCAACCTCAATCGAACGTTGCGTATTAGCGCTATATAAAGATAGGCCTGGATTTATCGGTTCGCTAACTGCCTAGTTCTAAATGATATATAGCATTTAGTACCATAGCGCAGAAGTTATTCAATGAGCGGAGCTATATAAATATCCAATTGCGATTACAACTGTACACTGCAATATGATAGAACTTAACATTTATAGCGTATTCTAACAAAACAAACCTTCCACGAGAGCGTGCTTCGCAGCATTCCAGGCCCCAGTGCAATTTGGGTTCTAGGAAGGGTGTTCGAGCTATGAAAATTGGACACAAAAAGTATGAGCAGAGAAGCGCTACCAGGATGGCCCGGATGCATATTTATCTACAATATTACAGTAGATCAGTGTTGTATGGAAGATTTGAAGCTTCAAGACCAAGACGAGACCGAGACAGTGAGGTGCCGAGACCAGGACCGAGACCGAGACAGTGAGGTACAAAACCGAGACCGAGACACTAGGTTCAAGACAGTACGAGACAGTAAAAGACGAGTGATCCTATACAAAATGCTGTAAAATACTAATGTATCAGTTTTCGGTAAAAAGGTTCATTTGTAATTTCGATTTGAAACTTATAATGTATATAGTACCAATTCCTAAGAATAGTTTTTATATTGTCGCGTTTTATCTCTTCGTTGGCCTATCTTCTGAATAGTATACATTGAGAAAGCCTTAAGACAGTTAACGCAAAACTTATCGAGACCGCTTGTTCGAGACAGAACAAGACTTTCACTTCAAGACAGTTTCTAAAAAATTCGAAACACTACCTCGAGACCGAGACCGAGACCGAGACAGCAGGCATCCCAGACCGAGACCGAGACACTAAAAAATTGTATCGAGACCGAGACACTGTCTCGAGACCATACGACTCTGAAGTATATACATATATATATATAGACATATAGTATATATATATAAATATAAAAATTTATTTGCTTATCACCTTGTTTGTGAACTTATTTCTAACTTTTATTTTCTTTTTTAACCTGACCATATCAGTGTTTTTACTACAGTAATATACCTTATAGTGTGAATCTGACGTGTAAGCAAAGCATATGACCGCTGTTGTCGTTGTTTGCCTCTTTTTCAAAACGTCATTCTGTGTCATATTGAAAGTACCTCTGTGCCTTGTCAAGCCTGACTGTTCATCGCATTTTCATATAGAGTTGTTAGAGGCGAAGATGAAGTCTCTTAAGAACTACGAACGTCTGCAGGAGATTCAGCAACAGGTGATCTGGCAGCCAATCACGGAACTAGAACCGAGGGCATTCATACCAGAGGTAATCATATATTACCATAATGTATCCAACATTTATCTTATAATTCTACTATTCTTACTTGGCTTCGTTTTACCTTAAGCTACCGTAACCTTACCGTTGCATTACCGTACGCTCTTCACGTAACCTTACATCACCATGATATCAACTTACCGTAACTTACTTCATCCTTTCTTGGCGCATTTTGGGCCCTAGCTTATATATCCATTAACCTACATTCGATTTACCTTTATGTTACCATTACATTACTTTTACCTAGCCTTTTACTTGAACCTTAGTCATCATATATCAACTTAGTAAACTTACTCCATCGTTTCTTGGCATATTTTTGAATTATCTTGCAGCACTCGACCTCGCTTGACTTCATGTTGTCGTTACTCGCCTCCATCAACTGTCTTACCTTGTGTTGCCTTGTGTGACATTCACTTGCCTAAGTTACTTACTTTACTATAAATCACCTCAGTATTTCTTGCGCCACCTTACTCCACCTAACCCCACATTATTGTTCTTTCTTCTCCTTAACCTTACGTCATTTTAATTTGCGTAACATTTCCTTACTGCTCCTAACCTTAATTTCTTTACTTTACTGGTGTGTTAAATTACAAAAAATGTTTCTTCTGCGTCAGTTTCTGAAGCCAGCCCTGAGTCGTCAGCCGTGTGCCAGAATCCTTTCAAGTCCCAGAAGGCAACTACTGCACGAGGGACCAGTCACGCTAGTCGGTAAACCACAAAGAAACTCATCACTAATTAAGTGTCAACAATAACAAAAACCGCAGAGGTCTTTTCCGTGTTCTGTTAGAAAGGCGGTGACATGCAAAAACAAGCGCTAACTCGCTAATCCGTGTTTGAAACAAAAGAATCGTTTCAGCACAGCGTGAAGCATTAGACGGGGTCTCCAGAAGGGTTAGCTGGCCAAACTATGCCGCTGGTGACACCTTGCCAGTGCCAGTTCCAAGCGTGGAAAGGAGGAGGTCGACACTAGTGGTCTTTGTTATCACACGGTGTCGTTAAACTGAAAATATTACTCAGCTGACCACACTGACTGACCCCGAGATACATCGGGCATTTATCAATTCGCTGAAGAACGTTTTGTCCTGAATGAATTGTAACGTTACACGACAGTTAGGCGGTTCAAAGAGACAATATTTGGTTGTTATTATAATCTTGACTTCTTTGCTGAACAGAGGTATCGAAAATGATCGAGATGTACCTCTTCCTTTTCGACGACATTTTGCTCCTGACAAAGGTCAAAAAGCAGCCGAGAAAGGTCAGAATATCAACCCATACTGCAAGACAAGATTGGTCAGGTCAGGTAATGTAATGTAAGACGAGGAAGGCTAATGCAGAGTAAGACAGGGCAGAATACGTTTGGCAGTATATAAGATGAGGTAATGTAGGCAATGTATGGCAAGAAATGTAAGACAAAGTAAACCTGGAAGGGTAAGACGAGGCAAGGTGAGGCTGTTATAGTTAGACAAGGTAATGTACACGTAAAGTGAAGCAACTAATAACATAAATAAAAGCATATCTAGCCGAGGGAATAAGAGTTTAGCTGTATAATAGTCATGTCTGGTACCATACCTAACAATGACGAATAAACACGATGACAATGAGACCAGTACATGTATCTCTGAGTCCCTATACATGCTATTATAACACCCATCAATTGATATGCTTCAGCGGTTCCAGTAACACGGACTCTGTAATAATAGCGACAATTTATATGGCGCCGTCTCGGAGAAACGACTAAAAGGTCACCAGACAATAAACTATGATATGACTGTGTGGCACGGTGGCCGAATGGTTAGAGCGGTCGGCCTGTAATGCGGAGAGCACGGGTTCGACCCTCGTAAGAGGTGTAACTGTGTAGGGACCTTGAGCAAGTCCTTCGCACACAATAGCTCTGCAATATAACTGCAATTGCACCGTTGAGGAGTTAGTGAACTTCTTGACTAATCGTAAGAAGGTCTATATCAAATTACAGTTGTATTGTATTGCATCAACTGGATTTGCTCCCGTAGAAGTCGAGCATCATCGAGAGCAGTCAGTTCGCCTCCAGTTCAAAGACGCAGACAGATGGAGCGATCTTCGTCGTCTATCGTCAACCTTTGGCCCTCGATCGATTCGCTGTTCACGACATCAAAGCGTCCGAAGCAACAGGTCAGCAACTGATCCCACTCTTTGTGTACTGATCGATGGTGTTGCATAGTATGCTTGCATGTTTGTCTATGGTGTTCAGCAAACACTTCAGATTGTCTTCAAAGACGCTGTTGTTCAGATCTGGTTGATAGGTACTCTGCCAGGACTCTGCCCACCTCATTGGGCGCTTTTTTTCTAACTACACTCCTGTCTCGGACTGCATGCATGGTCAATGTTCCCTCAAAGCCAAAAATTGAAAGCTAATTACAATGACGTATAATAAGTCACTATTTAGACCACAAACTTTCTTAGGTTATCACAGCTCACCCTCATAGTCATACGCTTTTAGATATGGACTTTTTAGATACAGTCTTAATTTAACGGTATTCGCATTCAGCTCGGACCTGCGCAAAAATGTGCAAACCATTTATAAAACGTTGCACACGCAAAATAACTTACGAACACTATCTTCAAATCATTAGAGGGAACATTGTGCAAGATCCTATTCACTGGATTCCCATCTGGCAACGCATCAGCCATAGAAGCAGTCAAGAAGCCAGGGTCTGGCGATGGCTTCTTGACTCTGCTGAGTCGCATCTGCGGAAGTTTAGCTTCTCCATTTCAGCCTTAGCGGGCAGTCGAGCTCTCCGTTCTTTCTCCGCTTTCTGAAATCAATTCCCTGAAATGAAACAGAACTGGTTATATCTCCCACCAAATTGCAGGCGCTGCTGGTGCTGACAGTTGCGCCTTCGTTTGAGGCTCTGAGCCGATTGAATTTACTAATTAATTAACCTGCCTGCTGAAAATAGTCCGAAGACCATTGATACAAGGTCATTCATAGAAGATAGAGACCCGTTCGAATAAGCAGGATTGTATTAAAGGCTACCTACGCTGAATGAGATTTATCAGAGATGAAGACGCTACTGTCACAATTTTATATGAATCGCCTATCCGCTGCATCTTATACAAATGCACAGAAACGAACGCTCAACGAACGCGGTCGTATCAGTCTATTAGAAGTCCATTAGAGACGTAATGAAACAATTATCGTATCTATGGCACCGTTCGACTTTCTAAGACTTCCTAATACAATAAATTGCAACAATGACCAAATCTAAGGACATTACAATATTGACTGAATCGTCTTCATCAAGGTGTCACTGTTTGAAGAATTTTTTGCACGTCATTACTGAATGACACTTCAAACATTTATGTTAAGTTAACATAAAATCTAGTTGCATCGTTTGTTTTATTGGTTTGGTGTAAATTTAGAGTCTTGTTGTACAAAATTACAGATTTTTCAGTTACTTTACAGAGCTTCTAATAGAAACAGTCGCAGACTTTTCTGTAAATATACAGATTTCTTGTAGAATTTACAGACACTTTACAAAATGTTTTGGAAATTTGAAGTTATTTATATACTAATTTGCTTGCACAATTTTGAGTCTCTTTATAGTCGTAATCGTAAACTGCAAACGTAGAAAGCGCCATTCGAAAGCCAAGTGAGGGAATCAGCTTATCCATGAGCGCTATTATTAGCAGCAATTTTGCCGGGAAACCGTTATTTGAAAACTTATGTGAGGCGGTTGGGGACTTTTTATTTTGTGATTGACTGGAATTAAATTATTGTCTTTAATTATTAGCTTCTACAAATAACGATCTCTCTGTAGGCCTACAATTAGCATAGGACCTACAATATGCAACAACTACTGTCTACACATGCATATGTAGCCATAACTCGGATTTGATTGACAGTGAATGGCCTGAAGAACGCTTTGGTCCTCCTTCAAATCAGTCGCTTTCAACAGGTGCTTGGAGTTTTTACACTTCAGACATTAACAGAAATCGCAAAGGTAAGTCTTTGCCCTTCGTGGCTAAAATTCGGACCCGCATTAATCAAGACAAAATATGTAAATTACGATTTACTTTGTGTTTAACTCTAATGGCTGTCAATGCAGCTGTGGCAGTCACCAACAACTGACTCTTTAGTAGGCCTACACATGGATACATAGTCAGAAATGTTCCGAAATATATCGGCCTGCAGTATAAGGAAGATCGATGCAGGAGGTGCGGTGTGCGGAAGAAGAAAATTTTATTATTGTTAACGAAAATGATGGCGTGGTGCTGCACTGTATAATATCGCAGGCCTAGAATGCGGTATAGCATGCTCAAATATATTGCATTTATAGCATTCTATTGAATAGTATAGGACTAAATAGTTAAGGCAGTCTAGAATACATGTACGTTTGTTATACAAATAAAAATTATATACTGCATTGTATGCAGCGGTGGAAATAATTGTTACATCACCCTGTGATCAAAGCTCTATTAGGTACAACGAATTATCAGAACGTAGACAATAGAAACGATGATTTTCTTTCTTGTTTTGTGTCTACCATTATTTCCTTCATGAAATATGTATATGACTGATTTTAGGCTTGTCTGCTAAATAATTCGAGTGACATTAATAAACACCTGACTTTAAATGCGCTAAACCGATTATTAACATTTTGTGGGGTGATGCAATTATTATCTCCACAACTGTAAAACTGTTCTGAATATTATCGTTGTGTTGTACTTATCCGAATAGAAAATGGTGAATATATCTCTTATAGAATCTCAACTTGGCCCGACTTACGCCTAGATTTTCAATTTATAAATATGTGGAGATTTGGATGAGAAATGCAACAACTAATTGTGTTGAACCGTTTCAATGTAAAAAGAAATCTATAAATACAATACAGTTATTGGTGTGTTGTGCTGTATTGCTGAAGGCAACGTGGTTGACTCAGCTCCAGTTGGCTCAGGACAGATTCCGTGACCGTCTCAAGAAACTCGATTCCGATTCTTCGTCGAGAGGTTCAAGCAACGACAACCTAACGACCTTCGACGACAACCCCACCTCCTCCTTCTTCCCCTACTCCTCCTCATCGGCGTCCTCACCCCATACGACGAGCCTCTTCAACAACCACCTGAACCTCCCTTCGATGCGATCATCCAGCCTTTACCCCGTCCCTCTTCCCTCGTCCTCCACCTCGCCCCGCTCCCTTCGAAACTACTCCTGTCCGGACACGACCCTGTCCTGTCCACCGCCCCTCATGATTCCGCGCATCGTCAACGGCGGGGAGAGTCCAGACGCCGCTCCATCGTCGCAGGACCCCGGTCACCCTCCGGCTGTCCACCATGTCCTGTCACCCAATCTCTCGGCGAGGTCAAAGCCCAGCGAGGGACCGGTTGTAGCGTCGAACTGTGGCTATGTATCCACTTCGAGACAGTACCTCGGTCTGCCATCGCCTCTCAAGGACTGCGGCGAGGACGACGAAGGTCAAGAAGTGTCAAGACCAAAGGTCATACCGAGGTCAAGGCCGTCGTCTCTGCACTCGAAAAGACGGAGCCTGCTGAAGGCCATACGAGAGAAATCCCTTTCAATCGATCTGACCACTGTACCTAACTAACACCGTGTCGTTGAAGGCGAACACCACTCACCCGTCAAACACATTAAACCCCTCAAATACCCTGAAACCGACAACCTTTATGCAGAATAACTCCAGACTCGCTCCTAGCCCTTCTCACCCAATCACATTCCTAAACCACCTCCTCGATGGTAATTCCCAGACTCACTCCTTATCCTTATTTCCCTATTGACAAAATTTATTCATCCAAAACATCCGCTCCTCATAATTCACATTTCGGTGGTACTTTGCGCACCATAAATTTAATAATGATGATAATAATAATAATAATAATAATAATAATAATAATAATAATAATAATAATAATAATAATAATAATAAGAAGAATAATAATAATAATAATAATTTTTTTAATCCCGAGGGATCATATGTTCCTCGGGGGAAAAATAATAATAATAGTAATAACATTAATAATTTTAAAGCGTATCGAAGACTAGCCATTCCATAACAGCGCCCCCCTAAATGTTTTAATCTCGAGGGATCATATGTTCCTCGGGGAAAAATGATAATAATATTCAATGACTTTAAATATGGACTTTAATTTATCGGTAACATTTTCTTTTCTCCGTCAATATAATCCTATTTTTTTACAACCGACCAAATTTTTTAGGTCGCTTTAGTTTCACTTTTTTATATGCGACCATTTCACGTTAGAAGCGTTTATTCTTCCCTGACCTCAACCGGTTTTGGGAGGGCGACTCAAACTACATGCCCCAGCAAAACGTTGTATGAGCATAGCCAGGCTGGTCCTGGGACAACCCTATGCATGTACCTCTTTGAGTTTATTTCGATGAGGCGATATATAAATATTCACATAAGTGCATGATTACCCCGTTACGATAAATCTACTTCACGGTCTACGCACCATCCTAAAAAATTAGGCATCATAACAGTGCCGAAGACATTATTTAACGGGACCCTAATCCAAGGTGCGCATGCGCGTGACCTACGATCTCAACTGGCGACCATTGGGCTCTAGCCACTAGCCACCAGTGTAAATTTTTATGACTGATGTGTCGAATCTGAAACTGGTTTCAATAATCCTAGAAAATATAGTGACCAAAACTAAAAATGACAGAACCAATGTAAAACCATTGGGCGTGCTGTGAATATACGGATTATTGAGAAAAGTTAAAAAGGTTAAGAAGCCGACGACAGGGAATTTCATTTTACATAGAAGCATTATATGGAAAGAAAGAATCAACGGAATGTATATGAAGCATGATAATGAGGATGAGATTGATAATGATGATGATGATGACGATGGCGAGGACGAGGATGATGATGACGATAACGATTGATGATGGATGGATGGATGGATGGTGGTGGTGGTTAGACGAATGCGGGTAAGAATGTTGAAGATGCATCAATATTTTATTTTCGTAAAAAATGTCTGATTGTAATTGTAATTGATTTTAACAGTTACAAACTCGATGTTCCTGGATTTCTAGGACAATGCTGATTGCGAACATCACAGAATGGGGTGATTACGAATATGCATGAGATTGATAATGATAAATGTGTCTTGGAATTTTGATGAATTCTGCATGATGATGATGACTATGTTGTTGATGATTACAATGAGGATGACATACAAGACAAAAAATAATTAGAACATTTGATGGTGACTCATGCGTCTGCATTGGGTGTTTCTTAATAATTCACGATTACATTATAATTGATTAATGATTAATTCGTGAGAATATTTCGATTAATATATGAGCACGGAAATTTGAAATTGCAGCTAAAAATTGGAATATTTTGGTCATCCTCGTGTGTTAAAGTCAGAATTGCCAGATGCGGGTGGTTGAACTTGCCAATGAAACTGAAAGTCTATTCTTCTACTAGAGAAATTTATTCTGTCGGATAATAAATATTTTATCATGTTAATTAGTTAGTTAATTACGTATTCTAAAAAAAACATCAAAATTCACATTAACGCGTGCATTTAGAGGCTACACGCACGCACCGTATTCACACGTAAGTAGAAAATAGAAAAACGTCATAATATATTTATTATATCGGCTAAAACAGCTGGGTTTTAGTTAGGGCTGTGTATTTTTACAATAAATTTTTAGTTTTACCAGTCTCACAAGAGCATCTCCTTTAGACAGGTGTTTTGAGAAGAGGCGATACACCTTACGTAAACATTGGTTACGCCGAAGATTTCGAGTGATAAAAGAGATAAGACGAAAGTCAGGAGGCAATTTGGTATACAGAAGATGATTGTTTGCAACTGAATAAACAGTGATGGTGTTTGCCAAGTCAGTTGGATGAGACGAGTTTCTAGTGTAAGATAACAGACTGGTTGTGCTTCTGAACTATAAAAAAGCTTGACAATCTTATATGCAGGCGCCGTGTAATGACCTTAAAACCTGTGAAGATAGATCGTGAACTGACTTTGTGTGTGTGTGAAAATGTATGCAGTACATTGTAAACGACTGAGAGGCAACGAGAGATGATTATAATTTAAGATATATAAGTTGTCTGCTATGAATACACCAATTTATCGTTGGTATCCTGATATGTAGCTTGATAGGCCTTCACTCTCTCAACAGATCTGTAGAGTTGACAGAAACGAATGTGGCCATTAGCTTCGGGGGTACAAACTGTCTGACAGAAATGCACATTATTTCCTGCAAACAATAGTTTATCAATCACATAAATGTCTGGCAACAAACTCATGAACTCTTATATGTCTAGCCCATTATCATGTCTAGTTCAACAACATCGGACCAACTCTTATTATCCTGGTTCTACGTGCTTGCAAAAGCTAACCAACGGAGACTTCTGCCAGTTACTCAAACATCATAAGCCACTGACCAACTTATTGTTAGTGAACTACTTGTATAGCAACATAAGGGCTAATAATTTAAACGTACACATTAAAATACGCAATGTGCATACATACAGAGATATATGCATACTGCATACATTGCTAGAGTCCACCAGGAAATTGCAAAACTTTCCCATTGGTTAATGTCAATGATATAAGTATTTATTCAAAAGTAATACAAGACAAATTATGCCTTCTAAATTATAAGAAACAAAACTGAACAGAACATTGCGGCTTCGTTGTATTGTATTGTATTGCATTATTTTGGACACTTACAAAGTGCTATTCACAATACAAGCCTTTCGAAAGCGTTCTCGGTGTGTCGCACTTTTAGAGTGAGATAAAGGAGTAGAGATGCACGGGAAAAATCAGTTTCACCAAAGACAAAACATTCAACCAGTAGCAACTTTGACAACGACCATCTGCAGACCACCCCCAGCACACGTTCATCTGTATGTATGAACGCATGTATTATGTATGCTGTATGTGCCATGGCATGGCACATACAGCATACATAATACATGCGTTCAACGTCGCATATACATTGTATAAATGCATGCATACATATATTACATACATTTTACATATCATAATATATATGTGTGTGGGGATTAGACTTAGACTAGAGAGAGATTAACAAAATAGGATCTAGAAACTAATATTATATATATATATATATAGAAAGAGAGTAAAAGGAATCGAGACAGAGAGACAGAGTAGGGTTGGCCCTCTTTCCCTCTCCGCACTAACAGAGGGCACGCAAACAAGGTCCGACAAACCACCGAACGCATTCCATACAGCAAGGACTACAGTTGGTCTAAATTCCGACAGCACTGAACGCTGACCGACTAACCAACTTCACCTGCGAATATAGAGACAGATGGGAAACAGGTGCTGACAGGGTTTAACCGACAAAGTCAGCTGGACCACATCTCTGAGACGATCATAAGAAGAAGCTGAGGGAGGTTGGATAATGGATGAGCGAAGAGTGGGACGCTAATCATATTTGTTTTGACAAGGTGTCATTAAACGATGACTTAGGTCATCGACGCAACGCTGTGTCGTATACTGAGTGTTTGGCGAGTAGGGCTTGATCCAGTGACCCTTATGCGAGGACAAACATTAGACTCTCATCTGTAAAATGCACATGATCTAAGATTTGGAATGTCATCACACTATCAGTACACATTATATAGAGTGAGTTTCAGTTCAGGTCTAGGTGGAGGGCGGCTATACTGAATGAATGGGAATGAGAGGTGAATGGGAAGGAGTGTCCAAGTCACAGTTATATATACTAATGACATGCAAGAGATCTTCTGCTGTCTAGTTCTGTGACTGGGGTTGTTGTAATGGGCTAACTATCATGCGTGGAATCAACACCTGTGACTAGTATGCATTGTAGCTTTGTTACTAGTAATGCTACGTTATTATTAAAGTTTAATTAAGCTTTCATACATTGATGTGTGCAACTCAACAGATCTTGATTCTTTAGCATTAGCCTTACATTAGTTAGCATCATGTATTATCGAGACACAGATGAACGTGTGCTGGGGGTGGTCTGCAGATGGTCGTTGTGTATGCGAAGCATTTGGGTAATGAGTAATGCGTACTAGCAGATGTTCATCTCTGGCCAGGAGTCAATGGACGGAGTAGTTTCGGTTCAGTTTTAAGAGAGGTTATTGTAGGATGATGGAGGAGAAGGAGAAAGAGGGAGAAGAAGAGAGAGAGACATGAGGTGGAGGAATATAAAATGGAGGAGGAAGATGAGGAGGAGGAGGAAGAGGAAGAGGCAAAGAGCAGCAGACGGTTGCTGTTAGAACAGCCATATGGGACCCGTATGGAACAAAAAATATTTCCAAGGCGAACCCATTGGATTATATTTATGGGCATGCTGGAAGAGTCCGAGCAGGCCTCGCACTCAAGGACATTGCTCAGCAGGCCGGAGGCTGAGCAGAGACTGGCGAACCGATTGATGGATGCTTAATTGGCAAAGAATAGGTATTGTATTGTTACATATTGTACAGACCGTTTGTACTGTACCATATTGCTTTCTTTTGTAAAATGTGTAATGTAAGATATACTGCAAATCGTTTCAATTAATTACATTGCATTGTAGTGGTTTGCATTGTATTATTTTTGTATTTGCATATATACTGCATTGCATTCTATTGCATTGTGTCGTTTTGTTTTGCAATTTCGTTGCTTTGTATATATATAATATAATATATATATATATATATAGGTTTGTACTGTGTTGCATTGGTTGTATTACAATGGTTCGGTTTTTTTATTCAATTGTATTGTATTGGATTGCATTAGATTCTACTGAAATGTATTGCTTTGAGCCCGATTGTCTTGAATTATATTGTATTGGATTTTATTGAGTTGAGTTGTATTTAATGTTCTAGCATTGTTTTGTCTGAGATCAAGTTTTGAGGTGCACTGTATTGTATTGTATGAGGTTATTTGACAATAAGAGCGAAATAATTGAGGCGATCGTGCCAACATCTGAGGGCAAAAGAAAGCCTTTGAGTAGCGTGAACTGAGAGTGATATCCAAGATGCCCAGAGGTTGCATTTTCATATTTCACGATATGCAAAGCAATATCCCTGAGTGGCAATATATCTTATTTGCAAATGTCCAGGGTATGCGATAGCCAAGTGATTAGCGTTCTGGACCGTCAGCTGTAAGAGGTTGGCAGTTTCAACTCCGTTAAGGGCCTGTAGACGTTTGACGATATCCATTCCACTTGCGTCGAGTAAGGATTTTCTCTTTTAAATGAGTAGCGTATACACTCACCGCAAATTGTCGGTGTGTAGATCGACCGGCGAGGGAGACGACTGACCACTCGCCACCTTCCCTTATATGCCGAGCCTAAAAAAATGACGCAAGCAATAACTTCGTTATTATATATAGACGCAGAATTTTAGACATGCTGTGGTGTAGGCCTATACATGCATTCGAAAACCGCGTGACATAATTTTTTTTAAATGATCTCTCGCTAAATCGTCGAATTGAAAACGAAGATAGCTTCTGATTTCACCTCCGACAATTTGCCTGTGGACTCTAAACTTAGAGAATTACGCAACAGGAAATGTATACATAAAAACGCCAGCTGCAAGGGCCGTTAATGTATGAGTACCTTAAATCTTATACTGTAATTTTTATCGCCAGTCTTTCATCTGGTTTGAAATGAACTTTTTTCTTGTTTCATTCCGGCTTTTGTTTAGCTCGAGCTTCTCGTGATATTAAATGTTTGGTTGTACATGCCTTGTGAATGCAGGCGTTGATATAAAAGAAAAATACAAAATACCATTTAGCATGCTAATTATAATGTCTCTGTTTGGTTCTTGTCACTCGTTTCTAGTTATCTTCTGTCTCCTCTCCGCTCTCTCAACACCTCTTACAAAGTTACTGTAATCCTGAAAATTATCTCTTTCGACCTTCTCGCCTCTCGACGCCTCTTCTTTCTTTTATCATCAATCCATCTCTTCCTCCTCCACCTCCTCGTAGCTCATCCTTATCCAGCGACCTGCGCTCTGTCTGCGACCATAATCATTCTTCTCCATGGAAGCTTTCCCGGCGCCAACAATATTAATCCGCCTCTGAACATCTCGACATACCTTCATTGTTCTAATCCAAAGAAAGCATTATCACCATCAGCAGCATTAGCAGCGCTCTTCTCCTCGCCATCCATCACGCAATCCTCACTCGTGACCAGAATAATCCACAGCACTCCGTCCTAAAAATAACTGCCCGTGTATCTGCCATGGCCTCCAGAATCCAATCGGTACCACGCTGGCTCTTTAAAAGCCGCGGACCGACGGGAAGAGTCTCCATCTCCATCGTTTACGAACTCAGAGGCAATCGAAGGAACACTTACATTGTACCAACCGCTGTTACTATACATAGAGAGCATTAGCAAAACGGTTGAAACAAGCAGCATAACAAACACCAGAGAACGGACTGTTACAGCGTTGAACATTGAACAGGTAATCATGCACTCCTCATCCAGGTGAGAGTAATTATTATACCTGTATATTTATGAAAATTGTGATCGGATCAATGCTCTCGTCAAGTCCTGTCTAGTCTGCTTTAGTCTCGTTTAACCTCGTCTTGTTTTGTTTAGTCTCGCCTTGTCTAGTTAAAATTATGAACCTGCGAATCATAGGTTTTCAGTCAAATCTATATTCGAATTGGAGTTGAATCTTTGAATTCGAATCTCGAATCGAAAAAGCGGATGCTAGTCTGATATATATTCACTAAACATGTCCTTGATAGCACAGTCCAACCAGGCAGGCAACCACAGTAGAATAGTTAACAATATCGATCAAGAAATTGTGTTTATTGTGGCCACAAAATACAGTTCTGCATGTCCAAGTGAAAAATTAATGAATTTGTTTTAGACCCTAAGAATTTTTTTATTATTAACTATGTCCTACAACTGAATCTACTGTCTCTCTGACTAACCAACAACTTTCTCGACAACACTGGAATCTTCTCTTTCGCCTCCTTCCATTTAAAATCTGGATATCAACAACGATGATGAGACTAGTCGAGGGCGACGATGACTTAAACTTCATCTATTCTACATTATTATTATCGTCCCTATTCTATTTAACTGAAATCTATTTCGCACTATTCCATTAAAAATTTCTAATGTTACCTTTCAGACAGTGAACAGAAAATCTGTTCGATCACAACTTTCTACACTAAGATTATTGCAAGTGTCGCCTTCAGTTTGTTTTTTAATTGTTTTTTTAATTGTTTTTTTGATCATGGATTAAGACATGTTTATTTACTTTATCAGGTGAAAATGACAACAGCATTGCTGCTTTTGACCTCTTTGCTTCTGGTCGACTCTGTACTTTCTGCATCAGAAAACCAACTGTGAGTGAATGAATGAAAGAATTACTGAGTGAATGATTGAATGAATGAGGAAACGAACGAATGAATGAACAACAGAATACCTTTTGCTAAATTTACAACAATGAAGTTACACGATGAGAAATTGCATAGCATCCTAATATACTATTATAGACCTTTGTGCTGTAGGCAGAAAATTCTTAGTTTCAGATTAATAATTTATTATGTAGAAATGCCTCGAGTATCCAGGAACTCGTGTTAGTTGCTGTTGGTTACCATTGCATAATCCTTTGGTGAATATTTTATGGTCGGTGCCTGTATTCCTAAGCTCATCTGTTTAGTTTGTTTAGTTACGACATCAATAAACAGCTTATGCCTATTAATTAGCTCTCTGTCTGTCTGTCTGTCTGTCTGTCTTCCTCTCCTCTACACGCACGCACACACACGCACGCACACACACACATTTATCAATCATTGCCTTTCTCTTTCAATATCATTCGCTCACCTACTTCCTCTGTTCCGCATTACTTCTCTTTAGTTCTAACTCCTCCTCTGTCCCTGCCTATGTGTCTGTTTATTGCCTCTCTCTCTATCTCTATATAGGCTAGTCCTCCTCCGCTCTGTCTCTGTGTAAGTATCGTTTTATCTCTGTCCTTCTTTCCAACACTGTGCATGTCTCCACCTTCTGTCCATAATCCAGATTCATCAGTTCCTCCTTACACTCATCCTTCTGTCTCTGAAGTTTCATCCTTCTGTTATTCTTTCCCCCCTCCCCATACTCTCTGCTTCTCCTCCTGCATTCTCTGGCTATTTTATTCTACTGATTACGGATGCTAAGTGCTGTCTGTGTGCCTACCTACTTGCCCGCATGAACATCTGTCTGTAGGTATGTACGTACTTGTACGTACATGTAAGTCTGCTTACGTCACTTCGTTATCATTAATGTTTTTTTGGCTTTCGTTCGACTCTATAATGCTGAGTCGAAACCTAAAATGTTAAGACTGCTGGTCTTTTGACCTCGGCATATCGCTTCCTCTACGTTTTAGTTCACATCCAACGCTTATTAGCCAATGTTTCACCTCATAAACAGTAGATATAAATCCTAATTTTTTGGATAAGCTAAGCAGAATGTATATATAAAACGCCTAACCATCCGATGTATAAATATCTCCCATTACTGCGATGTTGGCAAGCTGATTGACATAGTGTCTATGATACGATTTTTAAAATGCAACCAATGCGTTGATGATTGTTTTGGCATTTTTCGTGATTTAAAGGTAACTTTCGACGTCGTAATAGTTATTCATGAGCCGTTGAATTAGTTTCATTGTATTGTATACTGGCTTGCATTTACATATTTTTATAGCGCCACTGCCAGTCAGTGCGATGAGCCCCTTGGGATAAGAAAAGTCCTAAGACTATACGGGCCTCACTGGCGCGATTTTGATATCACTGGTGAAGCATTAATTTGGTGAGGATATATTTTAGGATTAATTAACTTAAAAAATTTGTGAGTGATGCATTGTTGAAAGGAGCAGCAGCAGAAGAAGAAGAGCAGTCTCAGTTGCTAAGCATAAAACAAATGTGTTGCTAGCAACTCCATATTTCTTTCGAGCGCAGAGAATTCGACTAAGAGTAGATATTTTGAAGGGGCGCAATATAAGTGCTCGATTACATTACATTAATTGCAAGAAAAGAGCAAAGCATGTTACATGTACATTCCATATTTCTAAAATGATACATTTTGACCGGTTGCTCATAAAGCAGAATGGACTCATAAGTGGACATCGAAAGTCTGCGTCACGATAAAATGAAAGCTCCCAAAAACAAATTCTCCCCGGATTTAAATAATCTCTCCCTCGCCCCTTTCATTCTCACTCGCAAAGTCCATGTCACTAGTTGTACATAGGGCCTACAACTTAAAAATACTGAGTTGTTTAACAGGAAAGTTACAAGACCCATCTACGTAGATTTATGATTAACTTCAAGAAGAAAAGTAGTTGTCAATGAATAATTTCAACGGAGAATTAAATATTTTCTCTTCTCTCCGGAGACTTTGTTTTAGAATAGTCTCCTGGGACAATTTTTTTCTAAAGTAGATCCTCTGTGAGAAATCTCACTAGAAACGGAATCTCCAGGATAGACTTTGAAGGGAGACCTTGTTTCGGAATATTGGAAAAAAGAGCTCTTTGTTAAAGATCTGAGGAAATCAATCTTCCTTCATCGGCAGCCGCATCATTTACATCTCTTAGCAAAAAGTAACTGTCTGCCGAAAAGCACCTGTCTTGATTTGTTGAATAAGTTTTGACATCGAAGTCATTTGTCAATCAATCAGTATCCACGAGGGCGTCGTTCATTTCTAATTCAAAACAGCTGTTGTTACTACGTGAGAGACAAGGATATATTATTTTTCATCATTTTACTGTTTGTTTCGCTAGCATTATCTTTTTAAAAAGACTCGAAGAAAGTGAAAATGTTTTACGGTATAATTCAGCCTGGATTGTCAAGGGGTAAATTTATAACTTCAAATAGGTTGACTTCATTTTTAGTCTCCTCAAACGAAAGTATGTCAGCAAGTATATTCCTTATTTAAACCACCTGCTTCTACTCCGCTTTAGTCTACATGACATTTAGACAACATAAATCATTCTTGTAAAAAACGTTTTCCTCGTTGTGTTGTCTGTCAAAGGGATCATTCGGTCATGCCATATAGAGCAGTGCATAGGCCTCAGCGGTGGAAGAGTGGGTTCAACACATGGTGCTGCTCAAGCAGGACAACCGTAAAGACGTTACCACCCGTCTTTCTACCTAATTAATTATTCGAAGACAGGGTGGTCTTCAGGCAGATAATGCCGTTGTACCAAACGGTTCATAACGGACTGCAGTCTACCACGCGCCTGCAACGCCACAGAAGGAACATTCAGGCAGAAATTCTCCAGTGCAAAAGTTGTAGACTTGCGGTCTGTTTGAATGCCAGACTTACTTACTGAATCAGCGAACACTAACCTTCGGCTTTTCAGAGGACGCTAGGGATCTAGAGATATTGAAAAATTGAGGGTTTTAAGCAAATTTGCAGTAGTTTCTTAGCGCTTAGTTGCTTAACCTTTTAGCGCCCATATCATGAAATTTACATTACGTTATATTTATTGTTACCTTTTCTTTTGCATGTAGAGTTGTGGCCAAAATCCTGGAAGACCGGCTGAGCTCTCCCAGTTACAACAGCCGAGTCAGACCAGGAGCTGATGACGGAGGTAATCAAATAATTATTCTATTCTATTCTATTTATGGATTTATAAAGCGCCTCCCACAGTACAACCTAATCAGAGGCACTCCCAGTGTGAAGGACCTTAGAGAAAAGAAGAGTCTTAAGGGAACGAGCAGAAACAGTTGTGCTACCAGATAGGATGGTAGCACGAGTCACAGCAGGAAGGCTGGTTCATAACGAAGGGCCAGGAGAATCTTAGGCATGATGCTGAGCTGTGGCAGTTCTAGACCGATCTATGGGATAACTCTCGTTGGAAAGATTCTGTTATGAGTGGCTTTAATGCCTCAGACTCAGTGACTTTGTGAACTGCTCGCCATAATTTTGCAATAAAGGGTCTTTCGCGACAGCCTAGTGGTTACAGTGAAGGGCTGTAGATGGTGAGAGGTCAGAGTTCAAATCACCACCATGGTCGGAATTTGGTTCGAGGTTTCTGCACCATATATGCACCCAAACCAAATCGGATGTTAGGAGTTCGTTGGCCGTACAATGTCGGCGTATTGCTGAGACGCCTTTAGGGATTTGAAGTTTACGTTTACGGTTATTAATTCACTCACACAGCTCTCTCTGTTCATTTCTGTCTATCTCTCTCTCTCTTTCTATCTCTCTGCGTGTGTAGATATGTGTATGTCTTTGTCCATGTCCTCCTCTCTCTGGTTATGTCTCTCTGTCTACGTGGCACGTGGTGTCAGTCGTCGTTGTTCGTTGTTTGGAATGCATACGACAACATGCCTTTGTCAGTGTGTTCAATCCTGATACTGGCGCTACATAACTCAACCAATACGACATGTCTTTGTCTGTGTGTTCAATTCTGATACTGGTGCTACATAATTCAACCAATACAACATGCCTTTGTCAGTGTGTTCAATCCTGATACTGGTGCTACATAACTCAACCAATACAACATGTCTTTGTGTGTTCAATCCTGATACTGGCGCTACAAAATTTAGCCTATACTAATTATTTTTTAGAGCCTCTAGATGTTTTCATCAATATGAATGTGAACGACATAAGTCACATCAGCGAAGCGCAGATGGTAAGATGATTTTAGTCAGTCTATGCTTATACGCAATTCATTGAGCTTCGAGATTTTATAGCACCACTGTTTGAATGCCCCAAAGTAGCGATAGGCAGTAAACAAAGGAGCGGCGCTATAAAATTGACGATTACGCTTACGATCCATTCAACAACACTGTATGCAACCATTCAATTATTGTTGATCTCTGTTATAAACCTGTGGTAAAATAGTTATCATTATTATTTAATAAGAAACCATAATATGGGGATTTTCATACTCTCCTGGCCAAGTGGTGGAATTATTTCAGCTATGGGTCGAAAGCATAATTAGCAATGAACTTTACCAAGGGTATTAAATATCCATTAAGAATGAAATAATTTGATTTGCAGTAAAGAGCGAGTTACTTGTGAGAACCCTCAGGCCTCATTGCAGTAAAGTATAGCAATCCGAAACTTTAGTGTTACAAATGTAACACGAAAGCTGAATCAAGGGGCGCAAAATAAAGGCATCTACTCGTAATTCTCTCTCGCTTGGATAGGTAGGCAGATAGATGTGTAGATCGGCAGATATATGGATAGATAGATAGATAGATAGATAGATAAGTATTATTTCCCATTCGAGTTATTTTTAATTAGTGTTTACATACGGTTTTTATATTCCTGCGCATTGCTATAGTCTCTGAATGCGTTTTAGGAATATTCCCTGACGTTATACATGCGTCAGATTTGGATGGATGATCGACTGGCATACAATGATACGGACTTCAATCGCAAGTATACGTGTCCATTTCTATATCAGTTTAAGTCTCATGTGTACGACAACAACTTGAACAGCGTGCATATGATAATGATACTGCCTGGCTGAGATCTCTGATAACAGTGTCTCTACTCTCAGATGTTTTGGTACAGTTATCCCGTCAGTTCAAACATAATTGATATGATTCCCAGCAAGAATCCGGTATGAAACCCTGTTGGGGTCTTTTGATGCCAGCATCCGCGGGCATATCAGATTATATTAGTATGCTCCAGCCAGCACCTTGCAGCAGTTACTTGAATAACATTTATGTCGGAATTACATTGGCAGGCTCCTACCAGCACCCCGCAGTCAGGACTTGGATAACATTCGCTGGAGTTACTTATCGTAGTAGTAAGAGAAGGGGCAGTTCACGGAAAGCCTGCAAAGCACATTATACAGCTTTTATAATGCTCTTTCCTCGTATTCTACCCGCTAACCGGCTCGGAGATGATGGAGACTGTTTGATAAATTAATTGAACAGCCATCTTTTTTCTGAGAGATTAAATACAAGAACATAATATGCGTCAAATCAACGTGTGTAAATTTTATTCTGATAATGTCATAATAGTTGAGGTTTTCAGCAATATAGTCTAATCGAGGCGTATACTTAGTGGCACTAATGACGTCATGGTTATGGTATGTAATACATGTTCTCTGTATAGCTATCCGAAACTTCGGAATGTGATGTTCCGCTCTGTGTGTCTTGTGTTACCTAAGTTTAAGACTCACAATCTTCCGTTAGCTTGAAACGCATGGTACATGTACACGTGTTTCTCTAGTTTTTGGTCGTGCTTCCCTAAAGACTTTTGTATTCTAAATTACCCTTTCATTTGAGGCTACCGTCTAACGGTCTAAAGAGACAACACGGCTGCGCCGTATGCGTTGTATGCCATTATATAATATATAGTATATATATATAAAAAATATATATATATAAGTCATTAGATACAATAAGATCATGATTGGTGGTGGGATTCGGATTAGAGCTTTCATTGCCACAACGCAACCTGCTGCTGCTGCTTAACAACCGAACATATTAGTCAGTTCAGCATTAATTTTAACATTCCTTTACGACTATTAGTAGTGTCAAACTAGGCAACCAACTGAGGAAACTAACAACACGACAGTTCTCATTTTACATTTTATAAACACTTCACACGCTTGCCGATTACAGCATTACGTTAAATTACAACCAGTTCGAACGGATCTGGACCCCGGACCTGTTCATACGGAACCTGAAGTCCGGGACTTTGCACACAATCACGGTTCCTAACCGGCTGATCCGCCTCTCGCCAAACGGAATCGTCTTCTTCAGTCAGCGCCTTGCTGTCACCCTGTCCTGTGATATGGATCTGGAACGCTTTCCCATGGACAATCAGACGTGCAAGTTTGAGATTGGCAGCTGTGAGTATCAAAGGTTTCAGCTGTCATTAATAGTTTAGTTTCACTTTCGGTTTCCATTTGCGGTTAATTTTAGATTTTAATTTGGGTTATAATCTTGGTCTCTGTTTACGGGATTTGTCCAGTCCGCAAAATACAAATGTGACGTGTAAGACCGCACTTCCTGCTGCTCTATTTTGCCAAGGTTGACGACCATTCTTGTGTTATTTTGTGTTTTGTAGAAGAAGTGCTATACAATTGATATAATTGTACACGTGCTTATGCAAGACTAGTGCCTTACCTGTTTTTAAAATATATTTTTGACAGACGCCTACACGACCAACGATTTGGTCTTCAAGTGGAGACTGGATGCCCCGGCGGTCGAGATGATCAGAGCCAGTCTGCCGGAGTATACAGTCACAGGCGTATCCAACATCGACTGCACATATTCACCCGAACGTATGAAAAAATTAAAACATAGTCTTATTGATGCATTTTTATAGTATGTGATTATTTCTACTGCAATGACCGCAAAATTGTTAGAATGAGGGAACTATAGCCCCACGTGCGAAGAGAATATGAGACGTTCGTGATGATAACTTAATTGATACAGGATAATCAATAACGAACTTACGGTAGAAGCGAGATGCACTGCATCTCCTAGTTTCACGAGCAAGGTCTGTTGTTGCCGTCGTGTTACGCTTTGCATTGAGTGGTTCGTCCCTGAAGCTTTATAGTATAGCGTTGTTGTTGATTTGTGTGTAATCGCATAATGTGTGTCAGTAATCTGCCTTAATGTCTACCTCCTTGCCTGTCTGTCGACTGCCCTCTTGTCTATTTGCACGCCTTCATGCTTGTCTCCTTGTCTGTCTGTCCTCTTGTCTGTCTGTCTGTCTGTCTGCCTATCTGCCTGTATGCCTTAAAGTCTCTTTGTTCTGTTTTAATACAAAAGACTCGCTTCTTTTCTTTCCTGCTCTATCTTTTCTTTTGGTTTATTCTTTCCCTCGCCACACCTTGCTTTCTTAACCGCAATGTAGGAAAATCCAGTTTTCCATGTCTGAGAGCCTACTTCCATCTGACTCGACGACTCAAGGCCTACATCCTTAACACTTACCTTCCGAGCTTCCTCGTCGTCCTTCTGTCCTGGCTGTCCTTCTGGATCGACCCGGAGTCTGCTCCGGCCAGAACCTCCCTCAGCATACTCACCATTCTGACGATTACAACGCAGAGCTCAGGTCTGATGCGCAGCCTGCCGTCTGGTTCCATCACAAAAGCCATTGACGTCTGGATGGCCACCTGTCTCGTCTTTGTCTTCGGAGCATTCATCGAATACTCTGCCGTCAACACTTTGGCTCGTAGGAGAAGGCAGAAGGTAAACGGATATTTTTATGTTTCATCTAAGGCAATTCAAAAGCCTTTATAAAACAACGATGTATAATGGCCTTTACACTGCGTGCGGAAATAAAGGGATAACTAATGATAAACTGAAAATAAATAGTAAATAATCGTCAAATTTTAAAATTCCAGAAACGTTTTTATTGCGACATATTTATCCACAAATTTTTCATTTATGAAAGGCCTGGTTAAAATGAGTACGTCATAGTGACGCCTTTAAATTACAATGTTAATGCCTGGGAGGAATTTGATCAGCTGGTCATTTATGCTTTTATTGGCCAATGGCGTACGCATCTTTGAAGCTTGTGTTGAGGCTTAAGACGACGCTTTGAACACACTTTGTAGTCTACTATTATTCAAATGCAAAAACAAATTTTAACTAAATTTATGGCGGTTTTCGATACAAATTTTTAAAAGGGGAAAATTCCGTCGATGAATTTTAGAACGTCTTTAACATTTGAACTTCGATACAAATGACGTCATTATTAGATGACAGGAACTATCATATAGTAGACCTATGCAGTAAAACGGCTTTGGAATTTTCAAAATCGACGAATATTTACTATTTATTTTCATATTAACATTAGGGGTCCATTTATTTCCGGACACAATGTAATTGTGCACCTTGTACAAATAAATAGGGACCCACATTTCTTGACAAGGGTGAGTATACTGTACATCCTGCTACTGCTCCTTTCTCTTATTATTAGAAATTCCTTGATTTTATTTGTTATTTAGTAAATTCAGCCAATTGGGTATCGAGAAACGTAAGTAACTCACTAGCACCTTTAAGCGTGTTAATAATTTATCTGTATTTCAACAAGGGTCATTAAGCGTTAGTGCTTGAACTTGAACACAATTAGGCCTAAATATCACTTCATTATTCGACTATATTTCCGTCTTCATCTGATATATAGGCTAGATTTGGTAATGTGTATTAGATTCAGACACGATGAAATTCTACTAACAACTATCATAATTTCACTTATTAGCTCGTAATGTGAGAGGCGCTTAATAAATTCTTAAATACAATACAATCGTGTATACAATGAATTTTCTTATTGTGTCGTTTTAAAAGACAAAGGATATTTCCGCAAAAGAGAATGGAGACAAAGATGGATCGGTGGAAGAAGAAAGCTTCTGTGGACGACGTGGAGGATTCTGGTCTCTCTTCGACTACAAAGAAGATCCAGCGATGACCTTGGAAAGGCTTTCCCGCATTTTCTTTCCGTTCACCTTCCTCGTCTTCTGTCTCTTCTACTGGCCGCTTTACCTCATTCATTGAGCAGAGAGGTTGTAACCTCAAGATGACCTTCGGGGTCACGGATATATTCTCCAAGTGAAGAGGTGTAATTAATCGAAGAGAGATTGTCGTTTTTAGAATACGGAATGACGAGCATGCTATAGTGATGATGATAACGACGATATCAATAATTCTAATAATACCAATAGTAGTAAGACTAACACCGCTGTTAATGATACTAAGGAATGCCCGAGATACCATTTCGAAAGACTGTTTTGCGTTTGAAAATGTGCATTTTGACGTGTTCCTCGATAGAGATGCCAGATGAAACTGCCTGGTTTGTATAGTGAACCAGCCTTCGTATGATGACAATGTCCATTCTCGGAATTTAAACGAAATTTTAAGCTAAAAATAGTAGCTTTGAGCAAGAAATTCGCCGCATAACGTTCAGTTAAACTGTTAAAGTTTCAAGTCGCTAAAGTCTTCCGTTCGCGAGTTCTTGGTACGATAGACAAACAGACTGAAATAGGCTACATCTCTTAGAATAATTATTATAGTGCACTGAATATTTATATAATTTATATATATAACATATATAATATCATATAATAGTTATTATAGGTCTGTGTAGAGTATGGTGTGTATATATTAGTTATATTAACATTTTATCAATGACATTCATCTATATTTTTCATACGCATCATCGTCACCGTCGTCTTCTTCTTAAGCATCATCACCTCCATTTCAGCGACGCAACATATGAACGGTGTTCCTCGATGGTGTGTACTGGCTAAAGCGCTGAACCCTCGATCAAGACGTCTGATGCATTCAAATCCCAGATATACTGCAAACATTCGGTTCGGTATTTCTAACGTCCGGTTCCACTGCAACTCCACTTGGGAAAATGGCACCAGAGCAAGAGCTTGATCTGTTTAAGATTTAGCAGATCACTTCGATGATCCTTTCCAGGCCGAACGAGTCAAGTCCGTTACAAAAAATTGCTTGAATTGATAAAAAATGTCGTATTTCATTTTCTTCACTTATTTTAACTAGGCATGATGGTAAAAAATGAAATAAATTATGTGAAATAATAGAACCCGTTTGACACAAGCACATGGGCGGCCAAGCAAACCCTCTGCATCCCACTGCTCTCTAACTCTATAGATCTACTCGTCGTTCATGTTGTCCACGAATACGAGGTCGCTTTGTGACAGGATCGAACCGTGATTCAATGCCGTGCTGGGCCAAGAACAAAGAACCGTTGTTTCAAAACCTGAATAATTTCAGAAAGCGATGAAGTATATTGCTTCGCTCTTTTCAATAACATGTGATTCGGATGATATGCTTCAAAGGCGTTGATATCAATTTAAGCGTAATTTGATCTATTACCCACATAGAAACGAGTCACACGGCGTTTGACGTTACATGTCCAGGAAACAGGATTCCCACAATTGCAGACTGATGGGCGCTTGATCTGCATCAACACAATTGGAATCAAAAGTCCAAACATAGTTGACGACTGATTTTATTCTTGTCAACCACTTAGATTCCAGCTAAAAGCGCGTTGAGATTAATGGAACGCATAGATGTGAGGCTAATTTATCTCCAAGCAGATCATTCAGTATTCATTAATATCACTAAAACTTGGTAACATTAACGATGCGTCTATCTGCGCCGTTTTTGTTTGAAACGCTCTTTAACTACGACGAAGATGACAATGGAAATGCTGGAAGCCCTGGCGCCTCTAGAATGTTCTGCTTTACAGAACAGCGGAACTTATATACAAAACGATGCCCCAACTATGGGTACTTATTTCTGACGCCAAACTCTCTCTTATCATTTTGTTACACCGTGTGAAACAATGTCATTCTTCCACGATAGTGTCCATGCGAATAATTTACATAATTGATCACATGTATACGTAGATATAACGAATGTAGCACTATTACCTGTATATCCCACGCTGCATGCTCGCACACAAAACAGCATGCAGATAATATCTGCATGCTTATACGTACGCAGATAATATCAGATAATATATATATACGTATATATATATATACGGCGCATGTCCCTTACATATATATATATATGTATATATATATGCAATATCATATATTTTTGATGGAATTAGACCGAAGAGCAGATTATCTCCCATGGCAGATGTCCGCAATCTGACTATTAGGCCAATGCAACGCGTCGTTTAAGCGCTCACTCCAAGTGTTCCCTTCATGCGTAGTCACTCCATGTGTTCTCTCCATGTGTACTCGCTCCGTGTCTCCGTGCGCACTCACTCCATGTGTGCCCACTCCATGTGTTCTCACTCTACGTGTAGTCATTCCACGTGTCATTACTTTCTGTGGCACACTCAATGTGTATTCACTTATGCGTGCTCACTTCATGTCTAGTCACTCCATACGTATTCACCATATGCGTAATCACTCCAGGTGCACTCACTTCATGTGCACCACATCGGTGCTCTATAGAAGAGCGCATGCACATGCAGGCATATGTAGCGTGCCAAGAGCAGAGGCCAGCAATGATCCGCTTTAAATAAGGTGCGATTGTCCTAAGACTAAAGCGTGAATTTCAGACACAGAATCACACACATGGGTGAAAAGTGTCAACAAAGTTTGAGAGAACTGGTTTAGAAATACAGGCAATTAATTATAATATAATGCAGGAGCAGAAGTTGGTTGTAACAAAAGACAGTCTGAAGTCACGCATCGGTTGTGAAGTCGACTGACAATTAATTAATCAATCGATTTCCGGAGACACAATAAATGAATGCCTCGTTCTGCAACCAGAACGAACGCTCTGCTAGGAATCTCCAATACTCACACAGTTCTTGCCATTTTCACTCAGTCTGGCTACGAAAATGATCTCCTGATCTGCTTCATTGTGGGACAATTTTTTTGAGAACAGCTAGACACTACGGTATCAGAACAACATCACTGGTGATATGAAAATATTTGTTATGAGTCTTACATTAACGGTCGGTTTTTATATTCATACCAATCTTAATTATAATTTCTGCAAGACTCAATTTTGCACAACTTCGTGAGTTATCATTGAATCGTTCTACTTCAACGCATTTGTAGTGATTTCTTAACAAGGCTTCTGCAGCACATTGTACTATAATATGTAAAGAGCAATGTTAATGATTCAGTAGAAAGATGCAATAATTATGAGGAAAGACAATTTGTGTATCCATGTCTCGCTGCGAAGGGCTTCACGTTTTAAATGTGGAGCTGAAATTGAAAATTTGTCACAACATGTTTTTGATAGAGCACGAAATGCAATGGAAACGGAGTCATGATTCGAGAATATTACGACTTTAAAATTCGCCATAACGACTTTGTGTTGTTACGAATAGGTTCTAAAAATGTTAGACCCGAATTTTATCCCGAAAGACAATTGAAAGCGACGATTTCACAAGTCCTAAAATGCCATTATGTCCTGTCTTTTACAACAAAAACTTGCTAGGTAATTATTTTATAACTTATTCATCTGCAATGAGCACTATATTCTATTACACAAATTTACCAATGAATCAGTACTTATTTCGATAAGGAGCACGAATAAATTGATACACGTGATAAAAGTAGCACTACGCATATGTCTGTTTTTTTTAATAAAATGTTATGACAGATACATTTTTCCTTATCTACTTATATGAAATTAAAACAGGATAGACTTATAGCCGAACAACAAATAATTTAATCAGTAGAAGAAAAAGAAGTATATTAAAGATGGAATCATAGAATACCATAAGTTGCAGAGATTGATGCTGGAAAAACAACTCAGAGAAATTGAATTATTTTATCTAACTTTCATTGTCTACCATTGGTGAATATTTCCATTTGGGACTTCTGCTGTGACATCATGATTAGTTTATTGTATTTAAAAAATGTTATTGTCATGCGAATAATCACCAACAAAAAAAATGAAATAGAACAAGAAAGTTGTAAAAGAGCAAGACATCTTCAGGCATAGGACTCTTCTCAAGTGATTCTGATGTCTAACAGAGAGTTATGACTAAAGGTAATAACAGCGTTGACAACAGACGCGGTGAGCCTTCTAGCATGTCTAAAATTAATATGGACATTCCTGCAGCAGGAATGAAGGCCACACTGGAAGTGCTTGACTTTCATCGTGGACCCAAATACGAAAGTGACAGAGAAATAGCGACAGACACAGAGATAATTATATCGATATACCACGTTAGCAACGGACAGACGAAAAGAGAATAGGGGAACTTACAAACAAGATAACGAGAGAGACAGATAGATAGATATATAGATAGATAGATAGATAGAGAGAGGGAGAGAAGCAGAAAGAGAGAAGAGATAGAGACCGAGACAGAGATATAGAGAGATAGAGAGACAGAAACAGAGAGATAGAGACATATAGAAACAGAGAGAGCCAGAAAGACAGAGAGGCAGAAAGTCAGAGCCATAGACGGAGACGAAGACAGACAGAGAAAGATAGAGAGGGAGAGAGGGATAGGCAGAGGAAGTGGGAGAGGGAGGGAGAGAGACAAGACAGACAGAGATAGAGAGACAGAGAGAGAGAGTAAGAGAGAGGCAGACATGGAAACAGAGAGAGAGAGAGAGAAACAGAGTTCCCATGGATTGGTGTTACTCTATGTATATTTCTACTGTTAAGCGCCTTATATATTACTATTTGAAACGCGAGTAGCACTCACAATACCTTTGGCCGTTTGTCAAGACTAGTTGTGTTATATGTTCAGATGATGGCAGGCATCGAACTACTCTTGATGGTTGGGACGTTTGTATGCATCGAAGCTACTCCACTACCAACCACTGCACTAAAAACCACTCCACTACCAACCACTCCACCACCAACCACTCCACTACCAACCACTCCACTACCAACCACTTCACTACCAACCACTTCACTACCAACCACTCCACCACCAACCACTCCACTATCAGCCACTCCGCCACCAACGACTCTCCCACCATCTAATTTCACACAGTAGGTTTTTAAATGAGCCAACTGAGAATTACTTATTGTTATTATTGCTGCTACTTTTGTTGTTACCGGAATTGTTTTAATAGGGTTTATGGTAGTAGTGGCTGATCGGTTAGCGCGGTCGGCCCGTAACGCTCAGTGTGCGTTGAGTGAGCTTGTTCGACTCTCGTCCGAGGTGTCACTGTATAGGGACCTTGAGCAAGTCCCACGCTCACAATAATGATACTATGCTCTGCAGCAGTACAACTGCAATTACGCCTTCGAGGCGTGTGCACTTCTGAGCAGCGATTATTGGAAGAAGGGCGATATCAAATTTAACAATAAATAAAATAAAATAGTAGTAGCTGTGGCAGTAGGTGCTGCGACATGAACTCTAGGTGGTAGATTAGTTCCGGGCCTCTAAACAATCTTCAAAAACATTTTTTGGATATAGCTATAGCTGCAAAAAAATCGTTTCTGATATCCTCGCAACCAAATTCCGGGTTCGGCACGGACTTAACAAAATCGTGTCGAGCACCTGGGCATTTGCCCCACCTATCCCGGCAGCTGGTAGCAGTGGTAATAGTGGGGTAGTAGGCCCTAGTCGTAGTGGTAGTCGTATTCGGGCCTCGATTTCTTTGTCTTTGCATATGCAATAAAAATTAACTGATTATTTTAATTCTTGACGTTCTTCATGCGGCGCTTAGACAATTTCATTTAATATGCATAATATTCATTAATATGCATAAGATTCATTATTACGCCTAAGATTAGGTGAGATTGGGTCTACGAGATCATTTACAGGTGAACATGAATTCGGATTAATTAGTAGACAAAGGATAACATAAGAGATGACACTTCAACTGTAAAATAAGGTTATTTTCTCTAACGCAGGGCTTTTGTTGCTAAAATTGTGGAGGAACGAATCGATTCTTTCAGTTACAACTGTCGCGTGAGACCGGAAACAGATACAGATGGTAATCAAAACCAGGAACGTCATTTCAGCTTCTTTAGAGGGGGGGGGGGCAAGCAAGAATTTTTGGTGGCGGGTGAATGAGGGGTTGGGTTAAAAAATGATTTGTCAAACAAGAATGTTTGTGGCGACGGGGATTCTCTTTCTTGTTTTAAATTTGTTTTGGCTTTGTTGTTGCGTTTTCAGTGGTAACAAAAGATTTTATTTCTTAAATCTTGCATCGGCAAAAACGCTGAAACAGTGAAATTATTTAATTATAAACACCTGGATATGATATAATGTTAATATATGAAATTCACTTAGATTTATTATTAATATGGCTATTAGATTATGACCTTGTATGGATATTTGCAAGCACTATAATCCAAATCAGGAAATTCAGGAGAGAATGGCCCCCTACCCCCTCTAAATGACGTCCCTGATCAAACCCATTAAATATAAAATATGATTGTCACTGAATTAGACTATATAGGCTATAACTCCACCACTGATGATTCTATGGCAGTGTCAGTCCATAGCTTGGATCAAGGAGGATAACGACGCCAATTATCATCGTTATCACACAGCCTCTTTAAACTGAAACTGCTATGATGAACCAGATTACGTTTCAGTGGTTAGTATGTCATTTGAACTGAAACTACTACTATTAGACTACAATGTATCCGGAAATAATGGGAACCCTCAGTGGTAATAAAAAAAATTAAATATTCGTCTACTTTTAAAATTCCAAACCATTTTTATCCTGATACTTATCTAGTGGTGCATAAAATATGATAGCTCCTGTCATCCAGTAATGACGCCACGATGACTTCATTTTCTTCAAAATTCGAGTATATATGGACTGCCTAAAATATATCTGCAGATTTTTCAACTTTATTAAAATGCTCTCGCTAAATCGACATAAATTCAGTTCAAACTTATTCTTTTTTGAATAATATTAGACAATTAAGTGTATTCGAAGTGTCAGCCTTCATTGGCCTCAATATAAGCTTCAAGATGCGTGAGTGCCCATAGAAGCATCAATGACCAGCTGATCAAATTCCTCCCATGCATTAACTTTATAATTTAAAGACGTCACTATTACATACTTTTTCTAACTAGGACGTTCATAAATTTGTGGATAAATATGTCAGGATTAAAATGGTATAGAATTTTTAAGTAGATGATTATATACTATATATTTTCATTTCATCATTAGGGGTCCCTTTATTTCTAGACACAGTGTACAATAGAGAGACCACGTTACATATGTTTGTATGTTCTCGAATTGACTACTGCAATTCCTTCTCATTGATCTTCCAAAGGTTCATCTCTCTCCACTTTAGTCAATACTTAAGACAGTAGCTAGACTGATAGCTCGCACTCCTCGTTTCTCTGGTTCTACGTCTTTCTACGTAAATTGGTCCCCTAGTCAATTGATCCCGTCATCAACTGATCCCCTGCCCATTAAACCAAGCCCAATCGATACAACATTCATGTTCCACTTGCGACCTTCTCCATTTATTAAAATAACGAAATGTTAAAATGATAAAAAAATACAAAAGCGTAATTGAGAGTCATGATATGATTAGTTTATCAGCATAAAGTCCTAAGCACAATCGTCTATGCATAGGATAATGAAGGGCTGCAAACATGTTGTTTTTTTGGTTATTTGACTTTTATATTTAAAAAAAGCCAAAGGGTTTTTAAAAATATTGTTATTCAATTAACTAACATTACTATTATATTACTGATTGCGTGTTATTCAGTCCGAAATCAAGCTAAATTAAATATAAAAACGAGTTGGAGCTCTTTTTCAGGCTGTGTTTGATGCTCTTTATAACAAAACCGTTGTGACAAAATCCAAAGGAAAAATAAAAACAAAAAATTTCAAATAAAACAAAAAAACAAAGAGAACAACTTTTTACTTTTAAAAATCTTTATTTTTTGCACTCTTGGATAAATGAGTCATTGCTCTGAGATATAAAAGAATCTCCGAAAGGCCGTAAGCGGTTTCAGCGCGGTTGACACGAGTCGCAAGCGAGCGATATAGTTTCTTTTCCGAATGCTCCATGCCAACAATAATGTGGTCTTCTGTATCTGCATGTCGCGCTGAAGTCGTCCTAAAAGATGCTCTTAGATAAAAATAAAATCCCCGAACGGCCGTGAGTGGTGACAGCTCGGAGTGACACGAAGCCTGGACATCAATTTTTTTTAAATGTTGTTTTGCAAATCTGAAAAACCAATCTTGTTTACTAACAGTATCAGCTACATGTCTGTGACGCGCAGTCTAAAGATTTGAGGGGATCAATTGACGAGGGGATCAGTTGACTAGCGGGACAATTGACGAGAGATCAATTGACGGGATCAACCGACGGGGATCAACTGAACGTCTTGGGCATATTAATCGGAGAAAGATTAACCTTCTCCGATCACGTAACAAAAACCCTCGCATCCTGCTCCTCATCGTTGTTTACACTGAAACCCTCGTTGGATGGCATCTGACTCGCTGCATGACTTAGCTATGGGTCTTCCGCTTGGTGGGGGTACTTGTCTGCTGCCGACAAGAACCGCCTTGAACAGTTCATGGGGCGCGTCCTGCGAGGTGGTTACGTACCTGATGCTGCACTGATGGTTGGAGATCTGGCCACCTGAGCGGACACGGTACTGTTCCAGGCCATCATTGGTAACACAAGCAATGTTCCAGGCCATCATTGGTAACACAAGCCATGTTCCAGGCCATCATTGGTAACACAAGCCATGTTCCAGGCCATTATTGGTAACACGAGCCATGTTCCAGGCCATCATTGGTAACACGAGCCATGTTCCAGGCCATCATTGGTAACACAAGCCATGTTCTGCGACCGATGTGCACGTTAAGGCTTTCATCCATTTGCCCTCCCGAATAAGGACAGCAAGAATTTTTTATCCAGAATGATGCACAAAATCATGTACTAGTTCGTAGGCCTAATTGGCTCGATTAATAATCCATGACAACTGAACTTAATATCTCACTCAATAGGTGAACTGTTTTTAGTGATATAACTCTTAGGCTGCTATAATTGTATAAGTAAATGACTGCGTTCTGTCAACTATTTTTCTCAATAAACGGATATACGATACGATTGATCAACTGACGGGGGATCAATTGACGAGACAATCGTTTCTCTTACATCTCTACCTTTATGTTTGATGAACTTCATTGGTTCCACATCCATGCTCGCATACACTTAAAAATTCTCATTTTGATCTTCAAGGCTCAGCGGGGTCTTGCCCGAGATCCCTGGTTGATGTAATATTTCGACCTCATTCAGTTTCCTCCCTCCGTCCACTTCGCTCGTTCAATATACTTGACCTCTTGTTTCCTCGAACTAAAACAACTATGAGTCAGTCTTGATTTTTTGCTTCAATTGGTCTCCCTCACTGTGGAATGCACTTGCTCCATCTGTTCGCTCTAAAAAATTTATCTGACAGTCTCTCATCCTCTTTTGCTTTTCTCAAGACCTACGCATCTCACAGGGACTTACCCCTGGCAGCGCTTCTGAACAGTCCTCTCTACTAAACGCGCTCTATAAATGTTTAAATACAATACAATTTCAGTAGTTCAGTATGTCATTTTAACTAAAAAAAACTACTATTGGATTATATTAGATAGATCAGGTTACATTTCAGTAATTCGTATGTCACTTGGACTGAAACTTCTGCTGTTAGACTATAATAATAATGTTACGTAGACCGGATTACTATTCAGTAGTTTAGTATGACATAATATCATGTAATGATTATATTCTTGAAATAATTGAAATATTTGTAGGTCCTTTGGATATTTACATCAACATCAACGTGAATGACATCAGTTACATCAGCGAGAAACAGATGGTGAGAAGTTTCCACCCTTCTTTCTTTATGTTGTCGGTTAGGTTTTCCCAGGTTGCCTGTTCTATCCGGTGATATCATATCCAGTTCTGAAAATGCAGATTAAAAAAACAATGGTCCTAACCCAGATCGTTACAACACACTCTGTAGGAGGAATGTCGTCAATAATGTGAAAATTCTGCTGCCATGGAGTCGTGATGCAGTTCAGCTTATAAACATAAAAGTGTTGCGACAGACTGGCGTCTTGGTCTATTATAATTTATCAAAGTAATTTCTAATTTACATTTAATTCAATTACAAATTGCATGCAAAATCGCAATTAGAATTTAATGGCTGAATTCAATTACAACTATAATTACAGACCATGTAATTTAATTACGTTACTCAGTTTCAATTGTTTCAGTTACTGAACAATATTCGGTTTAACGAGCGCTTCTATACATTTTAGGAATTTTCGATGACGTTATATGTGCGTCAACTTTGGAAAGACGAGCGATTGGCGTATGAAGACACAGGCTATAATCGCGAGTCGGCATTATTTGATTCTGTACCGTATTTAAATTTCATGCATGAAAATAAATGTGATGCATGTGGAAAGACCCTTACCCTTGTGGAAGATATCATTTCAGGAAAGATTGCAGAATAAATTATAATTATTATGATGATCATGACGATAAGAAAAAACTGAATGATGACTATCATGAAATATAAGCAATTATTATTATGTTGCAGTAATGAAGAATAGATAATGTAAATTCTACACTTCTAATAACTAAGCCACATTAATTCGCAAATGTTCACCTGAATGTAAGTGTCGCTAATGTTATTATTACTATTACTAATATTACTGTCCTTGCATGTTCCAGCTTCCCAGTAAAAAATAGCCTTAAAAGGACGCTAAATAAATTTTCGTAATGAAAATTTTCACAATGTAAGTAAAACCAACAATAATGCTGCCTTGAAGAGCAGTAGAAGGCGAGATCGATTCTCCTTAAAATTGGAAAGTAGTTCTATTTTCGCTAGGCGGCGGCGGCGTTGGTTTAATTAGATGTAGGACATAATGGGCATCTTGCTTGGTTGTTGCACAGTTAAATTAGACTCCTATGATAACCTGCCTTCATGACGCGGTGTGTCAGTATGAATGTCAAGAAAACGAAGATTACATAATAATAATAATAATAATAATAATAATAATAATAATGATAATAATAATAATAATAATAATAATAATAATAGAGTCTGTATTCATGTCCGATGGTTTGCAGTTAAAATAATAATAATAATTTATTGATCGCAATACCGAGTATGAAGATGTAGGACATAATGGGCATCTTGCTTGGTTGTTGCACAGTTAAATTAGACTCCTATGATTAAAGTCGTTGAGGAGATGTGGTCGGTGCAGATGCGCTAGATAAATGATGTTGAAGTCACTGGTGAACTTCAGTAACGCAGGGCAAATAAAATAATTATAATAACAACAGTATTAGTATTGATAATAATGATTAATTCCCACTTTCTCGCAAACCAAATAATTGTTGAATAACTCAGAATTGTTGGCCTTTGGGGTGTTACCGATTACAGTATTACGTTGAATTACAACCAGTTCGACCGGATCTGGTCCCCAGATCTGTACATTGTGAACCTCAAGTCCGGAGTTTTCCATGAAATAACGGTTCCCAATCGAAGGATCCGCCTTTCGCCAAATGGTCAAGTTTATTACAGTCAGCGATTGACCGTCACTCTATATTGCGATATGATTCTGGAACGCTTTCCAATGGATAATCAAACGTGCTATATTGAGATGAGCAGCTGTGAGTAAAAAAAATTCAATTTGTATAATGTCATTTCCAGTTTCAATTTGTGGTAACTATTTCGTTGTTAATTATATCGACTTCTAATTACACTTTCTATTTCCGTTGTTACATTGACCATTGTGTTATGAACCTAATAGTATTCGGTTTCGCTTCTGCTTTAGTTTCAGGTTGGCTTTCGCTTGCCGCATAGATTCTTGTTCTGTGCTTTCTGTTTGAGCCTAAGTTTTATTTCTAATTCGACTAAACAATCTGCTCTCCTTTGGTCAGGTTTTGTAACAGTTCGACTTTTTACTATTGTAGTGACAGCCCTACATAGGCAACTACAAAGAAATGTTCAATGTTCTGGCAATTATTGTCATCGTGAGAGAGGTTACTTGTGATGGTCGTAGAACTGTTGGCGGAAAGTTGCAGAATATTGGGTTAGGGGCCGTCCGCATATTACGTATGCAGCGAGAGGGAGGGGGTTTCGAATTTCGGCGATTTTGCGTGCGGGTGCGTATAGTGGGGGAGGGGCCCCGAAAATATGTACGTACGCAAATATAATTATATAATTACAACGTCAACAATACGGAACATGAAAATCAGAACTGAAAACCCAATCACAGACCATATTCCTGCTTAATCAATTTTATGTATCACTAAAACTGCTTAAAATGCAAGAGTTGCTATAGTGTTTTATTTCATCATAACAGCTAAAATAGTTAAGCTGCTAAATATGATGCTTAAAAATATAAGTAGCTTGTGGTAAAATCAATGTCTTATAGATGTCTTTTGCTATTTAGCCTTTGCAATGGGATAGAGCTCAAATGTACGTAGGCATGGGGGATGGGGTCCAGAAAATGTTCGCGGTGTAACAGGGGTAGGGGTTCGATTTTTTGCGTACGTACGAGATGGATGTGCTCTTATAAAGCTCGCGAACGCTCGGAATATTCAGAGCACAATCCACTGCACTGAACAGCTTGTGATCAGTATATTTGTTAGTTTGTTGTCTCTACTAATTGGTCCATGATGATCAGCAATTGTTATTGTTACGCATCAGTTGACTTAATTATGAAGAAGTAGTTAAAATTCTCAGAGATTGCATTTCCTAAGTCTTTTGTCTTGAACTTGTGACAGATGCTTATTTAACATCTGAGCTGGTCTTTCATTGGAGAGTGGATGCCAACGCAGTGGAAATGACCAGAGTCAGTCTGTCAGAATATGAGATAACGAACATCACGAACACAATCTGTACTCTTTCAATTCAAGGCAAATGCTCTAACCTATTTCGATCTCTGTCTTATAGCTTATATAGGCGGTCGTGTAGTAGCCAGTCTTAGCAGTCTATATTGTGGCGCCGTGCGTGTTATTCTAGTTCCTCCCTGTCTCTATACCGTCCTATCTATAGTCAGACTCATTTTCATTCAATCCAATGTCAATTACTTCTATGGCGCCGTTACCCCAAAGCACATGTCCTCAATCGCAGTCAAAACTAGTAATATGTTGGTCAAAATCCAATCGCTCGGTTAGGAAACAAAATAACAGGTTGCCCTTTTCTGTATTTTACTTCCGCGGTTATCTTCTCCGTAGTTGCCTTTCATCAATCTCTAGGTAGGAACTAAAACTTCGGCAATGTCCGTGTATGCATTGTAATAGATATGTTTTAGTATTTTCTTTGCTCTCATTTTTTCTTTGCATTATATACCTGTCTGTTGTTTCTTACTTCCGTTATTTTCTATTTGTCTGAGGGATAGTGACACTGGTGATAGAATGTAAAATAGGCGAAGGGACCAGCGGACACAACCGAAAGGCGGAGGCGGAAGGGCTAGTGAAACTAGCCGACAGATAGCAGTCCAGGCGAGAGAGAATGTATAAAGATAGGTTTGGCAAAAAGAGGGCATACGCCCAGGAAGAGAAGTCAAGGCAAGGAACACAGAAAGCTATAGACAGAATTTGCTATGCATCTCAAAACATACGACCTAAAGCCGAAGCTATTGACTGATGGCGGATCGAGACATTGAATATCATAGAAAACAGTTCCCGTAAAAACGTTCTGCCCTTTAACATAAACAACTTAACATCAACAAGTCTTTGCTATTCCGGGGTTTCAACGAACACCACGCGCTGAAGAGAAGGCCCTCAAGCCCCCGAAGATTAAATGTCTGTATCGTCGTAGCACCGCTCGTTACCATAACTTGGAAGAGACGATAAGCAAGATCATTTCTCATGCATCGTAAATCCTAAGGTAACTATTTTTTAATCAACATACAGGTACCTACCCATGTCTGAGAGCATACTTCCACCTGAGTCGTCGACTGAAGATGTACATCCTTAATACCTACGTTCCCAGCTTCCTCCTCGTCCTTCTCTCTTGGATGTCCTTCTGGATTGACCCAGAGTCTGTTCCAGCCAGAACCTCACTTGGCATCATCACGATCTTGGTGATCACAACACAGAGCTCAGGACTGATGAACAGCATGCCGTCTAGTTCTCTTACAAAGGCCAGTGACGTCTGGATGGCCACCTGTCTCGTCTTCGTCTTCGGAGCATTCATTGAATATGCAGCCGTTAACAACTTGACTCGTATAAGAAAACAGAGGGTAAACCTATCAACCTCAAAAATGAATTATACCATAACCATCTGTTTATTCGCAGGCAAGCAAGAAAGCATCACCCCAAAAACAAAGCATACAGACATCACAGGAGTACAAATAAGTGCTTATGAATGTATAATGCATAACAATGAGCTTCATTAAGCAAGAACATACTCGCAAGTATTATCAGTGCAGTGTAGGGGTATCTGGAGATCCCTCTAACTAGGGGCTCCTACCTTATTGAAAGCAGTCGAGCATTTTTACTAATTTAAAAGCATGAAGTGGAATTGATCAATATAAAAATCAAAACTTAATAAGATGATTATTTTAAATATCCTTTTGAAGCACTCCTTGACCCAGTGACACAGCGCTGCGTTAACTATATGATACTGTTTTGTGCTTCATTCCAGAAGGTGGCGGATGTCTCCCATGGAGCGATCGCAGGCAAAGGCGGGGAGAGATTGATGGAGGAACAAAGCTACGGTCGTCGACGAGGATGCTTTTGTTCTCTCTTCGATTACAAAGCAGATCCAGCGATGGCCGTGGAAAGGGCTTCCCGCATTTTGTTCCCCGTCGCCTTCCTCGTCTTCTGTTTCTTCTATTGGCTAGCATACCTTGTCTGGTAAGCAAGGTCATGACCTGGAGTTGACCTTCGGTCACTGCTGTAGTGTCCAGGTGAAGGGGACATTTGGCCGACGACGCAAGAAGACTAGTTCCTCGTTGTAATAATTTTCGTTTAATTACCCAAAAAAATTATTGTCACAAACTTTGTATGAATAAATGTTGACAAGTTATTAAAGGAGCCGAATTTAATTATCAGCAGCCATGTAATTATCATGCAATGCATTATCATCCATCTGCCTCATTTCGACGAATGTTTTCCCATCTACCAGCTTTTGACGGCAATCCGTTGGTTGATTCCACGCTTGTGCGTGGGCTAGTCATTTTTTACTCTTTTAGCTTACTGTGCACTGTTTTGTTAAGTGTTTTAACGGTAGTTGAAGTGACATTTAACATTATGTTGGCTGGCGCAGAGAGCGCCTCTGAGTAGATATCATGAAGAGGCGCTGTATCAAGTTTTCATATATCGTATCATATGTATACATATATGTACATACGATATTACGATATAATAAATAGGCTAACTAGATGTTTGATTTAATATGTCGGATTCATATAATACTTGAATACTCTGTTTTGTTAGTTACAAATTGACATTACTGGTTTTAATAAACTTCTTTTGATTTGATTTGATTATATATGACAATATTAACTGACAATATAGCATATATATATTTGGTAATATTTTGATAATATATATAGATATATAATATATATATATTATCAAATTGTATGAAGACGACGGAAAGATTCTCCAGAAGCTAGTGCGATAGATTGTTACTGCGATACTTTGATTGAATTAACGTTTGTAATTTGTTGCTAATGACAAGATACTGTACAAATATCTCATTCTAGCCTATATTTCTTTGTCAACATGTTGCTCTTGAATTAAGATGTTGGAGTTCTTGTGTGAATTTAAAATCATGTGATTTTTCGCTTTGTAATTGTTGATTTGTTATCGAGCTAATATTAAATAATCTTAATTATCATTAAGACCATTATTATTGAGTTACCGTATGCGACGTGTTAATCAATGTTTAAAATTTATCCAAATGCTATCCTAAATCCTTTTTGTTTGGTGCGGATTATTTTTTCCAAATTTCTATTATTGTTGTCCATCGTCCTTGCATATTCGCTGAATCACATAAACAGTCTACTTCGTCCCTTTTAAAATAATTTCTGTGTGCAGGCCACGCAGGTTAGACAAGTTGAAGTGGTACCCAACATTTTGATTACCTTATGCATGCAATAGGTTCGTTCCATAGACCCTAAATGGACCATGACTCTAGGAAAAAGTTTTGGGACATGCATGGACTTGATGGCCCTATTGTCAGTTTACTATGTTCGTCCCAAAAAATGAACGAAGAGTTCTTCTTGTATGAACATCTTTGCTCGTTTATCTCGACGAGACTCACATATGAGAAATATATTGACTCTAAATACATCGCAATGCAAGGCCATTTCAATTGTGTCGGATAAGTGAAATGTTGAAAGAATTGGAGACAAATGGCCAGCCGTCGGCTACCAATTGCAAATTTTGAAATCCTGTTTATCGACTGCTTGATTCTTCGCCTAAATTCAGTTTTGAAAAGCGAGCTATCAAATTTATAGCTAGCTGAATAGCTGGATCCTTCTTTTAAAAGAATTTATTTTCAAAAACAGCGAATCCTGAATATTTAATTAGCTTACGTCCATTCCTTTTGTTGGCTCAGACCTACTTGCCATCCGTGTTGAATGTGCATGTATGTCAAAATAACTATATACAATACAAGTACAAGGTATTAGGACAATTCGTGACAATGTGCATATAGCTATAGCGTAGTGAAGCAATCGTTCAATTTTCTAATACGGCCTATCAGTAGTATCCGATATTTTGTTGACCTCATATTTGTTAATTTCTATTGGTGTTACTATAAGACAACCTCGCCAGCTTCAAATGCATTTCATCACATCAACTTAGAATGACCTGTTGCCATGCTGTTGGTACCTCGGACTGCTTCTGGCCAAATCCGCGCTTAACGATCTTCCCTCTATGATTCGCTCTGTGATCTTAACTGGGAGTGCTTCTGTCTCTGCCCGTACTCTTAATATTTTTCTGTTCCCGCGGGGCTTTTCACACTGGGAGCGCCCACGGATTAAATCGTAATGTGAGAGGCGCTTTTTAATTTAAATCCCTATATGAAATGCAGTCCTCTGCTCTATTATGTCGTTCCAGAATGTAAAAGATATTTCCCCAAAGGCGAACAGATACAGAGACGTTATTGCCTCAAAGGAAGAAGAAAGCTTCTGTGGACGACGTGGAGGATTCCATGGTCTCTCTTCGACTAGAAGAAAGATCTAGTGATGACCTTGGAAAGACTTTCCCGCATTTTCTTTCCATTCACGTCTTCTGTCTCTTCTACTGGCCACTTTACCTCGCTCATTGAACAGAGGGGTTGTAACCTCGAAATAACCTTCGGGGTAATGGAGATCACCTCCAGGTGAAGAGTTAGGTCAACATACGATGCAAGAAATATTCAGTAATTATTTGAGGGCAGATTGTCGTTTTAGACCACGGATTAGCGAGTATGCAATAATGATGATGACGATGATAATTATTATAATAATACCAATACTGTAAATAATAATGATGATAATAATATTAAAAATAGCAATAGCAGTAAATAATAATAATAAAAATAATAATAATATGACTATAAATTTAGAATAATAATAATAATAATAACCAATCCGGAATAATGTTACCCTTATTCTTTCAAATTCTGATTGTTAATACGCAACCTTAAGTAAATATATTAAATAATAAAATGAATTACTTAGTATTTTACATTATTATTATTATTATTATTATTAATATCAATATCATTATTATCATTATCATTATTACTATTATTATTATTATTATTATTATATTATTATCATTATAATTATTATTATTATTATTATTATTATATTATGCTGTTATCGCCCATGTGGGCGAGCTAAGTGAGTGGTGGCAATGTCCTGAAGAGGCAGGCGGCGTTCCCACGCTGAAGAACAACCGAAATACGTTGGAACAGAAATGACGTCTCCATTGGATCGTGGGTTGCAGCACTCGTTCGACTACCCAACTCTGAGATGAACTGCAGTCCTTCACTGCTCCAAGCGCCGCCGGATTCCAAGGAGAGGGCTACGTAGTCGTGGGTGTTGGTTATGGTGGAATACTTGGCCCTCTTCGTCTTAGCTGCGCGTTCGGCTGCTTCGCCAGCTCTGATAGATGTGTCGACAAGACGTGACTTGGCGTAGGTGTCGGGCACTGTCACATCCCATGCCAGACATCGACCACGTGTCCAAGGAATGTGCGTGACGCCGTTCGGTCGCTTTCCATCTTCTCTTACCAAGCCGAGAGGTTCCTCTTGCGCTGGAATCTTCGCTCTGCCAAGAGCTCTCCAGATGACATCGTTCAACATGCTATGTCGTTGATGTTTTCCGCTGCCTCTTCTACAAATTAGTCCATGGAGACCTTTTGCGCCGACGCTCTCTTGACGTTGGTGACACAAATGTGGCTCGCAGAGCGTCGTTCCTAGCCTCAACCCGGCTGCCATTCGTACATCCTCGTTTGAGAGGCGCAGGCCTAGGGCAGTCACAGAGGGCGCTAGCATCCAGTCTTTAGAATGAGGTGCTCGTGAAGCCAGCAGGCGAGCACGGTCACATGGATTGTTATTGGACTCCAGCAGACTTTTCCATGCCTTGTCTGTGAATCGGAGGTCCCAATCTTTATGGCGATGACTCGCTGATCCTGTTGGTGGTTCTGGTCTTCCAGGCGTTGAGTGCTGAACTTGCAAGTTCATATTGTTCCTCAGCAGACTCTGTTGGTAGGATGCATGCCTGGAGTTCGCTTGTACTAGCAGCAGAAGCCAGAAAGGCAGAAAGTGCCAGCGTAGATGCCCAACGAACTCCCAGACCACCATCTCTCACCGGCAAAGAAGCCTGGAGCCAACGGTCATTGTCAAGGTCCACATTTAAAATGGTTGACAGTCCTTCTCTCAGCAGTTGATCAAACCGAGCCAAGCCCGGGCAATCAGCGCAGACGGCTGTGCGCAGACTGTACAAGAGCTTCGGTACACTTAGACTGTTTCTCAGCAGAACCAGAGCGTCATGTGTGTAAAGCAAGGACAATCTTCCGATTGCCCTCTCGAGGTCATTAGTCTTTGAATTAACGACCATGTTTACAGCTGGACCTGGAATCAGAGGTGCACCCAACAAGGTCATGTCCTCGAGGGCTATGCTCGTGAACTCTTGAAACGCAGAGTCATTGTTCGGCATCTGGGTGATTTCGCATTTGCTGCGGTTCAATAGCAATCCCAGATTCTTTGATTCCTGCTCGATTATTTTAACGTCGTCGGCCACTGTTTCCTTGTTACCTCCCAATGTCAGGTCATCCAGATATCCGATACGCAGATCCGATCGAAGCTTCATTAGAATCGGTTGCAGCACAAGACAGAATTCCAGAGGTTCCAAAGGATCGCCTTGCTGCGTTCCTTCTTCGGATCGAATTATGTTTGAACCATAGCGCAACAGTGGACGGTTTGAATAGGCAGCGTGAGCAAAGTGGTAGAGTTCTGGGATCTCTCTAGCAACTGCCTCTAGAAGACAATCTTTGCGCAGAGTGTTAAAGGCATTGGCGAAGTCGAGCTTCACTAGGATGCTGTCTTCAGGCATTGTGGTTATCCAACGACGTGTCGCATGGACAGCTGCCTCAGCGCCTCCTGGAATGCCTACCCCAAGCTGAATGGGGGCGAGCAGTTGAGACAGCCTTGTTACCGCATGCGAATTAGTGCACTTTGCCGCCAGACAACGCCACGTTATTATTATTATTATTATTATTATTATTATTATTATTATATTACTAGACTCTCGTACCCGGTTTCGCCCGGGAAGATCAGGCAAGGAACTTTAGCTAAGTGGCGCCATCTGCCAAGTCGCCCGGGTCCAACTGGCTAAAACTATGTTAATGTCAAATTGCGCCACCTTAAAATTCCATATCTTTAGAGTCTTCATTTCGAGCGACGTAATTCACTTGATTTGCATAGTTAGAAAATTGCTTGAATTGACAAAAAATTTCGCGTTTCGATTTCTCCACTCATTTTAACTAAAAGTGACGGTCAGAAATTAAATAATTTATATAAAATGAAAGAAACCATTTGAAAAAGCTACATGTACTTCATTGGCAAAGTAAACGCACTTCATCTCACAACCCATCTGTGCTGATCCTAATCGTCGTGCTTGTTGTCCACCGACACGAAGCCATAGTCAGAGTCAGGGTCGAACCGTGGTTCGATGCCGTAATGGAACAAGAATAAAAGAACCACTGTTTGCAAACCTGAACAATTTCAAAAAGCGCCTGAAGTTTATAGCATCGTTCTTTTCAATAAACCTCGATTCGGCTGATGCGCTTCAACAGCGTTGGTGTCAATTTAAGCGTAATTTGATATATTATATATATCGAAACGAGTCAGACAACGCTTAACGTTACATGTCCACACTGTCCAGGAAGCAGGTTTCCCACAATTTCATTCTGTGATAATCATTCATTCATTACGAAGATTTATGTAGCGCCGCTTCAAGGCTACTTCTCAGGAGCGATTCCGATCCCGGCACGACTAAAATGAACATTTTTAAGGCGAGTATAAAATGAGTCTGAGTGGACCCTTGGCGACAACCGCAACGCCAGCGGGAGCGTGTTCCAGAGCGAGGGGCCATCCAATGATAAGGCAAGATTCTGTTAGTAGTTGTACGGGCAAATGGGATAATGAGCATGCCTCGCTCAGTAGAGCGGATAGAGCGGCGACCCGGTGCACTCAAAATAGAGTAACAGAGATCGCGAAGATACGCAGGGGCGAGACCTTGCAAGGACCGCCATACCATTGAGATGATACGGTACAATAAGTGATCTACATCGGAACAATTGGAATCAAGTCCAAACAAAGTTGTAATTTAATTTTTATTTGTGTGAAACTGTGAACCACTTAGATCCTAGTTAAAATCGAGTTGAGGCTAATGGAACGCATTGAGGTGAGGCTAATTTTATTTCCAAGCAGATTATTCAGTCATATAGCAAAATTTGGCAACGCTAATGACGCGTAGGGCCTATATCAGCGCGGTTTCTGTTTGAAACAGCTCCTCAACTGAGATGAAGATAACAATGGAAACGCTGGATCCCTGGCGCCTCTTAAATATTCTGTATTGCAGAACAATAGAACTTATGGCCTATATACGGAGGGATGCCCCAGCTATTGATACATATTTATGGCGCCGAGCTCTCTCACATCAATTACGCCAACTCAATTAGTTACACCATTCTTCCATAATAATGTCCATACAAACATAATGCATAATTGATCACACACACATGGATCACACATGGATATATCCAACGCTGCACTGTTACGTGCACGCCATCCCACGTAATTATTGATTGCATGCATCCACACATAAATGCACCTATAATATTATTCGTATATTCCTCGAAATATGCATTAGCACTCAATTATATTTAAAATTATATACATATAATTGTATATATATTGTATATAATTATGCTCGCATCTCATTCTTCTCTGAGCCTGGTCGGACAGCACTCCAGCTCACGGATCCGGCACTCGAGTTTTTTGTAATGAAAGCGACTTTAACTTAAGCCAATTATGCAGCAAGACGTTAAAGTGTCAAGCGTATACTCACTCCATGTGTTGTCACTCCGTGTGTACTCACTCCACGTTTGCTCACGCTCTGTGCACTCACTCCATCTGGACTCACTCCATGGAGACTCACTCCATGTGTGCTCACTCCATGTGAGCCACATCGGTGCTCCATAGGATCGTGAGCATATACATGTATTATGTCCAGTGTTAAGAACAGTCTCAACAGAAGCCAGCAATGATCATTTTGTACGAAGTTAAAAGCGTCAGTTTCAGGGATGGTAGTTTCGTATATTCCTGAACAGTGCAGGCAAAGTTTTAGTGACTGGCATCGAAATAAAGACCACACATTGATTATAATTCTGGGGCAGGAGTTAGTTGTCACAAGCGAGAGTTTGAAGTCACGCATCAGTTATGCATGGGGTTGACTGATAATCAATCAATTTCTGCAGCCTCGATATATGAATGCCTCTACAGCCGAATGAACGCTCGGCTAGAAATTTCCAATCCTCACGCAGTTCTTACCATTTTCATTCAGTCTGGTTACGCAAATGATTTCCTGATCTATTTCGTTGTGGGACAATTTCCGTGAGAAAATCCGACACATTCTCAGAACGACGTCACTGGTGAGACGAGAACATTTGCATTAACTTTTTTACTAATCACTGCTGTCTCATATTCAAGAGAACCTTGATTGCAATATTTGCAAAGCTCAATTTAAAAATAATTCATAGCCTATTCTGCGATTGTTCCGTTTGAACGAATTTCTACAATTATTGATCAACCCTTACCCCTCCAGTTATCATATCAAATGCATTAAATTTGGCAGGAGTGGCAAGGGTCAGGGCTTTTGCGCAAGAGCTCCACAAACATTGTGCTGCATCATCTGAAGAGCTGTATTAATGCGGTATAGATAGAGGTGCAATAATTACGAGGAAAGAGAACTTGTCGATCCATGTCTCCCAGTGAAGTGTTTCAAGTAGGCTATTAAATGTGGTGTCGGAACTGAAGTTTTCAGAGCAGGTTATTGAAAGAGCACAACATGCAATGGGGACGGAGTCAGGATTCGGGAATAATCAATTAGAACTGGCGTGTCTGGCGTTAATTGTACAGCGGCCTATTCGGGCAATCTGGTAATTATTTAGGTCGTTATTATGACTTTGAAATTCGTCAAAAGGCTTTTTGTTGCTACGGATAGGTTCTAAAAATGTGAAACACGAATTTAATCCTGAAAGACAATTTTAGTCACTTGTGGAAATGTCAGACTTTTAGAAAGTGGCATTTCGATTTAAAATGTCACTTTGCTCTGTCTTTTACAAAAAACCTGACAAGTAAGTATTTTTAACTTAATAATTTGCACTGTGCTCTATTTTTTAAATTTACCAAAGAATGCGCATCTATTTTGAAAACGAACACGAATAAATTTATATACGTGAAATAATTAGCAATACGCACATGTTCATTTATTGCATAAATTAATAAAACAGATAACAAAATTTCCATGTCTACTTATATGAAATTGGAGTTGCAGCAGAACAAGAAATAATTCAGTCGGTAGAATAATCATTAACGACGAAAAGATAAAAGAGAAAAGAGTTGTAAGTGATCAAGACATTTTTGGACATCGGACTCTGCTCAAGTGAATTACCATATCTTACAGAGAGCTATGCACGCTAAGCCCGAACAGGCTAGAGAGAGAGAGAGAGGGCTGATGATGACCAGCCCTGGTGAGGTATGACAGCATAAGAAAAACTTAACTTTCGCGCAGGTTAAATGTAGACATTCATACAGCAGGCAGGAAGGAAATGCTTTGACTTACATCATCAACCCGAAAGCGTTCAAATGAACTAATTATAAGATTAAGAGACATACAGAACCAGATATCGACAGAATGAGAAAAAATGGCAGAGAAATAGCGACAGACACATAGATATATCGATGTACTACGACAGCAAAAGACCGACAAACATAGAATAGTGAAACTGAGAAACAAGAGAACGAGAGAGAGACAGGGAGTGATACAGAGACAGAGAGAGATGCAGAGACAGTCTATATGTCAGTCAGACATATAGATAGATAGATAGATAGATAGATAGATAGATAGATAGATAGATAGATAGATAGATAGATAGATAGATAGATAGATAGATAGATAGATAGATAGATAGATAGATAGATAGATAGATAGATAGATAGATAGATAGATAGATAGATAGATAGATAGATAGATAGATAGATAGATAGATAGATAGATAGATAGATAGATAGATAGATAGATAGATAGATAGATAGATAGATAGATAGATAGATAGATAGATAGATAGATAGATAGATAGATAGATAGATAGATAGATAGATAGATAGATAGATAGATAGATAGATAGATAGATAGATAGATAGATAGATAGATAGGTAGGTAGATAGATAGGTAGATAGATAGACAGGCAGTCAGACAGAGAGCGAAAGAGAGAGGCAAGCAGAGTTCCTGCGGATTGGTGTTGATTTATTTATTTTTGCACCATTAGGCGCATTATCAATTATTATTTGCTCCGTGTAAACGAGAATACATGAAGCTCGCAATACCTGGGGTCGTTTGTCAAGTCGTATTCTATATTCAGGTGATGGCAGGCGTCGAACTTCTCTTGATGGTTTGGACGGTCGTCTGCATCGAAACAACTCCACTACCAACAACGCCACTACCAACCGCTCCACTACCAGCCACTTCTACATCAACCACTCTACCATCAGACAATCCGCCACCAACGACTCTCCCACCACCTAATTTCACACAGTAGGTTTTAGGTGAACTAAATAAGAAATATTTGTAGTTATTATTGCTGTCACTTTTGTTGCTATTATTTTGCAGATTTTGTGGTAGTCGTGGTACTAGTGGTAGTTGTGGCTGTAGGGTCTGCGACAGGAACTCTAGGTGGTAGATTAGTCACAGGCCTCTATCCAGTCTTTATAGCACTTTTCTGGATATAGCTATAGCTGCAACAAAATCGTTTCTGATATCCTCTTAAGCAAATTGGAGGTTCTGCCCGGGCTTAAAAAGTCGTGTCGGGCCTCTGGGCATTTACACCACCTATCCCCACTTGGGCGGGCATGAGTGCTATCAGTGGTAATAGTGGCGTAGTAGGCCCTAGTTGTAGTGGTAATCGTCATCGCATTCGGGCCTCGATTTCTGTGCCTTTGCATATACAAAAAAATTAACTGATTATTTTAATTCTTGACGTTCTTCGTGCTGCGCTTAGACAATTTTAGTATTTTATATAAGATCAGATCAGATTTGGTCTAAATGTGAACATGAATTGGGATTAATTAGTAGACTAAAGATTATATTAGAGAACGGGAACTGATGCAGGTAACCATTTTTACCCATCGCATATAAAAAAAATGATTGTCACTGAACTAGAGTTACTAGGCTATACTAGTATAACTCTGCAATTGCTAGTACTATGACATTTTATCTGTGTAATAAGGTAATTATCTTTCACTCAGGGTGTTTGTGGCTCAAATCGTGGAGGAACGAATCGATTCTTCCAGTTACAACTGTCGCGTGAGACCGGGAACTGATGCAGGTGGCCAATTTTACCCATCGCATATAAAAAAATGAATGTCACTGAACTAGAGTTACTAGGCTATACTATTATAACTCCTCTATTGCTAGTACTATGGCATTGCCATTCCAAAGCCTAGCTTAAGCAGGATGGCGACGTTAATTATCATCGTTATCATACTTCGTCGCTAAACTAAACTTACTACTATTACTACTGTACTACAGTGGCGTAGCTGTTGCTCAAACACCATCCCACTGAGCCAGGTCCATTCTCAGTGCCTAATGACGAAGTAACAGGAATGATACAACTACACAACTGTTAATCTGTCCATCTGCACTTTCTCATGGAATTTAGGGATTATTTGGTATTTGTGAGGGTAAACTGGACCTCTTCAAAAACATCTGCAGAATGGAAAAGTTCTCGAAAGTCAGTACAAAATGAGTTTAATTCCTTTGCACTAGTTTTCTCAATGAACAGAAGAAGTACAGAAATGTTCAAAAAGTTCCACGCAACGAGCAGAAAAGTGCTGAAAATGCGTTCATTTCAACGAACACAGCTATAATTGCTGCGTTTATATCCAGCCGAGCAACGTATCTGAATATAATTAAGAGTAACGTCTTATCTACACTAAATTCGTGCAAGTAGGACGTAGTCACGCTATGCGGAACGAGTATATGTCAGCCAGTTTTTTTTGAGCCATCACAATGGTTCAGTGTTAATATTGTGGAAGCGTGTGCGCATGCTGATATTGAAAGGGGTTTCTATATACGCACGAGCTGGACGCGGACTGCAATTAGGTTAACTTATGCGAGATAAATAGATCTACCGCAAAATCTATCACGCGCTCGTTAGACGCGTACGGTCTACAACGATTTTCGACAGACTGGTACAGGCTACGACGCAAAGGCGTGTGAATTTGCGAATCTAACCATAGACAGAAATCATAAGAAATAATAATTTTACATCGGCTAAGGAGGCAATTGCATAATGCATTTCAATAATTTAGTATGTCATTAAAACCGATGCTACTATTATTAGATATTTATTAGATTGACCAGATTACATTTCAGTAGTTTAATATGACATAATAATTTTTTTATCATTTAATGTTTATATTCTTTAACCTAATAATTGAAATATTTGTAGGTCCTTTAGATATTTACATCAACATCAACGTGAATGACATCAGTTACATCAGCGAGAAACAGATGGTAAGAAGTCTCCACTTTGCTCTCTTAATGATGTCGAATAGGGCTGCCGAGCTTGCCTATACTGCCCGGTTCATTTTGGCCTAATTCAATTACAAATTACACGAAATGCTGTAACTGAAGTTGAATTCCATTTTAACGACTGCAAAAGAATTCAATTACAACTATAATTAATTACAGATCCTGTATTTCAATAACGTTACTCAGTCACGTGTATTTTAGTTACTGAAGAATAGAGGCCTACCTATTTCTTCTATGCGTTGTAGGAATATTCGATGACGTTATTTGTGCGTCAACTTTGGAAAGACGAACGACTGGCGTATGAAGACACAGGCTACGATCGCAAGTCGGCATTAATTGATTCTGTACCGTATTTCAATTTCATGCATGAAAATAAATGTGATGCATGTGGAAAGACCATTTCCTTTGTGGATTATTTAAGATCCAGGAAAGTTTCAATGATAATAATAATAAAATATGATGATCATGATCACGAGAAAAATAATAATGATAATTATCAGGATATCGACATTTGCAGCAATAATAACAATATATGCAATAGATTTAATTTTATATATTAGCAAATATGGGTTGCAATAATTAGTTGCAGTAGTTAATATAAACTCTACACTTCTAATAACAAAGCTACTATTATTCGCAAATGTTCACCTGAATGTAGTCAATATTAATTTGATTGTCATAATGTTAATAGCAAGTGACTAGCAACTACAATAATATTTTGGAAACGAGACTAAATGTAACGGAAGCTACACACTGCCTTGAAGAGCAGTAGGAGGCGAGGTCGATTATCCTCTAAATTGGAAAGTAGTTCTATTCGCTAGGCAGCGGCGTTGGTTTAATTAGATGTAGGCCTGGGTAGGACATAATGGGCATCTTGTTTGGTACAATTAAATTAGATTCCTGTTCATGTTACACCTGTCATCATAACGCGGTGTGTCAACTTGAATGTAATGAAAACGAAGATTATGTAAAAATTATAATAATAACAATAGTAACAGTAACAATATTTACCCCGGATAAGACAAAAAACAAGTTAAGCAAAAACATGGGTTTTTCGGAGCCCTCTTTTATCTGGTCGATGACTCAATCTTTCCATTTCCTTAAGATATTTTTGATTACATATCATTGATGATGTAAGCTTACCGAAGTGAAGCTTGTCAATGAGGACTCGTTTGAGTAGCTAAACGATGTTTAATTTTTTTTGCATTTTCTCATTGTTTTCTCAATTCCTCAGTTTGTCCGTAGATATTTGACATAATTATTGCATTGTCATGCAAACCTGAAATGTGTGCAAAATTTCAGCTCTGTACGTCGACGGGAACATACCGAAAATAGAGTTGAAAGAACTCCGACGATCCAACAGCACAAACTTTACGCAGGCCAGGGTTAAATAAAAAAGGGTAATAAAAATGGTAATGGTAACAATAATAATAATAATGATAGTAATAATAATAATAATAATAATAACAGTATTTGTATTGGTAGTAATGATTAATTCGCACTTTCTCGTGAATCAAATAATTGTTGACTAACTCAGGATTGTTGGCCTTTGCGGTGTTACCGATTGCAGCATTACGTTGAATTACAACCAGTTCGACCGGATCTGGGCCCCAGATCTGTACATTGTGAACCTTAAAGCCGGTACATTCCATGACATAACGGTTCCCAATCGAAGGATTCGTCTTTCGCCAAATGGCCAAGTTTATTACAGCCAGCGTCTGACCGTCACTCTTTACTGCGATATGGTGCTGGAACGCTTTCCAATGGATAATCAAACGTGCTTTATAGAGATGAGTAGCTGTGAGTACAGAATTTTAATTTGTATAATGTTGTTTCCAGTTTTCATTATTCTTAAAAAGTTTCATTTTTTATTCGGATTTCTATTTCTCTTGTTACATTAACGATTTTGTTATGAACGTAGTAGTGTTCGGTTTCGTCCTCTGCTGTAGTTTCAGGTTCACTCTCAGTTTTTTGCATACACAAATGCTCTACTTAAGAAAATACTTTCTATTTGAGCCTTCGTCTTATTTCTGTAAACAATCTGCTGCCCTTTGGTCAGGTATCTTTCAAAAGTTTCGCTCTTGACAAATGCAGTGACAGATTCATAGGCGACAACACACAATATTTAATATGATGTGAATTATTGTCACCGTGATAGAGGTGACTTGTGATGGGCATAGTGGGCTATTTTTGGCAGAAAGTGGAAGAATACTGGATTATAAAGTTTATTAACTTTCGGAATATTCAGAGCATAATTTTCTGCACTGAATAGCCTATGATCAGTGTTTATTGGATTGTGGTCTGTACTAATAAGTGTATGGTCACCCGCAGCTAACATTGGTCCGCACAAGTTAGTCTATAATAATGAGGCTTAATAATGAAGTGGCTATATCATCTCCACATAATATAGGGTGACACAAAAGATCGTTCACTGTTTTCAAACTTAAATATCTCGGTCAAAATGATACGGATCTCTTAAATATTTTTTCAAGAGTATACAGGGCACATATATTAGATAATCCTGACATTTTTAAATCGAACATGCGTCAAGTGACGTGACTGTGTACCTTACGACGAGCGAGGTGCATTTTTGGTCGTGCCTGTATGTAACGTCACCATTATTCACGCCACTTAAATGAGCGTTAGTAGGAGCATCGGCACCGGACTGTGAAGACGGGGAAGACTGGAAGACTGGTCTAATGTTTTATTCATCGATGAGTCACCTTCCAAGGTGTTTTATGTATCGATTACACAAATAACGCTACTGTTTCGGGTTCACATGAATAGAACGTTCCATGTGCTCCACAGATGAAGTTTAGTCCGTCAGTGATGATGTGGGAAGGGGATGACGGTCAGAGGTCCCACAAGCCTTCATTTTATTCCGAATGGTACCAGACTGAACTTGCAGTACTACATTACAAACATTCTTGAGCAATACGCGAAGCCAGCGATCGTGAGACAAAGGCACTGTTATGCAACGAAAGTTATTTGTTGGAAGAATTTCAGCAGGATGGAGCGTGCTGTCATACATCAGCTGTGACGACGAAGTGGCTAGACTCCAAACTCCCGTCACGCACAAAGCCGACAGATTAGCCACCTAAGCTCTCTTGTCCTCTCTCCTATTGAGAACTTGTTCAGTATTTTAGTCTCTGAGAGTATATAAAGATCCTGAGTTAAAGAACGTTGATCAGCTCAAACGTCGCCTCCAACATTCGTGGAAATCGATAGAAGTTGGGACACTTTAGTCGCTGATTCAGCCTTTGCCGTATAGAGTTGGTGCTGACATTAAGCAGATTTACGAAAACACTGTACGGTAACGGCCTATATCTGCAAGACTTATAGGTAACAATACTGTGCAATGGTCTACTAGGCCCAATATTTTGCTTACAGTGATTATTACGATGAACAAACAGTATAGTATCACACTGCAATTTTTTCCGGGAAACTGGTCCTCTTCAGTTTTTTTTAATATATAATGGCAACCATAGACCGGATCAAGGTCAAATTTGTGCCAGTATCGTTCATTTGATTTGTGTATGAACTGGCAAAATATCAGAAAAAATATGAAGCCCTTCCTGAGAAAACGCAATTTGAAAACGGAGAACGAACTTTTGTGTCACCCTATATTATTACATTACCTTAGTCTGTTGTCTTGACTGCCTGTGGCAGATGCCTATCCGACGTCTGAATTGGTCTTCCATTGGAGAGTGGATGCCGACCCAGTGGAGATGACCAGAGTCAGTCTACCAGAATATGTGATAACGAACATCACTAGCACTGTCTGTACTCCGTCAATTCAAGGCAAATGCCCCAATCTCTTTCGATCTCTCTCTTATATTTTAAGTGGTTGTTTAGAAAAATGTCTGTGTGGGGCGTAGTGCATGTTTTTATATCTGTCTTCCCTGCCATCCTATCCGCGAGTCTTTAATATAACTGAATTCATTGTCATAAAATCTAATCCAATCTAAATAACGTCTATAGTTCCGCTATCCTAATGCACACTGCACAAGGCAAAACAGGTGAAATTGAAGTCGAGAATTGTAATCCCACGATAGGTCAGCTGATAAGATAACGAGTTGAGTTTTTTTGCGTTTCTATTCAGCAGTAATGTTTTCCGTAGTTGCATTTTATCAACCGCTAGGTTTGAATTGACCTTCGGCTGGGTCTGTGTTGTAACTGTTATACTTAGTTTTCATATTTTCTTTATATGTACTTTCTTTGTTTTTGCAAAATTTATATTTTCATCTTCCCGTTCTTGCTCGATTTGTCTCAATTTCGCTGTGCACTACTTTAATTAGTTGCATGCACGGTGCGTCTAGTAATGATAAACTCTAGACCTTTGAAGAACTAGGCCTACTGCACGAGACCATGTTTCAAAAATAGTGTGAAACCTTTTAATAAAACATACATTTTCGACGGAGTATCGTAAACCCAAAGGCAGCTGTTTGCTGATTAACTTGCTCAGGTGTGTTTCCATGTCTGAGAGCATACTTCCACCTGAGTCGTCGACTGAAGATGTACATCCTTAATACCTACGTTCCCAGCTTCCTCCTCGTCCTTCTCTCTTGGGTGTCCTTCTGGATTGACCCAGAGTCTGTTCCAGCCAGAACCTCACTTGGCATCATCACGATCTTGGTGATCACAACACAGAGCTCAGGACTGATGAACAGCATGCCGTCTAGTTCTCTTACAAAGGCCAGTGACGTCTGGATGGCCACCTGTCTCGTCTTCGTCTTCGGAGCATTCATTGAATATGCAGCCGTTAACAACTTGACTCGTATAAGAAAACAGAGGGTAAACCTATCAACCCCAAAAATGAATTATACCATAACCATCTGTTTATTCGCAGGCAAGTAAGATAGCATCACCCAAAAAACAAAGCATACTGACATAACAGGAGTACAAATAAGTGCTTATGAATGTATAATGCATAACAATGAGCTTCATTAAGCAAGAACAGACTCGCAAGTATTATCAGTGCTGTGTTGGGGTATCTGGAGATCCCTCTAGCTAGGGGCTAATACTCTATTGAAAGCAGTCGAGCATTTTTTAATAATTTAAGAGCATGAAGTGGAATATAAAAATCAAAACTTAATAAGATGATTATTTTAAATATCCTTTTGAAGCACTCCTTGACCCAGTGACACAGCGTTGCGTTAACTATATGATACTGTTTTGTTCTTCATTCCAGAAGGTGGCGGATGTTTCCCATGGAGCGATCGCAGGCAAAGGCGGGGAGGGATTGATGGAGGAACAAAGCTACGGTCGTCGACGAGGATGCTTTTGTTCTCTCTTCGATTACAAAGCAGATCCAGCGATGGCCGTGGAAAGGGCTTCCCGCATTTTGTTCCCCGTAGCCTTCCTCGTCTTCTGTCTATTCTACTGGCTAGCTTACCTCGTCTGGTAAGCAAGTTCATGTCCTGGAGATGACCTTCGGTCATCGCTGTAGTCTCCAGGTGAATAGGACATTTGGCCAACCGCGCAAGAAGACTCGTTCAGTCGTTGTAATAATTTTCCTTTAATTTCCAATGACACATTATCGTCAAAAATTTTTTTCGAACGAATGTTGACAGGGTGTTATGGATGTCGAATTTAATTGTCAGCAGCCATGCAAGGCGCACATCACATTATGGGCCGAGCGTAAGAAGGACTATTCAACCTTACGGGGTAAAGTGGAATCGAAATCTATTTCTCAATTCTGCACCCCAATGTAGTATCCATTACTCTGCGGGGCCCCGTAAAGACTCAATTAGGTTATCTGTCGAAAGTTGTAAACATGTAGGTCTGTTTAGAAAAAGTCATTTATAAAATTGTATCAAGACGACGCACGGATCCTGCAGAAGCTAATGCGATGGATTGTGGCAGCGAGACTTTTATTTAATTATCGTCAGTAATGATATGCTACTAGTAATATATATATATATATATATATATATCTGATTCTGTTGCTCTTGAATTAAGATGTTGAACTTCTTGTGTGAATTTAAAATCATGTGACTTTCCCGCTTTGTAATTGTTGATTTTCCATCGAGTTAATATAAAATCTTCTTAATTATCATCGAGACAATTTGAATTACCTTATTGCGTGTTAATTCATATTTAAAATATATCTAGATTAAATCTAAATCGTCTTAAGTCGTCTTAGATTGTCTAAATCGTCTTAAATTCTTTTAATTAGTTCCAGATTATTTGCCAATTTACTTGTATAATTGGCCAACGTCTCTACATATTCGCTGTCTCAAAGATACGATTTCTTTTTTGCCTTTAAGCAAATTCTTCGTGCAGACAAACGCAGGTAACATGAAATCGTGATCAATGGGTTCGTTCCAAAGAGCCTTAGGCCTACATAACCAGGACTTTAGGAACGAAAATTTGTGACATGGATTTTGTGAATCTATTGCCAGTTTACTGCTTTCATTCCTAAAAATAAACGAAGAGTAAGATTTGGATGAACATCTTTGCTCTTTTTTCTCGACGAGAGTCACATCTCAAAAGACTATTGAAGCTAACTAGGCCTACTGCGCAATTCAAGGTCGTTTCACAGTCGGATTAAAAAATGTTGAGAAATTTGGAGATCGATGGGCAGCTCTCGGCTACCAATTTTAGAAATCATTCTTTCCGACGTCTTGATCTTTTGGCTAAATTCAGAATTGGAAGGCTAGTTAAAATAGTCCTCTGGGTTCTTCTTAAAGTAATTTTTCCAGGCAAAAACAACAAATCCAGAATATTTGATCAGCCTACTTCCATTCACTTGGTGGCTTAGACTGACTTGCTATCCGTGTTCAGTGAGCATGTATATCTATAATTCTCTAATGCGATCTATCAGTAGCGTCTGGTATTTGTATGCCCCATACTTGATAAATCCAACTGTCTAATTTATCTTGGCGTTACTACAAGCAAATCGAATGGGATCACATATCAACTCAGAATGTGAACAAAGGCCTAGACTTAGCTAGCCTACACACTGATCTGCGTTCACAGTCTATATACTCCTACGCCTATTGCAAAGCCACATGTGTCTAAAGCCGCTACACTCAGTAAATTAGACAAACGCACGCTGATTATAATAAAGTCACGCTAGCTGATAATGCTCTAATCATCTTTTCACCCGATAACTTTCCAACAATGTCACGTAACTCGTTCGTCGTCACAAGATCTGGTTGATGATCCCTAACCGAGTTCTGGGTCACTACCATTGAGATTCTGTGTTCAGACATTGAATCCATATTTTTTCTAAATGGAACGAAGTTTAAGAAGCGCACAACTTTGAAGGAATTGCTTGTCCTTGTTGTAACATCAATAGCATTTTCGAATTGCTCCTTTGACGATCTCTTAAAAGTTATTTTAAGCACGGAATGAAATACGGATGACCTTAGTTTCAAAGGGGCGCTATATAAATTGCACATACCTTGCTATGACTTACTACTTGCTATTGCCTTTCTTACCTCAGTGCGTAGAAACATTATTATAGCCCATTTTGCCTAACTCTCTCGACTTTACCTTACGACCGATTATATCGTATGAACTCGTTGTGTGTACCTCACCTATCGTGTTTACGCTGGTGCCCTGCGCTTGGCTTTCAAGCGGCGCTTTAGAAGTTATGAAATTACATTTACTGTTGGGGTCAGCCCAATAACTCATTGGCCTTGCCTACGTTGCTTTATTGAATATTGCATTACATTGCATAAACTCCGCTCACAATTGAGTTTAGTAATTAACCAATACATATACCTTACAATTATTAGTTGTCTTGCTTGTCGTAACACTTTGGGAGGCAGGCCTACTTGAAAAGCAGCATTTAGTTGTGTGGAATGTGGGTATACATATCAGAAGTTGTATGTTGTCTTAAGTTGTCTTTTCAGTGAGTGCTCAAGATGTTTCAGAACTCTTAACCAGACTCCTTAACTGATAGTCAACCTGCCAATCCTCGACCAAAACGACACCCTCCTTAACAGCTACTCTGCCTCCGCTGACCATCTGGAAACCGGACTCTGACCTTCCACAGACCATCCCTTGGACAACCCCTCTGATTTTATGCAGCGCTCGTGAATAAGCTGGTGTCCTGCGCTTGGCTTCTAAGTGGCACTTTAGAGATTTGTAGAATACGATTATAATTACTATCTGACATTGGTCTAATTCTTGGCCTCCATCTTGACTTTTTTACGGCGACCTTACGATTTCCAATCACACCATGTTCCCACTTTGCATGAACTCGTCAATCGATTTGTTTGCCTGACCATTCACCCTACATCCGGATAAGATACTTCCATATTGCAAAACATATTGTTGCATTTTGGAAATTTGATTATAGCGCACATCTGTGTAGGCATATTTTTGAAAACAATTAGTTGTAATTAGGGTTAATAGTTGGCTGTGACAAAGAGGTCTTGAAGTCACGCATCAGTTGTGCATATGGCTGACTAATGACAATCGATCGATTTCTGCAGCCAATATAATTATATGAATGCATTTACAGCCAGACCGAAAGCTATGCTAGGAATTTCCAATCCTCACGCAGTGCCTGCCATTCTGATTTTCTACTCAAATGGTCTCCTGATTTGCTTCGCTGTGGAACAGTTAACGAGCGAAACCCGAAACATTATCCGTTCAACATTACTGGTGAGACGACACATTTTTTTGAATCTTTCACTAATGGTTGCTATCTTATATTCAAGAGAACGTTTATTAGAATTTCCGTAAGTCTAAATTTTGTACAAATTTAAGGCCTATCCTGGAACTGCTTCGCTTCCTGACAACAATACGAAACAGGTGATAAAACGGGTGTGTAAACTGCGAAGCGTTTCAGCCAATGTAAGAGCACAGCAATGTTCTGAAAGAGATCAACACGTAGTGGAGAAGGAGTCAGGAATCGAGAACATGACATCGGAACTGAAAAAAAGCACAACAGGAAGAATGAGCACGGTGAAATATAGGGATTACTGATAAGGTTATATTAAAACAGCAAGGAGAATAGAAGAGTGGAAAAATTTTAATGGAAGATATAATGAGGAATCAATACCGCGCAAAAAAGAGATAATGATAATAAATTATTCTTATCTCTTTGTTTTGCGATGTATTCAAAATAGAAAATTAGAGCGAAGCAGACTGAAAACGGAGCGTGACAGAATTTATGCAGAAGAAGAAAGAGATTCAAAGAGATTGGGGATAATAAAAATCATTGGCGTCGGCCCTCTCCTGTGTCCAGACTTGGGACTGGCACTGACAGACTTCGAAAAGTGGCGGTGTCGAAGAGAGGAAAAAAGAGGGAGAGGGAATTTCAGTCGATTGATAATTAACATTAATTTTCTCAATGTAGGCCTAATTCATTTCAATTGTTATATCGCACTATGTCCAATCCGGTAACGATGGTGATGTTCTGGTTTCAAGATAGGAATACCTGTAGTCGTTTGTCAAGCTGTATTGTGTCTTCAGATGATGGCAGAAGTTGAACTCCTCTTCATGGTTTGGACGTTTCTATGTATTGAAGTTAGCCCGCTACCTACGACTATCCCACCCACAACTCCGCCACCCACAACTCTGCCACCCGAAACTTCCCCACCCACGACTCGACCTCCGATTACTACACAGTAGGTTTCTGTGATTTAAATAAGAATTAGATTTCAAGTAAATTACTCGAGTGAAAGGCGAACTATAACGTCGAGTTTGTACATTTCCCAGAAGTGCAGGAATGATTCGTATTTTTCATTGCTTCGTCAACTCTTCCTTCCACTAATTCTTTTCACAATTATTATCACCATTTTTATTCTATTTTCATTTTATTTCATATTTTTGTTCTTTTGTTAGTTTTATTGCATTATTATCCCGAAATTAATATAATCTTTCGGGAGACAGAAAAATTATCCGGAGACAGCCAATAACGTCCAATGCAACTGTTTTGAGAAGGTAGGGCAAGAATCATTGGCGTTAAAACTTTGAATTAATATTGAGATTATTATTTATCTGGCATTTTCAAAAATGCAAGTTTTATTCATTTTGTTATGTTGATAATATAATTAGCCCTCTTGCTGTTGTTCAAAGTGTCACTGATGTTATTATTTGTACAATTGAACCATAATTAATATTACAACGCTTACTATTACTACCCCAATTTTCATTATACCATAACACCAATAATTTAGGACAGTTTTTTGTACAATGGATAAAAGTTGTAATATTTATGCCAAGTTTAATTGATTCACTGATTCAATATTACTGCTTTAGTAGCAGCAGCAGTTTCATCCGATGCGACTGTACGCTACCGAAATCTGTTGTGATCAATAGAACCAAATTTTCGTCAATGAGTCCATTTGTTTCCAAACGATTCAGAGGAGACTTTTGATTCCTAGTTCAATCAGACAAGTGACTGCTGGATTGAGTCATATATTTTCAAGACGTTTCATTTGCTCGCGATACCATTATGCTTGGACCACGATATCTTACTTATAGTGAGTAGAAATGAAGGGATTGCGCAACTTCTATATGAGATCAGATCAGGTTAGACCAGATTAGAGCAGCCTAGATCTGCTCGAATTAGAAATAGCAATTCAACTGCATTGTATAACAACTAAGAAGACTTTCATTTCATTGCATAGAGCTGTGGTTAAATTCCTGGAACAAAGATTCAACTCGTCAGATTACAACCCTCGCATGAGACCTGGAACCGATGCAGGTGATAAATTAATCTTATTAAATCTAATACAGACAAGACTATCAGATAACATCATTTATCGTCTACCAAATTCAAATAATTGCTAGTAATTGAGTTATTAATCCAAAAATGTGAAAGTATAATTGTAGCACCTCTCGATGTTTACATCAACGTCAACGTGAACGACATCAGTTACATCAGCGAGGCGCAGCTGGTAAGAAGTCTTCACCCTGCTCTCTTAAATATAATGTCGGATAGGGTTGCCGAGATTGCCATATATCTGCCCTGAAGTATAGCAGCTGCGATATTCAACTTTTCTTATAACAAAGATTCAGAAAAACTGCTTTGTAGCGAAGTCTTTAAACTGCTTTCCCGAACCCCAAATTTCAATTTACCACCATGATGTCGTGGGTGAGCTACAATCAGAAATGCGAAAAGGATGGAAAAGTAGTTTGTCTACACCTTGCCATAATGTAATGTACTGTAATGTATTGGAGCATTTATATAGCGCCACTCAAATCAGAAGCGCTCACGGCTCTACACAAAGCTAAAGATAGAAAAAAGTCTTCAAGCGGTTTCGGAAGGCAGCAGGAGACAGAGAGCAGCTCCTTCCGAAGGGGAAAGTGGAGGCTGCTATAGGGAAAGTGGAGGCTGCTATAGGGAAAGTGGAGGCTGCTATAGCTGGTTGGACTAACGTAATGTTCGGCAGTGGGCGATGGCATTGGTGAGGGACAGAGGGCAGGAAAGTTTCCTGACGGAAAGAGCGTGTCTAGGCATATATTCACAGAGTAAGCCTATAGTTCAACCGGAGCAGAAGTTCTCCAGAAGGTCGTATTATGTGAATCGTTCCGCTCTTTTGATAAAATCAACTGCAGTATTTTATCGTCATTACTTTTATTATTAAAGTGATGATTGTAACGATGTCATAGGCAGTTAGATGTAAGAATTGTTTCCTATATGATTAACGATTGTTGCTAAACACGCTGACGTTTTTTGAATGCATTCCCCTCATTGTTATCGCATTGAAATAACCGTTAGGTAATGATTTGAACTTGTGGCCTACAATGAACTTGAATAGCTCATCACTTAATGTCTCTTATTATTGTCATTAGCCTATAATGCGATTACTTAATTATTAGAGATGATTCCACAACCCACATCAATTTCAATTTTTTTAGTTGTTTTGTTTGTATATGCAAACAAATGCATACATAATTTGATTAAAGTTTTGTTTTGCGTTTTAGGAATATTCGATGACGTTATTCGTTCGTCAAATTTGGATAGACGAAAGACTCTCTTACCAAGATACAGGCTATGCTAGCACGTCGGTATACATGCCTCTATACCATATGTAACTTTCACCCATTAAAAAATGCGCATCAATAAGATCGTTCCATGTATGCACAAATATATATATATATATATATATATATAGGGCCTATATTTTCCAGGGATGTTAATGTCACGATAAAGTATCGCAATACCTGGTATCGCCGATGCTTTTTGAATATCGCAACGACTTCTTGTTCCATGGGCAAGAGCTGCTATGACCCAACACCGTGCCTTTGCCATCGTGAGCCTTTCTATGTGGAATGACCTATCTCTCTTCTCATGGCCCGTAGCAAACTTTTAATTGGTATTCCACCCTCATCGCTTCGTTGCCTGAAGACTTTCCTATTTCTAATACTTTTTCCAGCATTGTTAAAAGCCATGATATTTTCATGATTTCAAGTTTCTCAATTGCAAGCCATTCGTGTGTATATAAGATTAATTTATAGGCTATATATGTATCTATATATATAAGGCTTTGGTGTTTGATAAAACAACAGAGAAATAACATTTGCTTATTGCAGCATTACGCTAAATTACCAATGGTTCGACCAAATGTGGACACCGGATGTGTACATTGTGAACCTCAAGGCCGGTGTTTTCCATAAGATTACGGTGCCTAATCGAAGGTTCCGCATTTCACCAAATGGCCAAGTTTATTATAGCCAGCGCCTGACCGCCACTCTATACTGCGATATGATGCTGGAACGCTTTCCTATGGATAATCAAACGTGCTTTCTTGAGTTAAGCAGCTGTGAGTATAGGAGCTCGGTTTATGTACTGTTATTTTCAAGTTCAACTCATGACAAATCCAGCGACCGATTCTTTGGCAAAACAATTAAACCTTTGATACGATTCAATAACTATCACCGTGAGAGAGGTGACTTGTAAAGGTCGCATAACTTTGAGAAGTGAGTGACAGAAAATAGCAAAAGGAAATGGTTTGTTCTGTGATTACTCACTATCATGAAACCCATTTTATGAAGCACTGCACTAAATAGGCTCTGATTAGTGCTAATTAATTAGTGTATGGTCAGCAGCATTTATATTTTGTCTGCGCGAATTGTCCTGTCCTTGTTGTGAAGTAGTTACAACTTCAAAGACTACATTACTTTAGCAGTCCAATTGATGTTTTGACTGTCTGCGACAGATGCCTATCCGACGTCTGATTTGATGTTCCATTGGAGAGTGGATGCCGTCCCAGTGGAGATAACCAGAGTCAGTCTACCAGAATATGTGATAACGAACATCACTAGCATTGTCTGTACTCCGTCAATTCAAGGCAAATCCTACACTCTCTTTCGATCTCTGTCTTATAGTTTGAGTGGTTGTGCAGATAAGAAGACTCTCTATGTGGGCGTAGCTGCATATTTTCCTATCCATCTTACTGTCTCTTTCCTCTTTCTCTTCTCTTTGTTCCATACTAAATTATTCATATATATGTATATTATATATATATATGCATATTGCACGTGGCAATATAGATAAACTTTACAAATTCGAAAACTATTGAACAAGACACGAAGCTAACACTTCGAGAGACGTTCACTATTGAACGACGAGGATTTACTGAGAAATCAATGCAGCTCATGGTTAGGACGTTAATAAAGCACATAAGGTACTTCCGTTTTTTAGGCTGTCCTCTCCAATATTATTCGAAAGGGCAGCTTAAAACGGACGTCATCGTTTCTTAATTTGCTATTCAGGTCAATTTCCGTGTCTGAGAGCATACTTCCATCTGACTCGTCGACTGAAGAAGTATCTTCTCAACACCTATCTTCCCAGCTTCCTCCTAGTCTTTCTTTCCTGGGTGTCCTTCTATATTGACCCGGAATCGGCTCCTGCCAGAGTCGCTCTCGGCACCATCACGATCTTGGTTCTAACAACACAGAACACTGGATTGTCTGGGGGCTTGCCATCTGGTTCCGTCACGAAGGCAACTGACGTCTGGATGGCCACCTGCCTCGTCTTCGTTTTTGCAGCATTTTTTGAATTTGCTGTCGTTGACAACTTGACACGCCGAAGAAAGCAGATGGTAAATGCAGTTTTATTTTCAACGAAAATTTCAATATGGTCACCAAATTAAAGTATTTAAGCGTTTTAAAGTAGTTGTGTTGATTCTCGAAGCAAAACTTTATTCACAAATTTTAATATGCCTGTTTCAAGTTGAAATCGTTGAAGTTTGTCATCATAATGTTTACAATGATGTTTATCTATTATTTGGGCCAGATTAAATTTCTTAGAACATTAAAGCGCGTTTGGGCTTCAATTTTACAGCAACACCTTAAAAGAGAGAATGGAAGATGGTTAGGGATATTCATTGCAGCAAAATTCAGACATGCCGCGAGACCCTCTGAGTAGATAATGAAGCTTACGCAATATAGCTGTGTCTGGTTAAAGTATCGGAATTGACTGAAAATCTTAAGAAAATGGTCGTCATCAGAACTCATATTCCGATCAATGGTCATTTAATAACAAATCTGCGGCCAATTGTTGTAATTCCACACACAAAAATATCGTCCAAATATCTCAAAGCGAGTCGCGAAGTGAGGTCACAAAACATGTTGACAGCTAGGAAGTAGGGACATTATATGAACGTCCTATGGTGCGTGTATTTTGATACAAAATTCAGCGATCAAGAGGTAAGAGAAGTAAGGTAAGGAATAAGATTGAAGAGAAGACGTTATAAACAACAGGTGACCAGCGGATATGTCTGTTTAGGATCGGCCTGAGATAACAGAGAGTGGCGGTCATGCATCAGCTGATTGGTGAATCTGAAGTCTATAAATCTGAATCGTAAGCAGATGGATAAGAATTTATTCATACAACCTTTTGCGTTGTGGTTACACTAGGCCTACTTGATGCAAAATATAACATAAAACGCCTCTGTTGTGCGCGTACCAAGTGACATGAACTGCATTGTTTTACTGCTTTATTCCAGAAGGTGGCAGATGTTTTCCATAACGAGAATGGAAGTAACAACGGAGAAGGATCGGTGGACGAGAGACGCATCTGTGGTCGTTGTCGAAGATTTTGGTCTCTTTTCGATTTCAAAAGGAATCCAGCGATAGCCTTGGAAAGAGCTGCCCGCATTTTCTTTCCCTTCACCTTCCTCGTCTTCTGTCTTTTCTACTGGCTGGTTTACCTTTACGGGTAAGCAAGGTCTTGACCTCGAGGTGACCTTTCACCAATAGGTGTGACATCCAATGGAAAGAGGAGGTCAACTGACCATAAAAGAAGACTCCTTCTGTCATTGTCAACATTCATTAAAGTTGTTTAATGAAAATCTATCGAAAGTGTATTCATCTTATAATAATTTATTCGGTTGACTCTAAATAACGTTTTCATCAAACTCTGTCAAGGCGACTGAAAGATTCTGCGAACTTTTAAACGATTGAATGTGAACGCGAGACTTTTAATCATTCAACGTTAATAACTATGTGCTATCAACAGTACATCTGATTGTATCTGATTGTATGTTATTGTATCTGATTATATCTGATTGTATCTGATTGTATCTGATTGTATCTGATTGTATCTGATTGTATCTGATTGTATCTGATTGTATCTGATTGTATATGATTACATCTGATTGTATCTGATTGTATCTGATTGTATCTGATTGTATCTGATTGTATCTGATTGTATCTGATTACATCTGATTGTATCTGATTGTATCTGATTGTATCTGATTGTATCTGATTGTATCTTGGATGAACAATCAACCAATCATTCAAATCAGTCAATCAACCATTCAGATCAATCAAATAAATAAATAAATAATTAATAAAAATAATCAAACAACATATTGTCCTTTAAATAAGTTGTCCTAGATCCTGAGTGAAATTAAAATAACGCGACTTTTCAAATGTACTTATTATGCTGATCCTTTTCACAAGTCATCTTAAACTCTTATTAGTTCCCTTTAAACGAATCGTACAGAATAAGCTTTTCATCGTCGACATTTATCCTTTAAATTGATCGAAAACTAGTTTTAAATTGTTTTAATTGAATGATCTGTTAGTCTAACTTTTATAATTATTCAACGTCTTTTCATGCTCGTTGAACCACAGACTAAATTCTATTGTTTCCTTAAAATATGTTTTTATGCAGCCTAACTGAGATCACATGTGATTTCTATCAACAAGTTCATTAGCATGTGGATTTTGCTGAAATTGTCGGAATGCACATAGAAATTCGCTGCAGTGGAGTCTCGTTCACCGTAAAAATGTCCAACTATAATGCTGACTTTTACTTCGAGCGTGGACATAATTTATTGTGGGTGGGTGGTCTGGTTTATAGATAAATACGGTCACCGTGAAATGCTTATTTTTGAGTAATTGGTATCGAACAGTTATACCGTCCACTTTCTAGTGCAAACTAATCACTTCACTGTCCGTGTGTCATCACGGCCATCGTTTTATAGTTAATAGATAAATACTGTCACCGTGAAAATTCAGATTTGTGAGCAATTGGGATCGAACATTTATACCGCCCACCTAAGCCAACTAAGCTTCTCGCGCAAATTAATCAATTAGCTGCCCGTGTGTCACCATAGACATCGTTTTATTATGAAAGTGTCAAGGTCTCAGGTTCAAGTTTGAGTAATAGTAATAGTAATTATTATAGCGCCACTTTTGGAGCCATATCTGAGTCAAATATTGCCATACTTTGATAATTATTTCAGGGGCAAAATCAAGAAAATGCCACAACTACCACCAATTGTTCAATTTGAGTGGTTCATTTTCTTGTTTGCTCGGGCTGAAAAAGGATGCCGTTACCAAGACAAAAAAGGGTTACATAATAATTTTATGGCCATTAGTCATTACAGACTAAAATGTCAAAATGAAGAAAATAGATTACCCAATCCCAACAAAGTAGTGTTTTATTTAAATTATTTTGAATTGAGGCAGTTCTCATCACTGTTATGTATAATATATATTAATTATTTCATGTTGATGATACGAATACACCCTCTTCATTCATCCGAATTCATGATTGAAACAAGCATTAATTCTTGTAAAATAATGTAATGTAATCGAACATTTGTATAGCGCCGCATAAAAATCAGCATCACTTTCAACGGGCGTCTGTGCTTGGGCCAAAGAGCAGGAAAGTCTTAAGGCGTCTCCGAAACTAGGAAGGTGAGAAGTCTAGTAATTCCAGGCCAAGTGACTGTGGAAGATAGTTCCAAGCTGAAGGGCCAACATAGGCTAAGCTCCTGGATTGGGCCGTACCGTCGTAACAGAGCGCATGCGATGAACAACCAGACAGTCGCTAGTCGCTAGCCGAAGATCTGAAGAAGACCCCTGCAAGCATAGACGACACCAGAGTGCAGACAAACCTCGGGTAGGTCGTGACCACCCCAACCAGACAGTTGTGCATAAGGAAAGGGTTTTGAAGTTCTTCTGTTAAATAGGGAGCCAATGAAGTGAGTTCCGAATAAGGCCTGATACACCGACAAACATTGGAATGCCACATGGAATTTTAGAGAATTGAAGTGAAGAGGCCAATGTATCCATCATTCCCAACGGCACCCGCGTGCTTCATCGTATTGAGAAGTACAATCGGATCAGGCCGAGTAAGCTGAGTAAAGATCACAGTGTGCTATCTACTAAAATATAGCGGCCAGAAAGCGAAGATTGTAGAATAATAAACGTATGGCAAAATACTTTGATCATCTTCAAAATACTTGGATCATCATCATTTGGTTTCATTTGCCCTTACAGCAGCTAAGCAATACCGTGCATTCTCTGCGGTCGGTCTCTGTGTTTGGACTGGTCCCTCTCTGGAGTTACGTCTGTTCCATGAACCCCGCAGTGGTGCTTTTAATGGTCATTTTAAAACGTATCTTTTTGCTACAAGCTTGAGTTGAATAGTTACGGTGCAAGGGCAACATCTATAATTTTCCATTAATTAATTAATTATGGGGAAGCGACAAATCGGGCGTAACGAATTTGGTTCATAACAAAATAAATGATGTTTGACAATGGAAAAAAATTAGCATTGGTAGTAAACTTAACCTGCCGGGTCAATGGACCGTGATGTAGGTGGTCCTCTACGCCGATTGGGGCGAATAGACTCAATGGTTAATGACTTTCTGGGAAAGGAGGCGTAACTTGTAGCTTTACTACACTAATTAATCAGCTTAGACGTCAGGAATATTTACCTACGTGAAGTCCTATACCATTGAAGGACAATATATAAGCAGAGGAATCACTCTTTTCTGCGATATTGTTGGACGCAGGGCATGCCTTTCATGAACTACTACCACCCATCCGTGAAGCCGGGAACATCCTTAGTCCCCGCTTGCAAAACCGCAAAATGCCGCGCTCTGATCGCCTACCACGAGCTTGCAGAAGGGCTTTATCATCATAGGTTGATGTAAAGCAAATTTTCGAATTTCGCAAACACCTAATAAGCTACTTATTATTTTATTACAGTCGATGTTATTACCTTGACGTTTTGTCATTATTTTCTAATAATTGATGTCCCATTCGTCGTTTTAAAATGGTGTATTAAAGATTATACTTACATTCATACTTGTTGGTATACTTCAAAATGTATGATTGTTAATAGATGTGTAATTGTGCATTTATGGTGGCACAGTGGCCGATCGGTTAGAGTGGTCAGCCCGTAACGTTCAGTGTGTGCTGAACGCGCGGGTTCGACCCTCGTCCGGGGCGTCACTGTGTAGGGACCTTGAGCAAGTCCTTCGCGCACAATTGCTCTGCAGTACAACTGCAATTGCGCCATCGAGGTGTGTATATGCACTTCTGAGCATAAAATGTTGGAAGAAAGGCGACAACAAATTTCGGTAATAAATAAATAAATAAAATATTTGTAGATGTGTGAGTGTATGTGTGTATGTATGTGTATCTACGTACGAAGGCATGCATGTTTATATACATGTCTAGCATAGCCAGTTTACAGTAGTAGGTATATATATATATATATATTTGTACATACGGTTTCGTAATCGACGAGCCTTAAGCCCAAGGGCGCCGAAATGGTTAGCTTGGCCAAGTACTGATAACCCGAATGGACCGACAGAGAAAAAAAATTCCCGGCAAAAACAACAAATCCTGAACATTTGATTGGCGTACATCCATTCGTTTGAATGTCATAGACTTACTTGCAATCCGTGTTGAATGCGCACGTGGCTTTAGCATAGTGTAAAAAATTCTAACACGACGCATCAGTAGATTTTGAATTTTTCACCTCATGCTTACTTAATCCAATGGGTTCATGCGCTGTCTTCCAATTGACTTGATCCCTGTTGCTAATTTATCTTTGCGTTACAACGAGAATACCACACTATAACGCCAAATGAAATTGGTCACGTCAACGCGGTAAATTAGACTATCGCACGCAGATATTGAATTAAGATCATGCTTACATAATATAATACCTTAATGATCTATTCACTCGATAACCTTCCAGCGATGTTACGCAATTCCTGCATCGTCACTCGATCGGGTCAATGACTCCTTGGCCATTGCCATTGAACCTCACAGTCCCGAGTTGTATCGTATCGTATCTGGTTATTTATATAGCGTTTTTTTTACAGTATTAGCTATTCAGAAGCGCTCTCAGCGTGACATCCCCGAGGAGTCGTATAAATAGTGGACTGTAGTTGAGAAAGCGCACAGCTTTGAACGAACTGTTTGTCCTGGTTGTAACGTCAATGGCTTTATTGAATCGCACTGTTGACGAGCTCTTAAAAGTCTTTCAAGGACGAGCTCTTAAAAGTTTATCAAAGACGAGCTCCTAAAAGTTTATCAAGGCGCGCAACGAAAGAGTGATCACCTTTCTTTTAACGGCGCTATATAAAGGTGCACTTCTTTTACTTTGACTTACTAAGATTTACATTTTACATTGCTACTCACTGCCCCTTATCTTGCCACCGTGCATAGAAACATCGTCCATTTGATCATCTAGCCCTATCGTATTACATTTCATCGAATATAATATTATATGCCCTATTAATGAGTAAACCTACCTTATGTTGCGTGATTATGGATTATACGTGCACTCGGATTTCAATTGTCGCTTTAGAAGTTTTGAGTTTACAATTACTATTAGAATCTGCCTAGTGTTACCTGACCGCCTTGACCTTGCCTAAGTTGCTTCATTAAGCATTACATTTGCTTTATCACTTTAACTCACTTTACTTAATACTACTTCGATAGTAATTTACCAATGCAGATGCCCATATAAGTTGCCTTCTTTTCCGTAGCAAATTTGGGAGATAGGCCAACATGAAAGGCCAAAATTGGTGTGTGGATACATACAAGAAGGTGTATATTGTCATAATTTATCTTTTCTGTTCGTGCACTAGCTTCCTCAGACGTTAGTCTGAGTCTTGCCCTCAATCTTGTCCTGTTTACTGGAATCAACTATTTCCAATCACAACGTGAACCAACTTAGCATGAGTTTGCACATCGATCATTTTGCCTGACCACTCGCACTTACGTTCGAAAAATACCTCTGTATCGCAAGTTATGTTGCTGCGTTTTTTTAATTTTGACAAAATAGCGCACATGTGTGTATACGTATTTTAATAAACAGCTAATTACAATTAGAGGTAGGAGTTGGATGTGACAACAGAGGGTTTGAAGTCACGCTTGAGATGCAGAATTGGCTTATTATCAATCGATTTTTGCAGCCACGATAAACGTATTGCTTTACAGCCACGATCGCTCTGTTATGAATTTCCAATCCTCACACAGTTCTTGCCATTTTCATTCAAGCGGTCTTCTCAAATAATCTACCGATATTACATTGCTGTGGATCGGTTTTCGTGCAAAACCCGATACAGTAGCAGATCAGCGTCAATGGTGAGTTGAGACCAATTTCTTAATAAAATAAAACAATCTATAATGACTGCTATACCGTTATTCTAGAGAACCCTGATCAGACTTTCAGAAAACTCGATTTAAAGATATTTAGGGTCTATCGTGCAATTATTCCGTTTCAACAAAATCATCACTGTGATGGCTTGACTAAGCAAAAAATTCCGTGGAACTGCATAAAACATGGATGATCAAGCTGCGAAACGTTTCAAGTTTTTTTATATGGAATAGAAACCGAGGAACGAACAGAGCATGGTCTTGAAAGAGAATAGGACCTAACATGCATTGGAGAAAAAATCAGGAATCGAGAATATGACATCGGAACTGGTAAAAATAAGCACAACTAGAAAGAATTAACACGGAGCAGCTTAGGGAAAGTATGGAGAAGAATAGAAACAGGAATTGTGATTTTGAAGAGTCGATGACGACCCAAGAAAGAGCAAGGGAGAATTTTAGTCGAATGTTTACTTGCATTAATTTTCACAACGATACATATCGTCAATTGCCGCACTGTGCCGAAACCGGTACCATTGTCGATATGTAGGTTATTTAGATCGAAATACCTGTAGTTGTAAGTCAAGTTGTATTGTGTATTCAGGTGATGGGAAGAGTCGAACTCCTCTTGATGGTTTGGACATTTGTATGCATCGACGCTACTCCACAACCAAACACTTCGTCACCTACGACTCTCCCACCAACAACGTCGCCACCCGTTACTTCAAAGTGGGTTTCAATGATCTACATAAGAATTAGGTTTCAATTAAATATATTGAAAAGTAGCTAATTTACATCACATTAAATGTAATGTATTGAATGCAAACAAAACATGCTGTTTTGCATATTTCCCAGAAACGCAGGAAGGGTTCGTACTTCTAATCATTCGCTTCTGAATTATTATCCAATTCCCATTTACATTTCATTTTTAAGTTTTGCTAAATTGAATTCTTGCCCGAAATAATTGTAATCTCGAGAGAGATAGATTATCCGAAGACAGTCAATAACGCCCCATATAATTCTGGTGAGAAGAAAATAAGTACAGATTCAATGGCGTAAATACGCATAATACCAACACGTATGCTTCCGTTGGTATTGAGAAACGCTTAAACTGATCTATTGTTCTCTATAGCATTCCTAGAAATGCGAGCTTTGTTTATTTTCACTGTTATACTTACAATGCTGGTGCTGTTGGTTCAACTGTTACTGATGCTATTGTTAATACTTTTGCTATCATTGCTACCACAGAACGAAAATTAACAATAAAATAATTGCTAAATAGCTGCCACAATTTTCCTAATGATCGACACACCAGTAAACGACTGCTTCATTTACCATAGTTAATAGTTGTGGCAGCAGAATTAGCAGTAGAGTAGTAGAACTATTGGTAGTAGTGAAAATAGTAGTGGAAGTAATAGTAATAGTAACTTATAGTAGTAATAATAGATGTAACTTTTCTATTGTAATTGTAATCAACATGATTATTATTTACCATCGTTATCGTGGCCAAAATCATCCTTATCATCATTTCTCTCTTAATCCACCGCATTGGACCAGATCAGGTCAGCCTAGATCAGAATTGTCTAGATCTGCTTCTAGATAATAGAAGTAATAGATGATACTTCAACTGCGCCATGTAACAAGACATTCATTCTATTGCACAGAGATGTGGTCAAATTCTTGGAAAATATTCTTGATTCGCCAGACTACAACTCTCGCCTGAGACCTGGAACCGACGAAGGTGATAATTTCATCTTATCAAATCATATCTAGACGAGACAACCTAAGACCAGAATACATCATTTACCATACACCAAAATAAAATATTAACCTGTTATTAAGTTAATAATCAAAACAATGTAAGTTTGATTGTAGATCCTCTCGATGTTTACATCAACATCAACGTGAATGACATCAGTTATATCAGCGAGACGCAGATGGTAAGAAGTCTAGACCATGCTCTCTTTATAATATCAGGTAAGGTTGCCGAGATTGCCTATTCTGCCCGGTGGTATCATAGGGTCGTGCCTGCGAACCATTCCGCCTAATCGTCGAGGTTGCAGTCGAAATAAAGACGTAGCGGCGTTTACTATACACAAGAGAGCTGTCTTGAGAGCAGTGATCTTTGAGAGACTTGGAAGAACGTTGCTCAATCAGAACTGCTAGCAGAAGTTGGATTCATCACGTTTGTAAGACTAAGGACACATTACTGAGCGATTAATGCTAGAACGGAATCGAATCTTCGCAAGGTGGAGGTTCAAGAGCACTGCTGAGGTTTGGTGTATCGAGGATCCGTGACTCTATAAATCTTTAAAAAAAATTGCGACACCAATAAAGAGGTAGTGTAGGATATATTACCCTAAATGAAAAAATATAGTAACAAAGACGCTGATCTATCTATTAGGCCCGTTACAGTTAGTGCATGTCCTTTATTATTGTCGTGATCCAATTTGCGTACTTTACACTAATCTATCACATGTATTTTCCCCATCATGACATCACATTTATTTTCCCAATTTTATCTAAGCTGCATGTATATACAGCCTAATGTATACCCAATTTGTTGAAAATTGATTCTATGCGTTTTAGGAATATTCGATGACGTTATTCGTTCGTCAAATTTGGATAGATGATAGACTGGCGTATACAGATACAGGTTACGCTAGCACGTCGGTATACTTGCCTATGTATCGCATTTCATTTTCACATATGAAAACAATGCGCATGACGAGTTGGCCTATCATTGTGTATCATATATATATATATATATATATATATATATATATATGTATGTATACTGTATATGGCTATTTGTATAGCGCCTTTTAAGAACATTCACGAGGCTGCATTACATCGAAAACTTACAGACCTGAAAATGACTTGCTTTTGAGAAAATTAAAATTCTGAAAATCATGCAGAACAAAAATTATTGGTCATATAATAAAAGTCATAAATGTCATAGATGGACCCTGTTTTTTTCACCGCGTCAATGGTCGCTTCATACCTACTGAGAACATCGCGGACGGTTGGGGCAGCGGCCGAAATGGCGTATGTTCAGGAAAATGTCAAGTACATCCAACTCGCAGCCGTCCTTCACTTTGGCCCCCTGTCCTTGAAGTCATGGGCAACGCGAGTGCTGAAGGCGTAGGCCTTTATTTTTTGCTTGGGACGCAACCTCAACACGATGTCTCAGGTTGCACGAGCGACCGTCCACCACTCCACCTATAGTACAGGCATTCTGTGAATATTTTGGGTCAATTTCACACAAATTGCAACAGAAAGTCTAACAACTATTTCTTACACAGAAAAGTATCCTCTACAACATATCAAAAGTCTCCATCAATACTTGTGGCGGAAGTATTATAAAAATCGTGAAATTTATGGGCACTGTAATGACTAACGAGACGCATATTTTCAGAAGAACATTTGAATTCCAAAAGACATATCGATGATCTAAATAATTTTAAAGTAATTCAAATAACTCAAGGTGAACTTCTTCTATGTTTTAAATTAATGCAACATCGTTGTACTAAATTAGGCAGCAAAAATTGCTTAGGTTTCAGGTTGTTCAAATTCTTCATTAAGTATCACCAATCCATCATCTTCATCGTCATCCCATTCAACTTGTAATGAATTTGTGCATGCTGGTACTTTGCATTTGTTACATGCAACAGAGCATGAGCGTACACATAGGTAGGGTATAATATTATTTGAGTCTTGAGGGGATTATCTTACCTTCCTGACACTTTGGACCGGGGTTTGCCTCCATGAATCAAGGAGAGATTGACGTCCCTGCAACAGAGCACTCAATGTCATGCGGTTTACATGCTCACCTAATACTGTTGTTGCACCTGATGATCTGTTCAAAACGTTCCTGTAGTTTTGATTTCATGAGCGTGTGCCCATATGTTGGGTCCATTTGGGACCTCTGAACTTTTGAGATTAAATTCCATCCGGCTAATGAGATCTTTGCTCGTGATCTGCTCATCTCATTATCTTCAAGATAGTTTGCAACTTCAACAGAGACTTTTTCTCTTTCTTCATATTGTGGCCGACTAAGTTTTGCTTTTTTATGTCAATTTCGCTGGACTGATGATCTGCTGCATATTGACCCCCAAAGACCAGCGACCTGGATCATCTCTCCACGTTTCTCCTCCAGAATTTGTGGATGCGCTACTTTTTTCCTTACCGCTTTCTGCTGCCATTCCCTCAAAGAAGGTATTTTTCCAGCCATACAAAAAAATGGCCAATCCTTGTTCCTGTGCCAAGGCGCGAGGGGCCGGATGTAGCTAATCCTAATAACTTTGGGCCAATTGCTATTAATGTCACTTCCTTGTCTAACAAACCTGAAATGATTTTAGCCGTCCAACTCACTGCCAACATTTCTAAAAATGACCAACTCCCGGCTTTCAGTTTGGATTCTGAAGGGGCCACTCCACGAAGACCCTATTGGTCCGCCTTCTCTCTGATATTTTGGGAGCAATTGACAAGTCTCAGGTTTCTCTCTTGGCACTGTGTGATATCAGCTCCCAGGTACCGGCTTTTGATACCGTTGACCACGGGTATCATCTCTGCCTCGTTTGGTCTTTCAGGAACCTTCTTGGTTAGTCGGATACTTCCTGCAGAACCGTCCACCAGGTCTTCTTGGGTTCCCTCTCCATTTGGACTACCCCCACGGCCCTCTCCTGCCCTCTGCTGGCTGCTGGCACTGTCCTGAGCCAGTCCTATGTGGACGACCTCGAGGCCTATCTGCACTGCTCAACCCTGGGTCTGTGCAATGAGATGGGCCATGAACACCTTGGAGGCCTGGATGTTTTCCAACCGCCTCTGCCTCCACAATCTATCTAAAACTCAGTTTATTTGGTTTGGCACTGACATGGAGGTCCTTGTCCTAGAGTTCTCACAGTTCGGTTTCTCATCTTCTGTCAGGGATTTTGGTGTTACTCTGGACCAAGAGCTCGCTTTCACATGGCACATCCACTTGCTCCGCGGGAATTGTTATCATCAGCTGTGCCAGTTCAGGACGGTATCCCGTTTCTTGTCCCCTGATGTTGCAACGCTTGTCCACTCCTTCGTGGTCTCTCGCCTTGGCTACTTTAACGCTCTCTATGACAGGCTTCCTGCATGTCGGATAGGGTGCATGGATCGGATATTGCGGCACTCCTTATTGGCCGCATCCCAAGATTCAGCCATGTCTCTGAATATATGCGGGACGTCCTCCATTTGTTCCCCTTCTCTCAGCGGAAGTCATACTGGGTCTCTTCATTTTTATGGTGTTGCATAAAGGAATCAGCTCCCAGGTACCTGTGGGAACTAAGCTCTTCTACATTAAGTGTCCAACGCCGAGGTTTCCTCTGTTCTTCCTCACAGGCTGAGCTTCTTGTCCTTCGCTCCCGGACTTCCATACGACATCACCGAGCCTGCTCGGTTGCTGGCCCCTAAACCTGGAATGGGATCCTTGTCGCCCTTAGCTTAGCGCCCAGGCAACACTCCACCGTGATCTACGCCAACCTTAAGACATGTCCAATTTATCCCGGGTTAAGTTGGGAGCACTTCTGAGTAGATGCTCTTGTAGGCCTGTAGAGGTGCTATGTAGATCAATGCCAACGTTGTGCTAATTTCACGATTTCACTCATGGAACTGTTATTTTGACACTATCTGGAATGTATGTTCCGTGCTGTTAAAGGAGTATAAATATTTGCCTATTACAGCGTTACTCTGAATTATAAATGGTTCGAGCAACTGTGGACTCCCGATCTGTACATTGCAAACCTCAAGTCCGGTGTGTTCCACAAGGTAACGGTTCCTAATCGAAGGTTCCGCCTTTCACCAAATGGCCAAGTTTATTTCAGTCAGCGTATATCCGTCACTATGTACTGCGATATGATGCTGGCTCGCTTTCCTATGGACAATCAGACGTGCTTTCTTGAGTTGGGAACCTGTGAGTATTAAAGGAGCTCAGTTTAATATGTAATGTCCTTTTCAATATCAACTTCCACTGAATTCAAAGAAATTTTGGTTTCCATTGAGGTGTTATTTCGAATACTGTTTCGTTGCCACTTCCATGATTCGCTTAGAACATTCGGTTTCGGCTTTTGCCGTGGTTTCAGGTCCACTGTCATTAATCGTAGGCCCCTATAGAGTATAGATTCTTGTTCTGTTTAAGAAGCACTTTCGTTTTGAAATTTTGCCTAATTTCCGTAAATGACCTCACATTTGTACTTTGATAATATTTTCCAAAAGTCTGACTTTGATAAATGCAGTGATCGATTCTTTAGCAAAAACAATTCTACTTTTGATACGATTCAATTATTGTCACCTTGAGACAGGCAAAGGTCGTATAACCAATCGTGGACGGGAAGCAACAGAAAATAGCAATAGGTCATGTTCTATTCTGTGATTGGTAACTGTCATGATGCCCATTTAATAAAACACTGACTGCACTAAATAGGTTGCGATCAGTGCTAATTTAGTTTAGCAGCATTTATTTGTTGTTTTGCCCCAATTTGCCTAATTATGAAGCAGCTAAAATGTCACAGATTGCGTTACATATAGGCCTTTTGTCTTGTGGCAGATGCCTATCCGACGTCTGATTTGGTCTTCCATTGGAGAGTGGATGCCGTCCCAGTGGAGATGACCAGAGTCAGTCTACCAGAATATATAATAACGAACATCACTAGCGAAGTCTGCACTCCGATATATCCAGGCAAATACTGCAATCGCTTTTTATCTCTATACTGATTCCCACATTCTAGGACCTCTGCATTTCATTTATTTTCCACTTCATTCATTCCTTTGCACTTCATTTATTGCCTTACGCAAACACATTGCATGTGGTAATGTTGATCAGCGAACCCTTTTAAGAACTATTGGATCATACTAAGCTGAAAAGATATTGGAAACTAAAAACGGGAACAATTCAACTACAAAATTTTGGGAACCATGCATTCTCACTCGCAGGACTCACAGAATGGAATGGTCTCACAACTACAGTCTGCCAAGCCTCATCCGTTACATTTTTCAAGACAAAACTAAGACCTACATATTCTCCCTGATCTATGACCAAGAATGCAGCATAGTGCGCTTTTGTGCAAGACTTGTCTTGTCAAAGCGCATTATTAATACCTAGTTGTATTGTATTGTATTGTAAAATAAATGTGTGATGTTTTTGTCAATAACTATAATATAACTTGCACAAATATTTATTTTATGCTTTACATTATGTTAGTATAACAGTTAGGCTACCGAAAAGTTTTAATGCAAATCATGGTTTTAAATTTAAATTCTAAATTTATCAAATCAGTCACTCAGCACACGAATGTAAGATTCTTAAAAAATTTTTTATCTGCTTACATTTTATCATAACAAATCCTGATTTTAAATTTAAATTTCATTACTCTAAATTTTTCAAATCAGTCACCCATATTTGGCGCTTGAATGTATGCTTGTCAAAATTTTGTACTGCTAATATTCTGTCATAAAATTCAACACATGTTTCTTCCATATTCATTCTCATTTCACTATCATTACAGCCTCAAGAGTTTCTTCTGATAATCGACTTTTTTGAACTGACCAATAAGAGTTCATCAGTGAGAAAACTCGCTCGACTGGAGCATGGTAATAAAAACCGGAAGAGGTAATAAGCATGGCAATAAATAAAAGCGAAGTTAAAAACGAATTTACTCGCCAGATGCCATTGCAAAATCAAGGAGACGTTGACAAGTCAGATCAGTTTTTAAATTTAAATTTAAAAATCGGGACATTTTTAGAGTTTGGTCAAACACCGGGACTTTTAGGGTTTGGCTAAAATCGGGACATTTTTAGGGTTTGGCCAAAAAAAACCTTAACATTTTTAGGGTTTGGCCTATCTTTTACGGCAGCCGGGATAGCTAGCGGAAAATCGGGACTGTCCCGGATAAACCGGGACGTCTGGTCAGCCTGAACTAAGTATTAAGAAAGCAATGCAGTTCTTCGTAGAAGTGTCAATAAAACACATTATCGATGAAGAATCCTGTTTTTATTATTTACCGTACAGGTGCCTATCCATGTCTCAGAGCATACTTCTATCTGAGTCGGCGATTGAAGAAGTACCTCCTCAGCACCTACCTTCCCAGCTTCCTTCTTGTCTTTCTGTCCTGGGTGTCCTTCTACATCGACCCGAAATCGACTCCAGCCAGAGTCTCTCTTGGCATCATCACGATCTTGGTTCTAACAACACAGAACTCTGGACTGGTTGGAGGCTTGCCGGCTGGCTCTGTCACAAAGGCGACTGATGTCTGGATGGCCACCTGCCTCGTCTTCGTTTTTGCAGCATTCATTGAATTTGCAGTCGTTGACAACTTGACACGAAGAAAGCAGTGGGTAAATGCAGTATTTTCTCAACGAAAAATATCAACAGATTCACCAATGAAAGAATTGTATTGAATCTGAAAGCACGAAGCAGCAATAAGCAATTTTAAAATATAAAATGTTTTAACCATGATAATTTCATTTTGTTCGAACAGTGTTTTGTACTAACAATTTAGACTACATGTTGCGAGTTTTAAATGATTGAAATTAATCGCCAGTGACCTGCAGTGATGTTAAACAATAATAATTTAGGCGAGAATAGACTTGAGTATAAAGTGCATTCGATGTTCAATATTGACAACAGCAGAATACCCCAAAAGGAAGAACGGGAGATTGCTAGGAAATATTCAGGACATCGGGATTTCAGACAAATAGATTGGCAAATAATGGTTGTCACATCTGCGGCCATTGTTCTCTTTCCAGTCGCCATCCAAAGCAAGATCGTCTCAATATTCCAAACAAGTTGCGAAGTGAGGCCATTAGAGACGTTGACCACTAGGGGAATGCATTCATTTCGAAACACGTTTAGCGGTCAAAGTGTTACAGAACTAACTGAAGAGATTATATGCATGTTTATGGTCGGTCCGAGATAACAGAGTGTGGTGACCAAGCTTCAGTTTGTTGAAATTAGAGTCTAAAAATCTGAATCTGAGACAGGATGACACGAACTACCTGTCAAAAATATTATTTGAAAACATTTTAGATTTTATAATTGCTTACTGCTCCTTCGTGTTTTCTGGAGGCCGTAGAGTAGTGGTGAACACACTGAGACGCAGAGCATGAGGAACCGAGATCGAGACCTGTATCTCCTAAGGTTGACCTCTTTCCTTCTTTCGCTAGGCGGTGGTGTTTGTTAAAAATGAGATGTATAGCGAGACTGCCGACGGTTAAATTCGACTCCTGTAATAACTCGTCATCATTCGCTCATAATGTACTTGTAATCATACTGCGATTTGTCAGTTTGAAAGTAAACGAAGATTATAATAATAATAATAATAATTATTATTATTATTATTATTAACTGATCCAAACAACTGTATTGCCTTGTATCCACACCACTTGGCTCAGTAGGCCGGAACTCTCAATCGTTGGTGATGGACAGATGTAGTGCGCTACAGAATAGACCTTTATACCACGTTGCATAAGCTGCATTGCTTTTTGCTTTATTCCGAAAGATGGCGGGTACTTTCCAGGCGGAGAAAGGAGGCAAAGACGCGGAGGCATTGGGGGAGGAGAGTAGCAGAGGTGGTCGTCGCGGAGGATTTTGGTCTCACTTCGATTTCAAAAGAGATCCAGGAATGGCCTTGGATATGGTATCTCGCATTTTCTTTCCCTTCACATTCGTGGTCTTCTGTCTCTTCTACTGGCCAATTTATTTTTACGACACGACCTCGAATTGACCTACTGGGTCACAAGTATGACGCCCGATTGAAGGAGAGGGTTTACTGACCACGCAAGAAGACTCGTTCTGTCGTTGTCAGCAAGTTCAAAAGTTGTTCAGTGAAAATTTTATTGAATTTTACTCATCTTAAAACTTACAGAACGGTCGATTGATACATTCTGCGAACGTTTTAGTGATTGAATGTAACAACTAGACTTTTAGTCATTCAACGTTTATTACTAACAACGTATCATATTATATCTTCGTATGACAACATTCTGCTCTTGAACTGAGACATCCGAGAGCTTCAGAGAATTTAAAATAATGCGTCAATGGTCGTCGATGGCGGTGATGATGGCGGTGGGCTCCCGAGGTATGGTCGAGGTCACAGGGTCAAAATCGTAAAAGGCGATGAAAGCGGCAGGAAGGAAGAGCAAAGGTCAAAAGGGCTTTTGGTGGCCGAAAACGGGTCGACGCAAGAAGACGCAAGGGCTTCGCATCTGCCTCTACAGGACGCTCTCAAGCCTTAAACTGCAGGCCTGGCGACCAATTGTCAGTTTTCGACGAATTGTTCGGGACAACCTGAGAAAGGGGAACGTCAATCGATTAGGGTAGTCTTCAATTAAATGTTTGACTACTATTTATGTTTCACTTTAGTTTAGATATAGCTTAACTATTTATATAATAAGAAGACTATCTAATTATCTAATACAAAGTCACGTTTTTTGCTCTATAGTGCAAGCACCCGGGTACATGGTGTTCGTATAAAGTGGGAATAAGGATATGACAGCACCCTTTTCACTGAAAATGCGAACCACTCGATCTGCAACTTTTGAATTTATTAATAGTTAGTTACATAAAAAACGAGATTTATAGATATATATTCACTAATATATATGTATATAAATGTATGCATTATACATATGCATACATACATACATACATACATACATACATACATACATACATACATACATACATACATACATACATACATACATACATACATACATACATACATACATGCATGCATACATATATACATTCAAACATACATGCATGCATACATACATACATACATACATACATACATACATACATACATACATACATACATACATACATACATACATACATACATACATACATACATACATACATACATACATACATACATACATACATACATACATGCATACATATATACATACATACATACATACATCCAAACATACATGCATGCATGCATACATACATACATACATACATACATGCATACATATATACATACATACATACATACATCCAAACATACATGCATGCATACATACATACATACATACATACATACATGCATACATATATACATACATACATACATACATCCAAACATACATGCATGCATGCATACATACATACATACATACATCCAAACATACATGCATGCATACATACATACATACATACATACATACATACATCCAAACATACATGCATGCATACATACATACATACATACATACATACATCCAAACATACATGCATGCATACATACATACATACATACATATATCCAAACATACATGCATGCATGCATACATACATACATACTTACATACATCCAAACATACATGCATACATATGCCACAGATCTCAGACTCACAGAGGCATCCGCCGTGTTGTCCTTCAAAGACGGCATGTAGCATTGTCTCCTGCAGTCAGTGCTCGAAATCGATTGAGAACTGACTCAACTGAGTCGCGTTGATAGATCGATGTTCGCTCTACTTGAGGAAGAGAATCGCCCACAATACGGTTCTTTGTTTTTTTAACTATTTAAACTAAAGGTGAGAGAAATTGAACCAATCGCAGCTAAGAATAGTGAGATCTTAATTTGGCTTACAACCATCCAGGTGAACATTCTAAAACAGGGAATTTGTGAGGTTAATAAATTTGCTATTATTAATTTGACCGCTTTTAGCTTTAATAAGACGGTTTCGAACCGATAGCTTCGTTTGCTCAATATAATTATTACATCTTCTCTAACCACGACTTTTGATTGAACGAATTGACGAGTATTATTGTGTCGGAAAGAGTAATTGAAAAGGTGTTTTAATGATTTCAGTTCTGTCCAGTATTTAACAACGTCTTAAGTTATCGACCACATGGCAACTATTAATTTTCTATATCCTGATTTATGTACATATCTCCCAATGGATATTCGACTCTTACCTAAGGACTCTCTACCCTAATTTTGTTCCACTCTGAAAACTGTCTTATATTATATGGCCGAGGTTGGACCGTGAGCGTCTCTGAGTAGATTTCTTGAAGAGGTGCTAAATTAAGTTTCATTGATTGATTGATTGATTAACTGATTGATTGATTGAATGATTGATTGATTTATTGATTGATGTATTGATGTATTTATTGATGCATGTATGAAAATAATAAGCCTCCGGTGCCTTGAGCAGTGTCACAACTTCGCTTAATTAATGCTCTTCGTCTGCAAATCAACTTCTGTGGGAGAAGTGAGTTCCTCATTTCCTCTGTCCCCAGAACTGAGCGGGTTCCCTGTTGTCCATATCTGCGCTTTCCCTGGTCGAGACTGTTAATAGTAAGCAGCAAGTTACATTGCAAGAGTAATGGTGAGTCAGTACACGCGTCGGTGAGTCAATCAGCTTTGCGCCCATGCAACCGGTAGGACAACTAAAAAACAAGTCAAGTTTTTAAAAAGTCACTCAGTCAGTGAGTAAATCAGCCAGGCAGCCAACCAGTCGGTAACCTGGTGCCCGCCGATCCAGTTATAGTCGGTCAGTCAGACGGTTAACTAACCAACAGAGAAGCCAGTCAAATTTACAGAAAGTTACGCATTTATCCAGTTCAACGAGCGAATGGACGTCATTGGACATGTGAAGATGTCTGCGTCGTTGTCTATCTTCATATCGGTTCTTCTCGCCTCAGCCGCATCTTCGTCAGACAGTAGCGGGTACTTCACGATCTTCATAACCTTTATTACTTTATTAAATTTTAGTTTGATTTCAACGTTACTAACAGCAAATGATTACAGACATAGCACTAACATAGTTTTAGCGAGTATCAAACATAGTTTTAACATAGCAAATACAAGTCATAATTGAGACTATTTGGACACATTTGTAGAATGGATAACGAGAGAAAAATAAAGAGTGTAATGACAGGAATTATGGAGGGAACGGGAAGAAGAGGAAGACTGGCTAGATGACATTGAAGACTGGTGTACATAACTTATTACAGCTAACCCAAGACATAGGAGCATGGAGAACAATGGTCAAATGTGCAGTGGACACCTACGGGCTTTGATGATGGTGAAACAAGTTATTGCATGAATCGAATTTAAATGTCAGCAGCCAGGCAAGGCGACGTTTGAGCTAAACATGTACATGTACATATAATTTAGGAAGTGCCACCGCCTAATGAAAGAAGTACTAGGGGTATGCGAACCTTTATATCACTTGTCAAAGGTAAAACACTACTTACTTTACAGTAGTTTTTCGTTAAATGTGTCTGAAACCATAAACTTTTAACCATAATCATTCCTCAAAACTGGGTAATGTGACAGTTTGATAGGACCGACTAGAGAAGTGAGGTATAATTACCTTGAAAAAAATTAAACTAAGCAAAAACAATTTCACAACGATATCAATGCTCCGTGTTCCTAAACTACTGCGTTTTATTTAAGACATGTCTATGTGATTTAAAGTGCGCAAAGACATAATTTATTTACACAACAGTCATGACAATTCATGATTCAAACAAAAGCTACATGTACATCAATTGTAGAGCGAAGGGTCAGCTAGATAACAACTATGTCATTCAAACGACATAATTATGCGTCTATTGAGGAACAAAGTTTGGTTATTTCAAATGCAACCTCGTGACTCAACAAATACTAGGCCAGCGTAGCAACATTTTATCGTGTAGAAAACTGTCTTATGATTCAAACAAGAGCCACTTCACTTGAAGATCTGCTCGCTCCGCCCCAAACGGGGTATAGGTTTCTCTATACCAAAGGAATGATCGTCCAGAATCGTTGCAGGCGCTAATGCAGCATTCCTTGGATGTGACATAAATTATATATTTTAAAAAGACCAATTCACACTACTAAAGTTGCATATTAAACATTAGTACATCGCTTTATTACTAGCAGTACAACAAATTCACCCAAACAGTAGATTTGTCACTTGATGAGCAAAATGACGTCATTTAAAGCAATTGCATCATTCAAACAATAGCTAGGTCTTTTGATGAAAATATCATTTACAAAACATTTAAAAATAATTATGGGAATACCGGCACTAAACGCAGCGAAAAAACACATTCGTTGCGGAACAATTAGTCAACGTCACTAGATGAGTTCACACACTAAGCAACACTTATTTTGTATCTTTTCATTTTGTATTCTCTTCTTTCTATAGCGCCTCTTTGAGTACAGCGTAATCAGAGTCGCTCTCGGTAAATAGTGTTACTCGTCGATTGAGAGCATATTCGTTAAGGAAAAATATTAGTTGACGTCTCTGGGATACTGGTATCACGTCACTTTAGTTCATACATTAGGCAACGTCATTAACGAGTCACATCTTCGTAATTGAGTTTATTGGGAATGTCGAACAACATGCTAAAAAAATTCACCTCACCGTCATGACAGCGCACGGGAGCACCCTCCCTTATGCGTGATGCACCTGTAATTAATTGACAGCGTGACGTAAAGATGACGAACGATCGATGACATCTGATCCGAAGATGAAAACGCAATCCTATGTTTTGAGGAATGTACTCGAATGAACTACGTAGCGGGAGATTGGTACGGCCTAAGCGCATCAGCTTTGGTCTGATATCTCGATAGAATATAACCAGGGGCGGCGGTCCCTGGAGGTCGAGGGGACAAGCCCCCGCCCCCCCCTCCCCACTTTTTACGGAGAAGGGACACGTTATACGTGTGCCCCTCCCCCAAATTTCTCACCCCTCTAATAGAATGTCTCTCACCTGTCAAACGAAATCGCCGCTTCTGAATACAACCATGAGTATTGTAAAGATCTTGCGCAAACAACCATTACATTATATTTTTTTATATATTCAATTCGTTTTATAGAGTTTTCTATGCTTTCGAATGAATTGTGTTTGATTATATATACATCTTCTGTTAGTACTATGTAAATTTCTCTGCATGTCGTGAGTTTGCTGACATCTGGTTACAGAATATACTTACTTACTTACTTACTTACATACATACTTACTTACTTATATGTATTTGTCATTTAAACTAATCAAATTCTGTTTTGAAGTCTCACAGTAAGTTCATAACTTCTTGCGGCAATAATTTATTTTAGAACAAAATGATTGGATGATGATATGTGGCTATTTGATGAGTTAGAAGGCCGTTGGGTGTCGTGACTATGCCACGGAAGCAGGGAAACATTGAAGGAATCCTATGTGAAGTAGATCTAAAGTGACGGAGTTTAATTCTTGAATGCCTCTTGGAATCGATCAAACCTGCCGTATGCTATGTTGAATCTTTCACTCAGGGCTCGTCTGTTAGGGAAACTAGGCAGCCGCCTATGGCCGTCGATTTTTAGGGGCCTCCAATTTTGCAAAATTAACATAAAAAATGCTATGGGACAATCCATGAATGAAACAAGGTTGGCTTATATCTTATTCTTATTAATCTTAACAATTTATTTTTAAACATCATCAAAACATTGACCATTTCTTGGGTGAATGACAGTGGTAGTTAAATCGAATATTATATTATTACTTATTAATGTAACTTATATATAAAAATACTTAAGTCAAAGCGCAAAAAGACCCAAGATAAAAAAAGCTAATGATTTCATTTTAGTCACTGATATAATAGGCCTAATATAATGGATTAGCGGGCCACCAAAATGTAACTTTGCCTATAGAGCCGTCAAATGTCTATATATCCGGGCCTGCTCTCGCTTCGTCAGCTGGGATGCTCTGAAGACCGTTAACAGCCTTGAAAGCTACAGAAATAGTCCTATCGAAAGTGACTGTGTACGCTGTAGCACAAACTGCATAGTCATAACGGTGATTGTTTTGACGATGCTGATGACGCTCAGGTTGCAATTAGGTCTATATGTGATGATTATTATGATAACTTCGACGACGGATGCGGTGTATCAACTAGACTTTTGAATAAGCGAAACAACAAAATACAAATGAACAAATAAATAATATCAAGATGATAGTGCGTCATACATACTTATGGATGCGTTAGATGACAATTGTGACATCTTTGTGATGAACTGATATAAAGTATATCGTGAACAACTGAAGTGATGATGATGACGACAACGACGATGAGGATGACGATGAAAACGATGAAAGCTTTAGTCCAGATAACGAAGCTTCTGGGTGACATTTTCGGTCCCATTTGATTAAATTACATTTCGCAACCGCCCATTACATTACGCAATTCACAGTTTTTTGACGTGGATGCGAAGTTAGCAAGCACGGTTAAGTCAATCAACATCAAACGCTGTTAACACGGGATGGATGGCTACCAACTGAGCCAACTCGGCCCACCAGCTCTTTGGGATCGGTATACGTGACACCAATGTCAGTTGAGAAGTACAAAGGCTTCCAACTTGTTGGATAATTGAGCTTTCAGGCGGTGGAATCCGTCATGCGTAACGGGAGATTATAAAAAGCTGTATTAACAGAGGTACCAGATTAGCCGTTATCGTTATATAACTCTACTTTCACCGTAACTTTGTACCTTTGTTTGGGCTGCCAAATAATTATTCTTCCAATCTGGGAAATTTCCTATAATTCCGTTGCTAATATTCTCTGTCCACATTTATTACTGTATATAACGATTACTGCATGTGACTGATACGTGAAACTCCGCTATTGCTTGCACTTCGGCAGTGCCAATCCCAAGCCTGGAGAAACAGGAGCACGACGATGATGGTTACCATTATCCCACGGTGTCGTTGAACTGCAACCACTAATGCTACTGCTGCAACTATTATTATGTGATCAACGGCCACCTGAAAATGGTTGTTAATAATAAAAGAAAGAGTATGTTAAAATAGAGTGACCTTCCAGGCGTATGAATCCAGTATGAGCGAAGGACCACTAACAGGTCTGTAAAACATGCAAACAGACTGCAAACTTATATATCATTTATCAGACGTTAAATATTCAACCTTCTTCCTGTCATGCAGGTAGCAGATTGTAGATTACAATTTAACCAGATGCAGAGCTGTATTTATGGAATGCGGTTAGACCAATCACAGTTTTCGAAACAATGGTCAATCAACCCCCTCTTTGCATCGCGATAATTCATTGACCACAACTATAACTTGTACTTAGAAGTAATGAGGTTTTAAGGCCTAATATACTACGATGTGCTCAACCACTGCTTTGTTGTTTTCATCGCTCATAATTAATTTTGTGCATCGACATAAAATGCTTGACCTGAAAGCATGGCAAAACAATGAGACTTGAATAAAAGCTATCAACATTGTGGAGCAGTTATAACGCCGACGCATTTGCAGCCTTGTAAGAGCTGTCTGCGTTTTTCATTATGCCAACGAGGACTGTTACCCTAAATAGGCCGTTTATTGCGCTCTTATAGAAGTGATGGACAATGGATGGATGAGTTCAACGTATTAGCTGTCTGAACTTCGGCTTTAGCCCTTAGCTGAGTCGATAGTGCGCACGTTAGATTATAAACAGTCAGTGGCGCTCTAGACTTTTCCAGCAGATGGGACACAAAGGGACTTGGGAACCGGCCGAAAAGCCAGTTGGATGCATGTTTCTTCAGAGCTGAAAGTGGAATAACATTTTAAGGACCACCGGGGTGCCACCGGATCGGTGGGGCACTGGTCCCTCCTGGCCCCTCTGTAGAGCAACCACTCTAAACAATGGGCAATTATGAACAATGTTGCTCGTACTCTTGTCTGCAATTGCATTTAGTTTCTTCAATTGCGATGGTGTCTAACGCACAAACATTTACTGATGGTGCAAATTGAAAGAAAACCATGATCAATTAACTGCTTTCCCTAATAATAAGTTTAAACGTTATTCATCGCTATCTTTATCTTAATCATAGATTCACCGTTACTGCTGCAATTACTTTTATTGCCTTGATGGATTTTCTCTAATAATACGTTTCAACTTAATTCATCGATATCTTAATCTCAATTATAGATTCACCGTACTGTTAGTCTGTTAGGCCTACAATCATCGTTACAAATACCATTAACCGTGACTGTATTATTGTCTTAGGTTGGTTGCTGATTTGATTGAGCGACTTCTTGGGTCAACAAAGTACAGCAATCGAGTGAGACCAGGAGCGGATCAAGGAGGTCGATGACTAAGATATGAATCAAGGTCTATAGAATTTATGTAGCGCCATGGTGAGAAGATTCTCTCAGAAATACTACGTAGGGGATTAGAAGTCAGTTCACAGAGCCGGGTTCTTCTAGTTGTTCAGATGGACATTTCGGATGAGTTTCGTGGCCACACATTTCCTGACAACCACTTCTTTGTTTAACATAGTGAAACGACTAATCATGTCCACATACGCCTACAATCCGTGGGCTACAGCATAAGGGTTCCATTGAACCGCTACCAATTAGTTCGAAATTTATGTTGAAGCGGTTGAAGTTAACTTGTGTTAACTTGTGCTAACTTGATGTTTGAGTGACACAAATTGGAAGGGAAGGAAGTAGGGAGTACCTGTAGGGAGGAGCAAACAAAGAGATGATCACAGAACAGGGCAAGGGGAAGGTGAACCACAGTCCTACATGCTCATAAACTATTTCAATCAGCCAGACAATCTGCCGGTGCTGCGTCAATCAGTCCGTTAACTAATGCTACTTCAGTATCAGTCGAGTTGATGGCTCTACATATAAGTCAAATTTTTCTGACTTCTATGGTGCCATGTTTTCGGCAATAATCAAGATGAGACTGTTTCCGTTTTTTAGATCCGCTGAAAATTCTTATCAATATGAATGTTAACGATATCAGCTCCATCAGTGAAGCTGACATGGTAAAACGTTTTTCCATAACTGACTGACGTTGCTGGAAGAGATTAAATAAAAATGTCAAAACTTTCATTTAACTCATTTTGTCTACCTGTATAATGTGATTGCGAATGTATGTCTACGTATTCATGCATGTATACATTTAAAATGTATTTACTTATGTATAAGTGTACGTATATATATCAATGTATGTATATAAATAAGAATGTATAAATGTGTTGATTCATATATATATTTATTTATATAGAGGTGTATTTGCGTTACGTATGCACTCTCACAAGACCCTTGAGGTTCTAGCAAAATTAGAGCGTTACACTAGTAATTATAATTATAATAAAAGTCTTCAATACTTGTACAGTAATCACAATGAACCCTTTGTTCGAAGCTACACAAACGTTGATGCTTCAGGTTCTAATGTCAGACAATTTGATAAAAATTCATGTTATTGATTTCTTTTTGACATTTATATAGCGCCCTCAATAAGTCGACCAGGAGGCGCAAACAGCCAAACAATGGAGATACAAATTAGTCTTAGCTGCTTGGTCGGGGTGCTTGTACAAGGCACTAGAAGTTCGTCACCAGAGGAATGACGGCCAGCTAAAGCTGAAACAATGCAGCAGCCAGCCAGGCTCCCGACGATAGGCCAGGGTAGAGTCAAGAGGTCATCGCCAGACCAGCGTGGCAATTCTATGGCTGATGCGTTGTGAGATGGGAAGCGCAAAAGTTGACACAGTGCATCATTATGATGGCGCTATAGAAGTTCGATACTGCTAGACCGGGTGGTGAAGGGACAATGCCACCGTCGTGATGATTGTGCGTCTGAACCCGAATTTAAAGAAGAAGAAACAGAAGATCCACGTTCGACTGGTTTTTGCTAAGAATTATTCTGTTGCAGGAATATTCGATGACGCTGTATTTGCGTCAGATCTGGAGAGACGATCGCCTGGCATACACGGAGCTCAACCGCAGGTCGGGTCTAACTCAACAGCCTCTGATTAATTTGTTTTTTAAATTAATCCTGGGCCAGTCCATTTTTATTGTATGGTATACAGTAGGAAGACCGTAGGCAGACGAAGCAATAGTATAGCACGCATCACAAATATTATTATTGATTCAGGAACTGAGAATTTCAACCTGCTGTCAAAACTAGGCAGAAACCAACATACTCCCAGCGATTCACCTTCATTTTCATGATGTTAGATCGGCTGCTTATTTCTTGCTGCGTATTATTTTGTATAGAAACTGTATTTCTTCAAATCGGGCATCTTGATTTTCTAGATGCTAAATCGGCTACCTATTTTTTATTCAATATTATTTTTCAACTATACTTTTTTACGCAAAAAATCGGACAGCACAATTTTTCAAATGCTAAACCGGATACAGATTTCGCGTTGCCTATCTTTAGTTAATAGATGAAGATGAAGGAATGAATTCACTAAGACGTTTGAAAAAGCCTTTTGCTTACGGTCAGTCTACAATCAATTGCATATTAGTTCTACACTTTCAAATATGCATTTCTTTATACAACAAATGGGAACGTTCAGAGCTGAAGATAAAATGGCTGTCATCCGTAGCGTCCTGTATGTCTTAGTTAAGTTTGATATTTTTCATTGAGGAGATCATGTACGTACGACCCAATTATTTCTATGGTTATGATTTACCGAATGCATTTAATATAATAAACTAAACGGAAGTTCTTCGTAACCATCGATTGGTAATTGATTGTCACAATTAACCCGCACCATATGCCCCTCTGGGTGGTCTCTGTTCTCTAATATTCCGCACATCAAAGATCGCCCAGTGGCGTAGCTAAGGGGGGTGCGAGGGGGCGGACCGCCCCGGGTGACAGCATATGGAGGGTGACACTATGTCACCTCCAACAAAATTTTTCAGCCAGGCTAAGGTGCGAAAATAGTCTGAAAATAGAATTGTGAAAAAACCCCAACCAACACAGGAAATGTGACCGTTATGACGTCACATATTTCGAATTTGAATCTATCAACCGTCGAAAATATTGTCTGAGCGAGTACAGCTCTTTTGGTGAGTCATTTTTCTTATATTTTTATTATAATTTATTTCGAACAATGTTCGAAATAAATGACGACCATGGCTTTGTCGAATTATATGAAAGAACGTCGACGACAGCATAATATCAATGGAAGCTGTCGAAAGAAGACAGCTTCCATTGATATTATGCTGGGCATGTACAGTCCGCAAGATGCAAGGATGTACATTTGACAAAGCAGTTGTTTACCATTTACAAACTACAATGGACATTTATGAAATTTTCGTCAAATTTATAGGACTAAAAAACAGAAAGTAAAATAAAAATAAAAGAACTTTTTAAAAATCTCCTTTTGCTAATGGACTAAAAAGCAGAAAATAAAATATAAATAAAAATAACTTAATATCTGATAACAAGTTTCTTCCGTGACCTATGAATTTTGAAACCTACTTATAAATACCGATGTTGCTCTAGTCCCGATGGAACGATATTTTTAAAAAGTTTAAGGCGACACCTACAAGCAGCCGAAATAAACTTGGAGGAAGCCAAGCACTGGGCTGTACTGCAATTCCTACGGTTTATCATCAAGTGGGACTTTGTTGAATCATTGCCATATCTTACGCTGACTCTAAGATTCTTTCTGACAATATGTGTTTCTGTGGCATCGTGTGAAAGAAGTTTCTCCAAAATGAAACTTATAAAAGATTACCTCCGGTCAACCATGAGCCAGTCGAGATTGTCGGATCTGGCTGTTCTGTCCATTGAACACGAGCTTACAAGACAAATAGATTTTGACGATGTCATTGACCTGTTTGCCACAATGAAAACAAGAAGACATTCCTTCTAGGACTATAGTGTCGAAGGACATTCTTTTGGTCTGTGCATTGCCGTGTTTTGCATTTAGATGTTCTGAAAGTGAACAGTTGCATTTTAAAAATCTTTGGATTTGAACTATTTGTTTTGTGGTATTGGATTCGGATTTTGTCTTGGATCATACATGTAAGCAGTAACGTACCGTTCAGTAGAGTAAAGTAGAGCCTAGAGGTAGAGTATGTATGAAAATTTAGCTGCACCTAACCATTCAGCATAGGGTCGTGTGGGGTCACTGGGGTGACATTTGAACGGACCGCCCCGGGTGACGTTTACTCTAGTTACGCCACTGAGATCGCCTTAGGCTTGAATCATCTTCTTTCGTCAATAATTCTGAAATCAATTAACAAGATGAAGTAAACGATGTATTAAGTTTTATTGAATGAATATTTGCAGCATCACTCTGAGTTACAACGATTACAAAAGACTCTGGACGCCCGATCTATTCATCCGGAACCTCAAATCCGGCGTTCTTCACACCCTGACTGTACCCAATCGCCTTTTACGTCTATCCCCGGACGGAGAGATCTTCTACAGTCAGCGGCTGGCCGTTACGCTGTACTGTACGATGCAACTCGATCGCTATCCGATGGACAACCAGACTTGCTACATTGAGCTCGGCAGTTGTAAGTTGTGGTCTGGTTTAAATAGTCTCTTCAGACGTCATTCCTGTACTATGAGATCATCAGATTGTATTTTATGACTATAGACTTTATTCATTCGTCGCTTCTGACGTCATTCCTATGAGATCATCAGATTACATCATACTATTAACCATTACTCTACAGCCTCTCGGCTTTAACACACTGGCGCGTAGAGCTGAGGAATACCTCAGCTCTACAGGAATAAGAGGGTTCGATACCCGTACCGACGGAATTGGTTAAGTTAGATTTACATGTATGGCGTAATGAGCGCCCTGCGTGGCTGCCAGCATCATTCGTTCATACTATGTCTGTAATCATTCTGCGTTGTTGTCAGCTTGAACAATAAACGAAATTATTATTATTATTAGTAGTAGTAGTAGTAGTAGTAGTAGTTGTAGTAGTAGTAGTAGTAGTAGTAGTAGTAGTAGTAGTTTTATTTTTATTATTATTGTTAGTTTTATTATCATTATTACTATATTATTATTATTATTATTATTATTTTATGACTATCATAGGCATTATTCACTCTTCGCTTCTGACATCATTCCTGCTCAAAATGATGATAAGATTATTTTGTGATTATCTGATTGAAGTTGATTCTATTCACTACACCCTTCTAATCCAATAATTGAGTAACGATACTCTATGACTGCATGGCGTCGTGTTGACTCGTCTCTGACTGTTCTCTTACAAATCGGCCACACTAACTTTGCCAAAATCAGACAATACAATCGGTATCTGGCTACAATAGTTGCATGCATAGTTAAAGTTAAGATTTATGCTGGTACCAAAGCCCAACATTACTAATTAAAGATTCGTACACATATTCATTTGAATCATTTCACTGATGGTAATAGTGATTCCAATACTATAATATTTATTATTCCTTTTTCTTGAATCTCAAAATTACGGATATTATTACTACCGTCATTAAGCTACTCATACATAGAAAATTTATTCTGATACTGAGATTATGATGTTTGCTTTTAATAGTATTAATTGCAATACTGGAACTGCTGCTGAAACTGATGCTGCAACTGCTACTCTTACTAATACCGAAACTGCTGTCATATTACTTTAACTGATTCTGCTGTTAGTAGGCCGACATGGCCTAAATACTGATAATATCAGAAATTGCGCACAAACACTAGCTATCGTTCAACCTGACATTGACAGGAACACAATGCCTAATGTTGACACTGGCAGAATACCTAGCATTGAAGCTAACACTGTTCCTAACAATGACACTAAAACAATTATTAATCCGTGCATTAACTGTGCGCCCTGAACGATCCACGAATGACTGTTTACCTGCTTGGCTGCAGACGCCTACACGACGAACGACCTCTACTTCCGGTGGAGACCGGATGTGGATCCCGTTGAACTGGATCCGGTCATCAATCTCCCCGAATACACGATCACCGGAATAACCGTCGTGGTTTGCAGTAAGACCAACATTGGCATCGGTGAGCGACGTTCACCTCTTGTCGGATGAAGCAATCAGTAACAGTATGTGAGCAGATAAGGTCGGGTGAAGATATAGGGTCACGAAAAGCAAGATCGTATGACTCTATCGACAATATTTCTCACAGGACAAAATTTGGAAGGATAGGGTGAGGTGGGGTGATGATGTTTAACTAAATTCAATAATGCACTTTTATCTTATATTGCCCTATTCCCAAAATCCGAAAGTGCACGCATGACAATACGATAGAATGGCCTTGAGCAATTCTGAGTGAAGAAATGCATCCCAGTAGGCCAACACATGCGCGCACAATGATTTTTAGCACGCGGAATTCAGGTCGTTCCCCTAAATTTTCCAATTCGAAATGTACACTGACTCTATAGGAATCCAAATTATATGGCTTTTGGATTTGAATTAGAATAGAGCCTGATCACATCACTTCCATATCTACGTCTTGAACTGAGTGTCTGCAGACTATAACAATCTGTTTGCGTTGAATGAATGCGTTGGCAGTGTTTCCTCGCTCATCTTTTCTTTGTAGGGGATAAGCCATGTTTGAGAGCCTGCTTCCATCTGAGTCGTCGCCTGCGTTCTTATGTTCTTAACACTTACCTTCCCCAGTTCCTCGTTGTCCTGCTGTCCTGGCTGTCCTTCTGGATCGACCCAGAGTCTGTTCCAGCCAGAACCTCTCTTAGCATTCTGACTGTCCTGACGATCACAACACAGAGCTCTGGACTGATGCGCAGCATGCCATCAGGCTCCATCACGAAAGCCATTGACGTCTGGATGGCCACGTGTCTCGTCTTTGTCTTCGGAGCATTCGTTGAATTCTCTGTCGTCAACACCTTAGTTCGCAAGCAAAGGGCGATTGTTAAGATCAACGTAAGTAAGACTTTCCTTTTTCTGTTTAGTCTTGTGTTGAGTCGTGATCACCTCTGATTAGAGTGGCGCTATATAAGTGCTGCATTACATTACACTACATTGGTCATAGTCCACGCCAATTGTCAATGCAATGTCATCAGGTAAAACACAATTAAACGGCCATTGTGAGTAGTTGGAATCAGAAGTTTCTGTGTCAAAATGTGCGTGTGTTGGCCGATGCATGTTTAGACATTAAATTATACGCTAGTTCAATGTTCAATATGAGTTCTTAAGGCTGAATAGAGGGTCAAAATAAGTTCATTAGATCAAACAACGTTAGGGTCATTATTAGTTCAGACGGTTAATCAGCGTACAGGTCAATATTAGTTCATAGGTTAATAATCAGCTTTAATATCAATATTACGTCAATAAGTCTAAATACAGGGTAAAAGTCATTGTGACTTGTGAGTTCATTAGCTTAAACCCTACACTGTTTTGTGATCTAGCAACTAACTTCCGAGCAGACCACTAATTTAATCTGTTAATGTATGAACAGATCACCCACTCTCACTATCAATACACAACTATTATGCTATCGGTTTTCAAACAGTAATTTTTAATTAGTAACTGATATATTTTAAATCAGGAAGCTGAGACTATGAGTAGCGTATCGGACAGTCTCAGTACGGTTGCAACGGCTACAGAGATGACGATGAAGAGGAAGACGATCGCCAGAGGGATGGATAGACTCTTCCACTTGGCTCTGATCGACTCCACCTCTGATCCAGCAAAGACGGTCGAAGTCTTTTCCAGAATTCTCTTTCCACTCACCTTCGTCATCTTCAACATCATCTACTGGCCCTACTATCTCCTCTGAGAGTGTTCCACCCCATGGGTTGGGTCGACTCACAGATTGATTCGACCCACAGGGCGGTGGTAGTCGATCTGACGAACTGACGTACACTTCGTTGTTTAGATTTTCGTTTGGATTTTCAAAAGGCAAGAGTTGAGTGGAAGTGGTGTCGCTCCTCGGGTCGTTTTGCCCTAATGACTGAGTGGTATCACGGATAGGGTAATGCACGGGGTTAAAAAACACAAGCGCGGTAACATTTCATAACTCTGTCCACCTTTTCAACGAGCTACCCATTAAGCTAAATAGAATGTGCACCCAATGTTAAGTCAACACGCTATATAAATGATGGCCTTGAATATTCAGCATCTTTTCAAAATCAGTTAAATGCTTAGTATGTAAGGGCTTAAGATTCAATAGAACGGCTTTACGTTCATGTACACTTTTATCTTGATACTCTCCTTCTTTGGAATGGGAATTGGGATGGAAACAAGCTTAATGGGGACGGTAACAGACCTAATGGGGATATGGTGGGAATGTCGACAGACCCACAGAAATGGGGGTGGCGATGAAAGCAAATTTGGTCCCCATGTCTCTCTTTCTTTCGCATCTCTAAAAGTCCTGGGAATATGTGGGCACACAAAGGGGAAGCCTATAACAGCATAATTGAGCCGTAGAACGGAACGTTGAGCAGAAACCGACCCCTTAGATTAGAGATGCACGGGCAGGGACCGTTCACATATTACGTACCCAGCTAGGGAGTAGGGGGTACGAGTGCGTATGTTGGAGGGTGAGGGGGTCCAGAAAATATGTACGTACGTAAATATAAATGTCTTATGACATACACAATACGGAATATGAAAATTAGAACTGTAAACCCAATCACATACTATATTCCTGCTTAATCAATTTTATTTGGCATTAAAACTTTTTTAAATGCAGGTATTGTTAGTGTTTTATTTCTTCATAACAGTTAACCAATTTCAGCTGTTAAATTCTTATCAAGAATAAATAGCCTGTGGTAAAATTAATGTCTTATACATGTCTTTTGCTATTTATAACCTGTGCCATGGGGGAGGGTAGATCTCAGATGTACGTACGCATGGGGAGGGGTCCACGAAATGTACGCGATGCAACAGAGGAAGGGGTCCGAAAATCAGATTTTTGCGAACGTATGTAATATATGCATGGGCCCATAGTAATACACTGGAAGTCTATAAAAACGAATTGTCAACTCGAGCTTATCTCTCTATGCTTCGTGATGAAAGAAAACTTTGACAATTTCCACTTTTTGCAAATCGTGTAAAGACAATTCTGTGTAATGTCATGTTTGTGCTTTATATAAGCAATGTTTGTTCTTAAATCGCGGAACGAACCGATGAAGAAATCAGTTTAAGAAATCACAAAAATAATTGTCGTTTAGGAAATCGCTTGCGAATGGAAATGTTATTTGAATATTAAAAGGAAGTTTGAAATGAATGATTCTGGGAATCGTTTTTTGATCGTTATTGTCTTGTTAGTGGCTAATGAGCGATTAAAGGAATTATCGTTCATTGAAAGAAATCGTCCTGTGAAACTAGGAAGGAATCGCCATCATTTGAATTTTTCAGCTGTTGAAGCTTCTTCATACCCAATCTACCAATTGTGTTGTACCTTGATATTTTTTTAGTGCGCCTATATCCTGTCAATGCTCTCACATATACTTACACGCACACAACATTACATATGCATATAATATTGCGCATATCAACAATCATGCAAACTGAATATATGCACACAATGCATATATACATACTCGCACAGATACATGCATGTATGTATGTATGTATATATGTTTGCAAACATACATTAATTCCTACATTCCTACACCCATATATGCAACCTTTCTGATATAATGCAGCGCATTGCCCTGTTCTGTGGGTCTTACGATTAGATAATGGACACATAACGAAGTGCTAACTAAATTGTTAATTACAAATATAATCTTTTATTTTTATATAGCGCCATCACTTCAATAGAGTGAATACATGGTCAAACAGAGTGGTCTGTAAACGCCTACAGAAAGGAAACAAAGAGAGTCTGAGGAGGAGTTTATGTCGTAGGTTGTTAGGCAACCTAATCCACGAGGAAGGGTCGACCAACCGATTACTTCAATGCTGGACTGTGTAAGACTAGTTCTGACAGGTCATCTACCAAGAACGTGGCTTCTGCAGGTAGACCGTCGGCCATGAACGTACGGTTGATGACATCAGCTTATTGATGAACTGCAGATTCCATGCAAGAAAAGATGATTACATTCAAATCAGTGATATGGAACACTAAGGTGACCATGACAAAGGGTTACTACGTGAGTTCGCCCAGAGAGAACTGAATGCAGCGACGAGAGAGGGCGGCCCATTAAATCAATGAAACTTGATATAGCGCCCCTTCAAATATCTACTCAGAGGCGCTCCCTGCCCTAGTCTCACCTTGTCATCTTGTGCTGTCAATCCTTGGAACTCTAGCGATCGCAAATACAAAACGTCTCCAATGCTTTCTTTTTGAAGTCGCATATTTTAATTCATCCAGATTTATTCCGGTTCTTTCGTGTATCTCGTCCATCCATTTTTTTCCTTGGTCGACCCGTTTTCTCTTTCCTTCTCCGCACGCGAACATCATTTCCTTTTGTAATCCATCTGATCGCATGCCGTGTCCGAAGAACCCCAGCTTCCTTCTCATCGCTGTTTGTTGTATCGACTCGTCATTCTCAACTCCAATCTCCATGTGCACCCTTTCATTTGACTTTATCTCCGTTCACGATATTATCTGCATCTTCTTCCATATCCACATTTCGCATGCGTTGATCTGTTTCTCTAGATTCGTTATCACTGTCCACGTCTCGCAGCCATAAAATTATTGTACTGTAGGGAAGATCATTGTCTTCACTAGCCTTTTGTGTGTCTATGCTCACGTGATTGTCCTTCTATATCTTTTCCAGTATATTCGTTGCAGCTTTATCTATCGCCACCCTTCTTCTTATTGTCATGTCTCACTTTCCCTCTTTTTCTATTACTAACGATCCCAGGAACGTAAGGCTGTTTACCATCTCTATTTTCCTCTCCGTCTATCTCAAAACTGTGCCAATCGGCTGTTGTCATTATCTTTGTCTTCTTTATGTTGAAATATAAACCTGCCTTCTCACTTTCTCTCTTCAGTCTTCTTATCTGGTTTAACAGATCTGCATTCTTCCCTGCCCTTAGTGTTGTGTCATCGGCGTTTATTAGATTGTTCAGCGTTCTCCATACATTATGTTAAACGTCATTTCAACGAGTGTTAAAACAGTTAGCAAAATAATAGGGAGGCCCTACACATTAAGCGAAAAGAGTCATCAATGGTGGGCCCACGCATAAGCGTGGAACCATCCATCGAATTCCCAACAGCTGACAGGACGCTGACAGATGACATGGATGTTCTCTGGGCCAAGCAGTGCCAAAAGGGTAGGGCGACGACTGCCGAGGTCGATTCGCAACCATGGGGCGGGGTCGACGAGTAGCCCCTCCCCTCCCCCCCCCAGAGGAAGATGGCGCACGTCCGAATATTCGGCGAGGTTCAAGGAGGATGTAGAAGAAGTATTCGTTGTGTTTTGGTCGGTAGATTTAATAGCCACCCGTGATTATCGGTCGAGGTCCATCCAATGTCACAGACATCTTCTCTGCTGAGATTGAGTCGCAGAGCGCCTGCGTAGTATTTTCTGACGCATCTGGTTTTGCGCCAAGGCATGATTGGTTTATGAAACACACGGCGCTCGATATTATAATATCGACGTCACATAGCGGCACGCGCGCATCGAACGACGAACGCGCGTTCAGTAAGTAAGAAGCCGGTAATCCAGCGCACAGACACACCTGTTCTGCAGCTAGACACTTAGGTTCGACATGATATCGTCGGCGCTTCATTGACACTCGATGACTCTCAGCGGCGCTGCCTGACAGCGTCCCTGCATTGAATAGCCACAAATGAGTCTTCAATTGCAGAAATGCGTTTGTTGATGCGAAGATCAGGTATCGTCGTCTTGGTTTAAAAGAAATATCGGAGGAGCGAAGATTTCGTCGTTGGCGGCCCGCACTTACTTCTTTCGATTGCGAGTCGAACCAATACGTCATTAAACTACGACTTAATCTCAGGTATTAATGCTGAATTCTTACATAAGATCTCCTATGGCGTCAGTGTTTAGGCAACTCGTGAACTTAGCTACTCCTGATGCGATGTGACGCAGTGCATTGGAAAGTCAACCTCGTAAAATCATAGAGTAAATATTTATTGTTGATAAACAATGTGATTGATATCCAGTCGAGGTAGTTTATAGGCGAGTTTTGAGATTAGTGTTGCATAAAGCAGTTTTTGCAGTATAAATGCACTGTTTATTTTGTGCGTGATGCTGTATTTAGGAGTCAACCTACTATACTTAGTTATTTTTTACTGCCGTACTCATTTTTTTGACTATGATTGTAGTTTTCTGGGGCGGCTTTTATTACACGGTGTCCAGTGGGAAAGCATTAGCCGATCATTGTCAAGTAGACATCCTGTAGAACAAAACGACGCAAGACCCTATGCAGAAAGAATATATTATTACAACAATTTTATGTGACGCCCCTTCAAGATTGTTCATTCTCAGGAGCAGTCCCAGATCAACCCCCGATCGAACAGAACAGTCTAAAGTGTAGTGAAAAATGAGGCAGAGTGACTGATAGGTATTTGTCGGAGCGTGGTAGGGAGTCCATTGTTATTTTAAGGTCGCAGGACAAGCCACTGAGAAGGCGCGGCCTTGCCTGATAACGATCCGCAAGCGGGATATATTGATTACAAGAACGTTAAAACGTATTAGAATTCATCAAGATATAGGTAGCAAATTCATATGACTCCAAGAACAGTTCTTGTTTGGGTATGACCAGAGTAAGATAATAATTGATTAATGATGACTCTGCAGGGGTAATGAGTGCAGATCTATATAAACTATTATGTTTATGATCATTTGACGTATTAGTTTTGGCTCATACTTAAGCTCATAACTAGTTAGAGTTTGAGCAAAGTTTGGCTAATTGATACCAACACGAGTCATGCCCTCCTTCTCTCCGTACATGACCGAGGTTACTGGGTTCAAAGGCATTCGTCAGAGACGAACACATAGCGACACGATGACACCTAACGCTTGCAGACAGGACGAAATACGGTGCCACAATCTCCAACCGTTGGTTGGTTACTTGGCGTGTGTGTGAAGTAGCAAATACTGATGATTTTGTTGATATCAGACGTTTGCTTCCTAACTTATGTGAACTAACTTGGTGACCTTTAGGACTTTATGAGTAGTTAATAATGGAGCGACTGTGCACTGATCAAAGCCTTAGTTTCTTTAATGCAGCGCTATAAAATCTTATAGTAGCAGTTGCATGTTACGATTACATGATCTGCATTAAACTTTTATGTAGAAATTATCTCTGCAACAATTTGCGAGTAATAAGTTCTGGAATATAAACAATTACTTTTTATTTACATTTACTAAACGAATGATATCTTACATAAATAGCACGTCTATTATTTTGGCAGTTTATTTATTAATGAATTTATAACGATTATTCTACAAATTTATTCATATTGCGATTGTAATGCAAGGGACAATTAAATTGTGCATGCAGATGATGGCAGGCGTCGTAATTCTCCTGACGGTTTGGCTCACAGTCTTCGTTGATGACACTCTCGCAGATTCCACAAAGTAGGTTTTAGTAGGCTAAAGCAATAAACAGAATAAGGTTCTTCTTCTTCTACGTCTTTTTCTTCTTCATCTTCCCCTTCTTTTCCTCCTTCTTCTACTTTTCCTTCTTTTCTTTTTCTTCCTCTACTTGTTATCCGCCTCCTCTTTCTCTTCTTCTTCTTCTTCTTTCTTCCTCCTCCTCCTCCTCTTCTTCTTCTTCTTCTTCTTATCCTCCACCTTCTTCTTCTTCTTCTTCTTCTTATCCTCCACTTCCTCCTCCTTCTTCTTCTTCTTCTTCTTATCCTCCACCTCCTTCTTCTTCTTCTTATCCTCCACCTCCTCCTTCTTCTTCTTCTTCTTATCCTCCTCCTCCATCTCCTTCTTCTTCCTCTTCTTATCCTCCTCCTCCTCCTTCTTCTTCTTCTTCTTATCCTCCACCTCCTTCTTCTTCTTCTTCTTCTTCTCCTCCTCCTCCTTCTTCTTCCTCTTCTTCTTATCCTCCTCCTTCTCCTTCTTCTTCTTCTTATCCTCCACCTCCTTCTTCTTCTTCTTATCCTCCTCCTCCCTCTCCTTCTTCTTCCTCTTCTTATCCTCCTCCTCCTTCTTATTCTTCTTCTTCTTATCCTCCACCTCCTCCTTCTTCTTCTTCTTCTTCTTATACTCCACCTCCTTCTTCTTCTTCTTCTTCTTATCCTCCACCTCCTTCTTCTTCTTCTTCTTCTTCTTCTTATCCTCATCCTCCTTCTTCTTCTTCTTCTTCTGCTTATCCTCCACCTCCTCCTTCTTCTTCTTCTTCTTATCCTCCACCTCCTTCTTCTTCTTCTTCTTCTTCTTCTTCTTCTTATCCTCCACCTCCTTCTTCTTCTTCTTCTTCTGCTTATCCTCCACCTCCTCCTTCTTCTTCTTCTTCTTATCCTCCACCTCCTTCTTCTTCTTCTTCTTCTTCTTATGCTCCACCTCCTTCTTCTTCTTCTTCTTCTTATCCTCCACCTCCTTCTTCTTCTTCTTCTGATTATCCTCCACCTCCTTCGTCTACTTCTTCTTCTTCTTATCCTCCACCTCCTCCTTCTTCTTCTTCTTCTTCTTCTTATCCTCCACCTCCTTCTTCTTCTTCTTCTTCTTATCCTCCACCTCCTTCTTCTTCTTCTTCTTCTTCTTCTTCTTATCCTCCACCTCCTTCTTCTTCTTCTTCTTCTTATCCTCCACCTCCTTCTTCTTCTTCTTCTTCTTATTCTCCACCTCCTTCTTCTTCTTCTTCTTCTTCTTATCCTCCACCTCCTTCTTCTTCTTCTTCTTCTTCTTATCCTCCACCTCCTTCTTCTTCTTCTTCTTCTGCTTATCCTCCACCTCCTTCTTCTTCTTCTTCTTCTTATCCTCCACCTCCTTCTTCTTCTTCTTCTTCTTATCCTCCACCTCCTTCTACTTCTTCTTCTTCTTCTTATCCTCCACCTCCTCCTTCTTCTTCTTCTTCTTCTTCTTATCCTCCACCTCCTTCTTCTTCTTCTTCTTCTTCTTATCCTCCACCTCCTCCTTCTTCTTCTTCTTCTTCTTATCCTCCACCTCCTTCTTCTTCTTCTTCTTCTTCTTATCCTCCACCTCCTTCTTCTTCTTCTTCTTCTTATCCTCCACCTCCTTCTTCTTCTTCTTCTTCTTCTTATCCTCCACCTCCTCCTTCTTCTTCTTCTTCTTCTTATCCTCCACCTCCTTCTTCTTCTTCTTCTTCTTCTTATCCTTCACCTCCTTCTTCTTCTTCTTCTTCTTCTTATCCTCCACCTCCTTCTTCTTCTTCTTCTTATCCTCCACCTCCTCCTTTTTCTTCTTCTTCTTCTTATCTTCCACCTCCTCCTCCTTCTTCTTCTTCTTATCCTCCACCTCCTCCTTCTTCTTCTTCTTCTTATCCTCCACCTTCTTTTTCTTCTTCTTCTTCTTCTTATCCTCCACCTCCTTCTTCTTCTTCTTCTTCTTCTTCTTATCCTCCACCTCCTTCTTCTTCTTCTTCTTATCCTCCACCTCCTCCTTCTTCTTCTTCTTCTTCTCCTCCTCCTCCTTCTTCTTCCTCTTCTTCTTATCCTCCTCCTTCTCCTTCTTCTTCTTCTTATCCTCCACCTCCTTCTTCTTCTTCTTATCCTCCTCCTCCCTCTCCTTCTTCTTCCTCTTCTTATCCTCCTCCTCCTTCTTATTCTTCTTCTTCTTATCCTCCACCTCCTCCTTCTTCTTCTTCTTCTTCTTATACTCCACCTCCTTCTTCTTCTTCTTCTTCTTATCCTCCACCTCCTTCTTCTTCTTCTTCTTCTTCTTCTTATCCTCCACCTCCTTCTTCTTCTTCTTCTTCTGCTTATCCTCCACCTCCTCCTTCTTCTTCTTCTTCTTATCCTCCACCTCCTTCTTCTTCTTCTTCTTCTTCTTCTTCTTCTTCTTCTTCTTATCCTCCACCTCCTTCTTCTTCTTCTTCTTCTTCTGCTTATCCTCCACCTCCTCCTTCTTCTTCTTCTTCTTATCCGCCACCTCCTTCTTCTTCTTCTTCTTCTTCTTATGCTCCACCTCCTTCTTCTTCTTCTTCTTCTTATCCTCCACCTCCTTCTTCTTCTTCTTCTTCTTATCCTCCACCTCCTTCGTCTTCTTCTTCTTCTTCTTATCCTCCACCTCCTCCTTCTTCTTCTTCTTCTTCTTCTTATCCTCCACCTCCTTCTTCTTCTTCTTCTTCTTATCCTCCACCTCCTTCTTCTTCTTCTTCTTCTTCTTCTTATCCTCCACCTCCTCCTTCTTCTTCTTCTTCTTCTTATTCTCCACCTCCTTCTTCTTCTTCTTCTTCTTCTTATCCTCCACCTCCTTCTTCTTCTTCTTCTTCTTCTTATCCTCCACCTCCTTCTTCTTCTTCTTCTTCTGCTTATCCTCCACCTCCTTCTTCTTCTTCTTCTTCTTATCCTCCACCTCCTTCTTCTTCTTCTTCTTCTTATCCTCCACCTCCTTCTACTTCTTCTTCTTCTTCTTATCCTCCACCTCCTCCTTCTTCTTCTTCTTCTTCTTCTTATCCTCCACCTCCTTCTTCTTCTTCTTCTTCTTCTTATCCTCCACCTCCTCCTTCTTCTTCTTCTTCTTCTTCTTATCCTCCACCTCCTTCTTCTTCTTCTTCTTCTTATCCTCCACCTCCTTCTTCTTCTTCTTCTTCTTCTTCTTCTTATCCTCCACCTCCTTCTTCTTCTTCTTCTTCTTATCCTCCACCTCCTTCTTCTTCTTCTTCTTCTTATCCTCCACCTCCTCCTTCTTCTTCTTCTTCTTCTTATCCTCCACCTCCTTCTTCTTCTTCTTCTTCTTCTTCTTATCCTTCACCTCCTTCTTCTTCTTCTTCTTCTTCTTATCCTCCACCTCCTTCTTCTTCTTCTTCTTCTTCTTATCCTCCACCTCCTTCTTCTTCTTCTTCTTCTTATCCTCCACCTCCTCCTTTTTCTTCTTCTTCTTCTTATCCTCCACCTCCTCCTCCTTCTTCTTCTTCTTATCCTCCACCTCCTCCTTCTTCTTCTTCTTCTTATCCTCCACCTTCTTTTTCTTCTTCTTCTTCTTCTTATCCTCCACCTCCTTCTTCTTCTTCTTATCCTCCACCTCCTTCTTCTTCTTCTTCTTCTTCTTCTTATCCTCCACCTCCTTCTTCTTCTTCTTCTTCTTCTTCTTATCCTCCACCTCCTTCTTCTTCTTCTTCTTCTTCTTATCCTCCACCTCCTTCTTCTTCTTCTTCTTCTTATCCTCCACCTCCTCCTTCTTCTTCTTCTTCTTATCCTCCACCTCCTTCTTCTTCTTCTTCTTCTTATCATCCACCTTCTTCTTCTTCTTCTTCTTCTTATCCTCCACCTCCTTCTTCTTCTTCTTCTTCTTCTTATCCTCCACCTCCTCCTTCTTCTTCTTCTTCTTATCCTCCACCTCCTTCTTCTTCTTCTTCTTCTTCTTATCCTCCACCTCCTCCTTCTTCTTCTTCTTCTTCTTATCCTCCACCTCCTCCTTCTTCTTCTTCTTCTTATCCTCCACCTCCTTCTTCTTCTTCTTCTTATCCTCCACCTCCTCCTTCTTCTTCTTCTTCTTATCCTCCACCTCCTTCTTCTTCTTCTTCTTCTTCTTATCGTCCACCTCCTCCTTCTTCTTCTTCTTCTTATCCTCCACCTCCTTCTTCTTCTTCTTCTTCTTCTTATCCTCCACCTCCTCCTTCTTCTTCTTCTTCTTCTTATCCTCCACCTCCTTCTTCTTCTTCTTCTTCTTCTTATCCTCCACCTCCTTCTTCTTCTTCTTCTTATCCTCCACCTCCTCCTTCTTCTTCTTCTTCCTATCCTCCACCTCCTCCTTCTTCTTCTTCTTCTTATCCTCCACCTCCTCCTTCTTCTTCTTATCCTCCACCTCCTCCTTCTTCTTCTTCTTCTTCTTATCCTCCACCTCCTCCTTCTTCTTCTTCTTCTTCTTCTTATCCTCCACCTCCTTCTTCTTCTTCTTCTTCTTCTTCTTATCCTCCACCTCCTTCTTCTTCTTCTTCTTCTTCTTATCCTCCACCTCCTTCTTCTTCTTCTTCTTCTTCTTATCCTCCACCTCCTTCTTCTTCTTCTTCTTCTTATCCTCCACCTCCTTCTTCTTCTTCTTCTTCTTATCCTCCACCTCCTTCTTCTTCTTCTTCTACTTCTTATCCTCCACCTCCTCCTTCTTCTTCTTCTTATTCTTCTTCTTCTTATCCTCCACCTCCTTCTTCTTCTTCTTCTTCTTCTTCTTATCCTCCACCTCCTTCTTCTTCTTCTTCTTCTTCTTATCCTCCACCTCCTTCTTCTTCTTCTTCTTCTTCTTATCCTCCACCTCCTTCTTCTTCTTCTTCTTCTTATCCTCCACCTCCTTCTTCTTCTTCTTCTTCTTATCCTCCACCTCCTTCTTCTTCTTCTTCTTCTTCTTCTTCTTGTCCTCCACCTCCTCCTTCTTCTTCTTCTTCTTCTTCTTATCCTCCACCTCCTTCTTCTTCTTCTTCTTCTTCTTCTTATCCTCCACCTCCTTCTTCTTCTTCTTCTTCTTCTTATCCTCCACCTCCTTCTTCTTCTTCTTCTTCTCATCCTCCACCTCCTTCTTCTTCTTCTTCTTCTTCTTATCCTCCACCTCCTTCTTCTTCTTCTTCTTTTTCTTCTTATCCTCCACCTCCTTCTTCTTCTTCTTCTTCTTCTTCTTATCCTCCACCTCCTTCTTCTTCTTCTTCTTCTTCTTATCCTCCACCTCCTTCTTCTTCTTCTTCTTCTTCTTCTTATCCTCCACCACCTCCTTCTTCTTCTTCTTCTTCTTATCCTCCACCTCCTTCTTCTTCTTCTTCTTCTTCTTCTTATCCTCCACCTCCTTCTTCTTCTTCTTCTTCTTCTTATCCTCCACCTCCTTCATCTTCTTCTTCTTCTTATCCTCCACCTCCTTCTTCTTCTTCTTCTTCTTATCCTCCACCTCCTTCTTCTTCTTCTTCTTCTTCTTATCCTCCACCTCCTCCTTCTTCTTCTTCTTCTTCTTATCCTCCACCTCCTTCTTCTTCTTCTTCTTCTTATCCTCCACCTCCTCCTTCTTCTTCTTCTTCTTCTTATCGTCCACCTCCTCCTTCTTCTTCTTCGTCTTATCCTCCACCTCCTTCTTCTTCTTCTTCTTCTGATCCTCCACCTCCTCCTTCTTCTTCTTCTTCTTCTTATCCTCCACCTCCTTCTTCTTCTTCTTCTTCTTCTTATCCTCCACCTCCTTCTTCTTCTTCTTCTTCTTCTTTTCCTCCACCTCCTCCTTCTTCTTCTTCTTCTTATCCTCCACCTCCTCCGTCTTCTTCTTATCCTCCACCTCCTCCTTCTTCTTCTTCTTCTTCTTATCCTCCACCTCCTTCTTCTTCTTCTTCTTCTTCTTCTTATCCTCCACCTCCTTCTTCTTCTTCTTCTTCTTCTTCTTATCCTCCACCTCCTTCTTCTTCTTCTTCTTCTTCTTATCCTCCACCTCCTTCTTCTTCTTCTTATCCTCCACCTCCTTCTTCTTCTTCTTCTTCTTCTTCTTATCCTCCACCTCCTTCTTCTTCTTCTTCTTCTTCTTCTTATCCTCCACCTCCTTCTTCTTCTTCTTCTTCTTCTTATCCTCCACCTCCTTCTTCTTCTTCTTCTTCTTCTTCTTCTTCTTATCCTCCACCTCCTCCTTCTTCTTCTTCTTCTTCTTATCCTCCACCTCCTTCTTCTTCTTCTTCTTCTTCTTCTTATCCTCCACCTCCTTCTTCTTCTTCTTCTTCTTATCCTCCACCTCCTTCTTCTTCTTCTTCTTCTTATCCTCCACCTCCTTCTTCTTCTTCTTCTTCTTCTTCTTATCCTCCACCTCCTCCTTCTTCTTCTTCTTCTTCTTATCCTCCACCTCCTTCTTCTTCTTCTTCTTCTTCTTCTTATCCTCCACCTCCTTCTTCTTCTTCTTCTTCTTCTTATCCTCCACCTCCTTCTTCTTCTTCTTCTTCTCATCCTCCACCTCCTTCTTCTTCTTCTTCTTCTTCTTATCCTCCACCTCCTTCTTCTTCTTCTTCTTTTTCTTCTTATCCTCCACCTCCTTCTTCTTCTTCTTCTTCTTCTTATCCTCCACCTCCTTCTTCTTCTTCTTCTTCTTCTTATCCTCCACCTCCTTCTTCTTCTTCTTCTTCTTCTTCTTATCCTCCATCTCCTCCTTCTTCTTCTTCTTCTTCTTATCCTGCACCTCCTTCTTCTTCTTCTTCTTCTTCTTCTTATCCTCCACCTCCTTCTTCTTCTTCTTCTTCTTCTTATCCTCCACCTCCTTCATCTTTTTCTTCTTCTTATCCTCCACCTCCTTCTTCTTCTTCTTCTTCTTATCCTCCACCTCCTTCTTCTTCTTCTTCTTCTTCTTCTTATCCTCCACCTCCTTCTTCTTCTTCTTCTTATCCTCCACCTCCTTCTTCTTCTTCTTCTTCTTCTTCTTATCCTCCACCTCCTTCTTCTTCTTCTTCTTCTTCTTATCGTCCACCTCCTCCTTCTTCTTCTTCGTCTTATCCTCCACCTCCTTCTTCTTCTTCTTCTTCTTCTTATCCTCCACCTCCTCCTCCTTCTTCTTCTTCTTCTTATCCTCCACCTCCTTCTTCTTCTTCTTCTTATCCTCCACCTCCTTCTTCTTCTTCTTCTTCTTCTTTTCCTCCACCTCCTCCTTCTTCTTCTTCTTCTTATCCTCCACCTCCTCCGTCTTCTTCTTATCCTCCACCTCCTCCTTCTTCTTCTTCTTCTTCTTATCCTCCACCTCCTTCTTCTTCTTCTTCTTCTTATCCTCCACCTCCTTCTTCTTCTTCTTCTTCTTCTTCTTATCCTCCACCTCCTTCTTCTTCTTCTTCTTCTTCTTATCCTCCACCTCCTTCTTCTTCTTCTTATCCTCCACCTCCTTCTTCTTCTTCTTCTTCTTCTTATCCTCCACCTCCTTCTTCTTCTTCTTCTTCTTCTTCTTATCCTCCACCTCCTTCTTCTTCTTCTTCTTATCCTCCACCTCCTTCTTCTTCTTCTTCTTCTTCTTCTTATCCTCCACCTCCTTCTTCTTCTTCTTCTTCTTCTTATCCTCCACCTCCTTCTTCTTCTTCTTCTTTTTCTTCTTATCCTCCACCTCCTTCTTCTTCTTCTTCTTCTTCTTATCCTCCACCTCCTTCTTCTTCTTCTTCTTCTTCTTATCCTCCACCTCCTTCTTCTTCTTCTTCTTCTTCTTCTTATCCTCCACCTCCTCCTTCTTCTTCTTCTTCTTCTTATCCTCCACCTCCTTCTTCTTCTTCTTCTTCTTCTTCTTATCCTCCACCTCCTTCTTCTTCTTCTTCTTCTTCTTATCCTCCACCTCCTTCTTCTTCTTCTTCTTCTTCTTATCCTCCACCTCCTTCTTCTTCTTCTTCTTCTTATCCTCCACCTCCTTCTTCTTCTTCTTCTTCTTCTTCTTATCCTCCACCTCCTTCTTCTTCTTCTTCTTATCCTCCACCTCCTTCTTCTTCTTCTTCTTCTTCTTCTTATCCTCCACCTCCTTCTTCTTCTTCTTCTTCTTCTTATCGTCCACCTCCTCCTTCTTCTTCTTCGTCTTATCCTCCACCTCCTTCTTCTTCTTCTTCTTCTTCTTATCCTCCACCTCCTCCTCCTTCTTCTTCTTCTTCTTATCCTCCACCTCCTTCTTCTTCTTCTTCTTCTTCTTATCCTCCACCTCCTTCTTCTTCTTCTTCTTCTTCTTTTCCTCCACCTCCTCCTTCTTCTTCTTCTTCTTATCCTCCACCTCCTCCGTCTTCTTCTTATCCTCCACCTCCTCCTTCTTCTTCTTCTTCTTCTTATCCTCCACCTCCTTCTTCTTCTTCTTCTTCTTATCCTCCACCTCCTTCTTCTTCTTCTTCTTCTTCTTCTTATCCTCCACCTCCTTCTTCTTCTTCTTCTTCTTCTTATCCTCCACCTCCTTCTTCTTCTTCTTATCCTCCACCTCCTTCTTCTTCTTCTTCTTCTTCTTCTTATCCTCCACCTCCTTCTTCTTCTTCTTCTTCTTCTTCTTATCCTCCACCTCCTTCTTCTTCTTCTTCTTCTTCTTATCCTCCACCTCCTTCTTCTTCTTCTTCTTCTTCTTATCCTCCACCTCCTTCTTCTTCTTCTTCTTCTTCTTCTTATCCTCCACCTCCTCCTTCTTCTTCTTCTTCTTCTTATCCTCCACCTCCTTCTTCTTCTTCTTCTTCTTCTTATCCTCCACCTCCTTCTTCTTCTTCTTCTTCTTCTTATCCTCCACCTCCTTCTTCTTCTTCTTCTTCTTCTTCTTATCCTCCACCTCCTCCTTCTTCTTCTTCTTCTTCTTATCCTCCACCTCCTTCTTCTTCTTCTTCTTCTTCTTATCCTCCACCTCCTTCTTCTTCTTCTTCTTATCCTCCACCTCCTTCTTCTTCTTCTTCTTCTTCTTCTTATCCTCCACCTCCTTCTTCTTCTTCTTCTTCTTCTTATCGTCCACCTCCTCTTTCTTCTTCTTCGTCTTATCCTCCACCTCCTTCTTCTTCTTCTTCTTCTTCTTATCCTCCACCTCAACCTCCTTCTTCTTCTTCTTCTTATCCTCCACCTCCTTCTTCTTCTTCTTCTTCTTCTTATCCTCCACCTCCTTCTTCTTCTTCTTCTTCTTCTTTTCCTCCACCTCCTCCTTCTTCTTCTTCTTCTTATCCTCCACCTCCTCCGTCTTCTTCTTATCCTCCACCTCCTCCTTCTTCTTCTTCTTCTTCTTATCCTCCACCTCCTTCTTCTTCTTCTTCTTCTTATCCTCCACCTCCTTCTTCTTCTTCTTCTTCTTCTTCTTATCCTCCACCTCCTTCTTCTTCTTCTTCTTCTTCTTATCCTCCACCTCCTTCTTCTTCTTCTTATCCTCCACCTCCTTCTTCTTCTTCTTCTTCTTCTTCTTCTTATCCTCCACCTCCTTCTTCTTCTTCTTCTTCTTCTTCTTATCCTCCACCTCCTTCTTCTTCTTCTTCTTCTTCTTATCCTCCACCTCCTTCTTCTTCTTCTTCTTCTTCTTATCCTCCACCTCCTTCTTCTTCTTCTTCTTCTTCTTCTTATCCTCCACCTCCTTCTTCTTCTTCTTCTTCTTCTTCTTATCCTCCACCTCCTTCTTCTTCTTCTTCTTATCCTCCACCTCCTTCTTCTTCTTCTTCTTCTTCTTATCCTCCACCTCCTTCTTCTTCTTCTTCTTCTTCTTATCGTCCACCTCCTCCTTCTTCTTCTTCGTCTTATCCTCCACCTCCTTCTTCTTCTTCTTCTTCTTCTTATCCTCCACCTCCTTCTTCTTCTTCTTCTTCTTATCCTCCACCTCCTTCTTCTTCTTCTTCTTCTTATCCTCCACCTCCTTCTTCTTCTTCTTCTTCTTCTTATCCTCCACCTCCTCCTTCTTCTTCTTCTTCTTCTTCTTCTTCTTCTTATCCTCCACCTCCTTCTTCTTCTTCTTCTTCTTCTTCTTATCCTCCACCTCCTTCTTCTTCTTCTTCTTCTTCTTATCCTCCACCTCCTTCTTCTTCTTCTTCTACTTCTTATCCTCCACCTCCTTCTTCTTCTTCTTCTTCTTATCCTCCACCTCCTTCTTCTTCTTCTTCTTCTTATCCTCCACCTCCTCCTTCTTCTTCTTCTTCTTCTTCTTATCCTCCACCTACTTCTTCTTCTTCTTCTTCTTCTTATCCTCCACCTCCTTCTTCTTCTTCTTCTTCTTCTTATCCTCCACCTCCTTCTTCTTCTTCTTCTTATCCTCCACCTCCTTCTTCTTCTTCTTCTTCTTCTTATCCTCCACCTACTTCTTCTTCTTCTTCTTCTTCTTATCCTCCACCTCCTCCTTCTTCTTCTTCTTCTTCTTATCCTCCACCTCCTTCTTCTTCTTCTTCTTCTTATCCTCCACCTCCTTCTTCTTCTTCTTCTTCTTATCCTCCACCTCCTCCTTCTTCTTCTTCTTCTTCTTATCCTCCACCTCCTTCTTCTTCTTCTTCTTCTTCTTATCCTCCACCTCCTCCTTCTTCTTCTTCTTCTTATCCTCCACCTCCTTCTTCTTCTTCTTCTTCTTCTTATCCTCCACCTCCTTCTTCTTCTTCTTCTTCTTCTTATCCTCCACCTCCTCCTTCTTCTTCTTCTTCTTCTTATCCTCAACCTCCTCCTTCTTCTTCTTCTTCTTCTTATCCTCCACCTCCTCCTTCTTCTTCTTCTTCTTATCCTCCACCTCCTTCTTCTTCTTCTTCTTCTTCTTATCCTCCACCTCCTTCTTCTTCTTCTTCTTCTTCTTCTTATCCTCCACCTCCTTCTTCTTCTTCTTCTTCTTCTTATCCTCCACCTCCTTCTTCTTCTTCTTCTTCTTCTTCTTATCCTCCACCTCCTTCTTCTTCTTCTTCTTCTTCTTATCCTCCACCTCCTTCTTCTTCTTCTTCTTCTTATCCTCCACCTCCTCCTTCTTCTTCTTCTTCTTATCCTCCACCTCCTTCTTCTTCTTCTTCTTCTTCTTCTTATCCTCCACCTCCTTCTTCTTCTTCTTCTTCTTCTTCTTCTTATCCTCCACCTCCTCCTTCTTCTTCTTCTTCTTATCCTCCACCTCCTTCTTCTTCTTCTTCTTCTTCTTATCCTCCACCTACTTCTTCTTCTTCTTCTTCTTCTTATCCTCCACCTCCTCCTTCTTCTTCTTCTTCTTCTTATCCTCCACCTCCTTCTTCTTCTTCTTCTTCTTCTTCTTATCCTCCACCTCCTTCTTCTTCTTCTTCTTCTTCTTCTTCTTATCCTCCACCTCCTTCTTCTTCTTCTTCTTCTTATCCTCCACCTCCTCCTTCTTCTTCTTCTTCTTCTTATCCTCCACCTCCTTCTTCTTCTTCTTCTTCTTCTTATCCTCCACCTCCTCCTTCTTCTTCTTCTTCTTATCCTCCACCTCCTTCTTCTTCTTCTTCTTCTTCTTATCCTCCACCTCCTTCTTCTTCTTCTTCTTCTTCTTATCCTCCACCTCCTCCTCCTTCTTCTTCTTCTTCTTATCCTCAACCTCCTTCTTCTTCTTCTTCTTCTTCTTTTCCTCCACCTCCTTCTTCTTCTTCTTCTTCTTATCCTCCACCTCCTCCTTCTTCTTCTTCTTCTTATCCTCCACCTCCTTCTTCTTCTTCTTCTTCTTCTTATCCTCCACCTCCTCCTTCTTCTTCTTCTTCTTCTTCTTATCCTCCACCTCCTTCTTCTTCTTCTTCTTCTTCTTATCCTCCACCTCCTTCTTCTTCTTCTTCTTCTTATCCTCCACCTCCTCCTTCTTCTTCTTCTTCTTATCCTCCACCTCCTTCTTCTTCTTCTTCTTCTTCTTATCCTCCACCTCCTTCTTCTTCTTCTTCTTCTTCTTCTTCTTATCCTCCACCTCCTCCTTCTTCTTCTTCTTCTTATCCTCCACCTCCTTCTTCTTCTTCTTCTTCTTCTTATCCTCCACCTACTTCTTCTTCTTCTTCTTCTTCTTATCCTCCACCTCCTCCTTCTTCTTCTTCTTCTTCTTATCCTCCACCTCCTTCTTCTTCTTCTTCTTCTTATCCTCCACCTCCTTCTTCTTCTTCTTCTTCTTATCCTCCACCTCCTTCTTCTTCTTCTTCTTCTTCTTCTTATCCTCCACCTCCTCCTTCTTCTTCTTCTTCTTCTTATCCTCCACCTCCTTCTTCTTCTTCTTCTTCTTCTTATCCTCCACCTCCTCCTTCTTCTTCTTCTTCTTATCCTCCACCTCCTTCTTCTTCTTCTTCTTCTTCTTATCCTCCACCTCCTTCTTCTTCTTCTTCTTCTTCTTATCCTCCACCTCCTCCTCCTTCTTCTTCTTCTTCTTATCCTCAACCTCCTTCTTCTTCTTCTTCTTCTTCTTATCCTCCACCTCCTTCTTCTTCTTCTTCTTCTTATCCTCCACCTCCTCCTTCTTCTTCTTCTTCTTATCCTCCACCTCCTTCTTCTTCTTCTTCTTCTTCTTATCCTCCACCTCCTCCTTCTTCTTCTTCTTCTTCTTCTTATCCTCCACCTCCTTCTTCTTCTTCTTCTTCTTCTTATCCTCCACCTCCTTCTTCTTCTTCTTCTTCTTCTTCTTATCCTCCACCTCCTCCTTCTTCTTCTTCTTCTTCTTCTTATCCTCCACCTCCTTCTTCTTCTTCTTCTTCTTCTTATCCTCCACCTCCTTCTTCTTCTTCTTCTTCTTCTTCTTATCCTCCACCTCCTTCTTCTTCTTCTTCTTCTTCTTATCCTCCACCTCCTCCTTCTTCTTCTTCTTCTTATCCTCCACCTCCTTCTTCTTCTTCTTCTTCTTCTTATCCTCCACCTCCTTCTTCTTCTTCTTCTTCTTCTTATCCTCCACCTCCTCCTTCTTCTTCTTCTTCTTATCCTCCACCTCCTTCTTCTTCTTCTTCTTCTTCTTATCCTCCACCTCCTTCTTCTTCTTCTTCTTCTTCTTCTTATCCTCCACCTCCTCCTTCTTCTTCTTCTTCTTATCCTCCACCTCCTTCTTCTTCTTCTTCTTCTTCTTCTTCTTCTTATCCTCCACCTCCTTCTCATCCGTATCACGCTTCTGTTTCCAGTTGTTCTATTCCCCTTTATCTCCTACTTTTTATCTATCTGCTTCTTAATTGTTCTGAAAAACTTCTCATAAATCTCCTCATTCCCCTCCCTCCTATTCACCTCCTGCTTGTATAATATTATCACTCCTAACTGTTAATCTCCTGCTCCCTTGCATTTTGTGATTGATTATTTTCTTTCCACGACACCTCTCCTTCTCTGTATCTTCATTCCCCTTTTCTCCTTCTCCCAGGCCTTACCTTCTCCATCTTTCTGAAGTCCCATGTATAATTTATAAGAAAACGAGGTCATTTTCAATTATCACACGTCACGGTATCAGATGACCCAGCGTCGCCAAACACCTCGTTTTCGGATGTCTCCTCTGTCAGAAAATCAACCAACTGTGTTCACAGTCCACACCTAATGAGAGGCTACACGTACAGCCGCTGCCCTCAATAAATTAGACAGACGCTCGCAGATCATAACTAAGTCACGCTCACTAATAATACCTTAATGATCTCTTCGTTCGATGACCTTCATACGATGTCACACAATTTGTTCATCGCCACGCGATCTGGTCGATAATTGCAAGAGCAATTACACCATCGCCAATGAACTTCTGCGTCCCAGCATTAAATCCAGATTTTCCTTATCCATCCTTTCCTGTGTGATGACTTATCAGAACTTCGCCATTGGTAGTAGTACTCGGCCAGTGCCAGTTCCAAGCCTGGACAAAGAAGGAGGGCGACGCTAATGATCTTTGTTATCACTCAGTGTCGTTAAACTGCAACAATCAACCAATGACTTATCAGTTTCATTAAATTGACTCCTTGATTTTTTCAATTGAACATTCTTTAAAATGTTCATCTTTTGGTTCTCTGCTGTTCCAAACAGACTCGTACTTCAAATGTTTCCATTTGTCACGTTTTCCGACATATCTGTAATTCAACTTGATGTAGCCCTCAGGCGTCACCAAATCCAATAACATAATTCACGATTTCTTCTTGTATCCCCTCCCCCATTCTTCCCTCAATTACTATTCTTAGGAGTGATTCTCCCCTAATTGTAAACTTTTCCAACTTTCGTATTCAATCCTGCTTACTGTAATTGACGTTTCCAAATCATATCGTGATTCCTTTCGTGTGCCATTGTCAATAAATCTGGTCGCCTGACATTTCAACCTGGGATGCGGATGAAAAACATAATCGATATGAGTATGATTGGAAACATACGCAATACTTCAAGAAGTGTTGGGCTTTGGAACGTTTACTACAACGCACTCGGGTAGAAACTTTAATTACAGTGATTAGAACAGTGTGGAGATGCTTGGGACAAGAGAGGATTAGGCGCCACACAGCGGTTGTGGGATCGATTTGTAATCAATCGATTACACGCTATCATAGCACAAGGCAGGGGTGTTTGGCGTGATGTGAACGATACGATGCGTGCTAACAAAGATACCGAGCGATTTCTGTCATAAGATTGGACGCGAACCTTAAAGTAGACCAATGGAGAAAAAATTAGAAGATGCGTGTATTTTAGTGGATATCAGCTCTAATTTCTATGCTATGGTATAATACATTTTTCAGGGTCATGTCGGACATGCTAGAGGCACGTCTTGAATCCCCGGAGTACAACAACCGCATCCGACCAGCCGCCGATAAAGGTTATAACTTCAGATAGCTATCTATAAATTACCTCCTTAATTTTTCAGTTGAACAGTCTCTAGAATATTCTTCTTTGGTTCTGGGACAGGCTCGTACGTTCAATGTCGTCATTCGTCACACTTTTCGTCTCTCTTCTTAAACCTCATGTAATCGTCCTTCATCATTCAGTCCTGTAACATAATCCTCGGTCTTCCTTCTATTATCGCTCTCCATTTATGCGTAAATTATAGTTCTTAGGAGGGAGTCTTCCCTCATTATGTCGCCCAACTCCTTCAAATTATTTCTATATCCACATCGCGATGGCCGACACCGTAGAACTAGAGGGACAGTGAATGTACGCCTGCACACCATCATCTTGACATGGATAAATGTTATAACATAAATATAACGTTTTTTTGCTTTCAGTTGAAGATGTCTCTGTTGTTGTTCTTGCAAATAGATATATTGATGGTCTATATAAACATGGAGGTGGCCGACTTCAGCTCAATCAGCGAAGTTGATATGGTGGGCATTGTAGTTGTCATCACCGTATTTCACCAATCATAATTTACAATGCCACATCAGCTCATGCGATACCATACCACATACCATGCCATACCATACCATTCCTACCACACCATATCATTTGACGCCTAACCAAGCCCCATTATTTCTTACTGCATTAAGCCAGAAGTTGTCATGATATGCCGCCTCGTTGCCTCGTGTCATATCATGTCATATAGAAGTCATGTTTACATGTATGCAAATACCAAGGAGCTGAGGCCTGTAAGACTTAGGATACCCGGGATACGGCATTAACGCTCGAGGTAGTAGACTGGATAAGACACTGCAAACACCGAAAGAGTAGAGCAGATCATATCATACCATTCCATACCACACCATATCATCTGACGCCTTACCAGGTTCCATTATTCCTTACTGCGTCAAGCCAGAAGTTGTCATGATAACATGGAAGTGGAGCCAGTGGAGCACGTCTAGCATGCAACCAGATAAATAGTCAGTTCTAAGGTACCTCTTCCGTGTATATGCTGTGCAGTGGAGCGCATAACTAGGTCCACGCGTCCGGATGGGCTTAGTTAACAAGAGACGCGTTGCGATCCAAGCTTTCGGAATATAGGCGCTAGAAAATAAATTGCATTTTCAACCTTTCGTGGGGTGAACGCTTGCAGTACGGTTGATGTTTGACAGGAGTATTCAATGGCTGTCTACTTGCGCCAGACTTGGATTGACGAACGACTCGCCTTCCCTGAGTTCAATCGAAGGCAAGTATAGTTATAGAGAGGAGTAATTGCCACGCAGGTTGTCGTATTTTTTTACTGTCTTACACTGACGAAAATCAGCGATATAAGTTACCTTATTCTTAATTAGTTAATTAGTGATTTCTCAATGCTGGTGTAATCTAATAAACGTAAAAGTATACAGTAGGCGTAAAATTATCTGATTTCCGTCAATCAATAAATAATACAATATTGAATTGTAATCAGTCCAATACCTCTAATCTAAATAACTTCTATAGCACCGTTTTCATGGTCTTCCCTTGTCTTCCCTTGTCATCCCTTGTCTTTGCTTAACTTCCCTTGTCGTTGCTTGTCATCCCTTGTCTTCCTTTGTCTTCCCTTATCTTCCTTTGCCGTCCCTTGTCGTCCCTTGTCGTCCCTTGTCTTCCCTTGTCTTCTCTTGTCTTTGCTTGTCATTCCTTGTCTTTCCTTGTCTTCTCTTCTCTTCCCTTGTCTTCCCTTGTCTTCCCTTGTCTTCCCTCGTATTTCCTTGTCTTCCCTTGTCTTTCCTTGTATTTCCTTGTCTTCCCTTGTCATCCCTTGTCATCCCTTGTCTTCCCTTGTCTTCCCTTGTCTTCCCTTGTATTTCCTTGTCTTCCCTTGTCATCCGTTGTCTTCCCTTGTCTTCCCTTGTCTACCCTTGCCTTTCCTTGTCTTTCCTTGTATTTCCTTGTCTTCCCTTGTCATTCGTTGTCTTCCCTTGTCTTCCCTTGTCTACCCTTGCCTTTCCTTGCCTTCCCTTGCCTTTCCTTGTCTTTTCTTGTATTTCCTTGTCTTCCCTTGTCATTCGTTGTCTTCCCTTGTCTTCCCTTGTCTTCCCTTGTCTACCCTTGCCTTTCCTTGTCTTCCCTTGTATTTCCTTGTCTTCCCTTGTCATCCGTTGTCTTCCCTTGTCTTCCCTTGTCTACCCTTGCCTTTCCTTGCCTTCCCTTGTCTTTGCTTGTCTTCCCTTCTCTTGTATATCTTATTTTAATAAAACAAAGCATCAGTCGATGGTCAGTCAACAATTTAACGACGTGGTTGCACTAACAGTCGACTGGGAAACCATGAAAAACTATGAAGATGATGATGACGATGAATTTCTGCCCGAAGGCAGGTCCATTGACTTTATGCCACCCTGGGATGAGATGAGTGAGATGGTTTTCCATTGCCTTCCTCACAGACAATTATGGATGAGCAACTTGTCCAAGGTCGCTATGCAGTGACTCGGGGTGGGTTCGAACCTGCGATCCTCCGACCGCAAGGCACCGAACATCCCACTACGCTAAATGTTAGGGAGACCGTTTTCATAACTAACAATTTGCCTGGTATTAACCAGGATAAACATTTGGTGCAAGATATCCCTCTCACCTACATGAACGTGTGACACATTTCGCATTCTCATTAATAGTCTTACGCTGAACTACAACCAATTCGACCGGATCTGGACCCCGGATCTGTTCATACGGAACCTCAAGTCCGGTCTGTTCCACACAATAACGGTTCCTAATCGACTGCTTCGTCTCTCTCCAGACGGAACCATTTTCTTCAGCCAGAGATTGACCTTGACCCTTTCCTGCACCATGCAGCTCGATCGCTACCCACTGGACAACCAAACCTGCACAATTGAGTACGGAAGCTGTGAGTGATCAATCGATTAATAACTGCAAACTATTTCAAGATGGGGTTAAAGTGAATGAGCTTGAAAACTGTGAAGTAAATTCTATTGTATAAGATATTCATTTATACTTTAGTTTTCGATACTGTAGCCATTGAATCGTTGAATCTGATATACTGTCTGAGTCAGACAGTTTGATAAGGTACTAATGATTATATTAGTTGTTGCGTTGTTAGTTTCAATGTCACTAAACCTTCGTGAGCATAGTAGCAGAGTGTTAGTTTTACTTTTGATTTCGCTAGAGTTTCAGTCTCGATTGGTTGATAAGCTTCAGCACTTTCCTGACGAGCACTGTCGCGCCTCAATGACGACGATTCCTTCTCTTCAATTTTGATCTCTGGCTCAATTCTGCAGAATCATAATTTCTGTGACCATTCTTTGTTTATTATTTATTCGTACATGTCGTTCGTGTAAATGGCTGATGTCTATGCCACGTGCTGGACTGTTCGTTTGACTCGCAGACGGTTACACCACCGATGACATCGTGTTCGCCTGGAGACTGGATGCTCTCCCGGTTGAGCTAGACGACAACATCAATCTTCCTGAATACATGATCACCAATATCACGTCCATGGTCTGCGTACACGCTGGCATCGGTTTGTCATTGATTGACTCAAAAGTTCTCATTGACTCTGCAATAAAACTCGATTTCAGACAACCACTTTAACTTACTTCTTTTCTTTCCAAGCACCTTTCTTCCTTTATTCCAATATTTTTTCTTTCATGGCTTTATCAACATTTTTACAGCACTACACGACATCATACACTCTACACAATTTACGTTCTTTTGAAAAATAAAGTGGTAGTAGTTTCAGCGAAACTGTGTGATAACAAAGATCAAGAGCGTCGCCCTCTTCCTTTGTCCAGGCTTGGGACTGGCACTATCAGCGTGCAAACAGTGTTCAGTCATTATATGATGACCCCGTCGCCATAATAACACACCCTCCACATTACGAAACGTCGTAAGCTTTAATTGAACTAAGTCTAGCATGTGTCACCGTCGTAAAATCTATGAGTAAATGTGTGTGTATGTTTGTTCGAATATATACTCTCTATGTATCTGTCTCGGCATCAATAAATGCTCTGCCTACACCAGCAAAAGCGATGTGATTGGGTTTTTTTTAAACAAAGAGTTTCAAATATCCAGACGATGCATTGTTTGCCTCACGGAAACGACAGGTAAAAACAAGCTCTAAAAATCATCGTCGGAACGCGTCAATAGTTCAAACAACGAATTCGATCAATACGCTATAATGCGACGAAGTGAAAAGCGGCTCAATATAATATGATGAAGGAGGTGTATCGAGCAATTATCGCAACAAAATGTAATACATTGACACTGTTTGTTATGTGGCGAACAATTCGGGTCTTTGCAATATATGCGCAGAAATGTAATGTTCTCTCGTCTGCTGTGTCGCCAAAATACGCATCCCCAACATCAACATGATTACCAACATCTCCACTATGATCAATTTGCAAACATCTCTTCCCTCATCGGTTCTTCATCAGCGTTCTCATCGTTATTTAGTGTGTGGACACCCTAAATATCCACAGCAACATGTCAACCTAACAAATGCTGAGTTTATCATCATAGTCTAGACATGCGATCAATGGTCCGTGTTCAGAATGATCTGTAAGATACATAAGACGACATGACATTTCCTGCCTTAAGTGTGCCAGACATGCTAGCCAATGGCAAGCTAGTCATGCGAAGCATGATGACGCACAGACGTCACACCATGTTGCATCAGACTGTAGATTTAAGACCGACAAAGAGTGCTTTGAACGTGTTGGCGGGACAACGTTAAATCCCCGCGCTCGCAGTCGTTAGTGTCAAACGTGCAGATGGTTGAAAGTCTATCCATGAATGTCTCAACTATGTGTCGTTTTATAGGAGTGAAACCCTGTCTGAGAGCCTCGTTCCATCTGAGCCGACGACTCAGAGCTTACATTCTCAGCACCTACCTTCCTCAATTCCTCGTCGTCCTTCTCTCCTGGCTGTCGTTCTGGATAGATCCGGAATCTGCACCAGCCAGAACGTCCTTGAGTATCTTGACTGTCCTAACAATTACCACCCAGAGTTCAGGACTGATGCGCAGCATGCCATCTGGCTCCATCACAAAAGCCATTGACGTCTGGATGGCCACGTGTCTCGTCTTTGTCTTCGGAGCATTCATTGAATATTCGATCGTCAATACTCTGGTTCGCAAGGAAAAGGAAGCAAAGATGAGGGTGAGTTACAATACGTTGTATCTGATCTGTGGACTCAGTTGGAGGAGAGGGATAAGAAAAACAAAAACAAGAAAGTGACAGATGCGGAGGAGTAAATCTGGGGTAAATATTGAAGAAAGATCCTCTATTATTTAACGCATGATACAGTATTAGCCAGTTACAAAACTTCGTCTTTTGCCTCCTCTCCTCCTTTTCTGCTTCTTCTATTTCTCTTTTTCTTCTGATTCTACCTCTTTTACAACTACTTCTGCCACTTCTTTATCGTCTTTCTCCTACTCGTCTTCTTATTCCCCTTCTCCTTCTCCTCTACTTCTTTTTCCTTCTTCTTCTTCTTCTTCTTCTTTCTTCTTCCACTTTTGCCAACTCTTCTTCCACTTCTCCTTCTTCCTCTTCTTCTCCGTCTGCTTTTTTCTTTATCTGATACCTGTTTTGCGTTCATAGAGGTCCGCATCAGGCGATTGCAGCAGCGTTGGAACCCAGATGTCAGACTTGGACATACAGAAGAAGGGAGGCAGTCGAATTCCTAGCTTCTTCGACCGCTTCAGAGAGCATACGTCTGAAGGTGTGGAGAGAGTTTGCAGGATCATGTTCCCTCTTACGTTCTTGATCTTCAACCTAGTCTACTGGCCATATTATGTCTTCTATTAACCATCGACCAGTAAATCTTCACAGTAATGTGTCTCAACGCTTGACATAAGCGCCATTATGCTACATCGCGTCTGGTTATTACTGGCATTTTAGTGTGCTATGAGACATCACTTCTTGAAACTAATTTCTTCCTTATACTGGTACTTCATTATTTATCACTTTGTGCGAGCTCATTCTTAGCATTATTTACATTATTTACATTATTTGCATGATTCAATTTTTACCATTATTATTTTTTCATGAACTGGACATTCGTCAGGTACTGTGTATTGTAAAGCTCTTGTTATTTGCCGTGGCTGGTCAGTATAAGCATGCCTATATATATATATATATATATATATATATATACTAACAGCAGCATATTAATCTTTTGCTGTTCTTCAGTTGCACCGTAGACAGATCATACGTAACTTTGCTGGTTTAAAATGCAAGCGTAAATATTTTATTGTAGTGATCACACGTTATTACAACTGCTATAGTTATTCAGCAGGTTTAAGACAGCATTGTGGTTTCAGATGATTTCATAATCAGACACGTTTTACTTCCTTTCAATATTTCTTGTCGATCCTTGTGTGAGACGTTTTAGACTCGAATGCCCTAACCGTTTTGAATCTATAGGCATGTCGTAGGCTGAGCCAACCTCTTTCGACGTTTTTAATCTCATGAACAGTAATGTTTACTTACATGTAGTTAACTGAACAATAATAATTTCTGTCATTATGATAGACCTAAGCACAAATTATTGCACATGTTTAACAAGACATTTCCTTAGCGCCGTTCAACACCTCGTAAAAGCACTTTTTGTTAACAACTAAACGTTCTTCGATAACTTATCATCTGTTGTTTGATCAATAATACGGAATATATATGTATATATATATATATATATCTTCTTTTAATAGATAAACAGTCACAAACTACAGAAGGTGAAAATCGGTTGCATAGGGGTCGAGTTCTGTTCAATTCTAATTTATCTTTTCGCTGCAGCTTTATCGATAGCTTTAACTTTGTACAAAATTCTTGGAATAGAGCACCTATCGTCTTTGGTCAGGAGGCTAAATGGGTGGTGCGACCTAGGGCGCAAGTTGCAGCTTTTAAGTGTAACGGGAGGGAACAGTCGCCGTAGAACGTGAGCATCTGTCGCCATCACCTACTGTATTGAGTGTATGGTCCCATCATCTCTACTCTTCTTCCTTACCTGGCTCGTCTTCAGCGCTAAGCATAATTAGAAAATCCACTCTTTCCTCTTCCTCCATGCTTTTCCTCTTCTTGGTTGCACTCCGTCGTTCATCTGATCCTACTCTTTTCCACCTCATTCCAGCTCACTTATTCGCGCACCCCATGCTCCTATAGTCTTGTGGCCTGAGCTCTTGTAACAACAGTGGACGACTATAATTGCGCTTGTACACAACCGGATAAGGTAATAGCATTAATTCCTCAGTTATTCGAGGCTGTAACAACTGATTTTCTGTGTCATTGGGATATTCAGCAGATGAATATTGAAGAGAAAAATTGATGCATTTTCATCGGTAACAGCGAGTCGTCTTCACGAAACAATTTCTCCAATGATGGTTAACCTACTTCCCTTTTGCTCTTATCAGCTCTTTACTGTGCCAACTTCCCTTTTCATAAAGCCAACTGTTTCCATCGCGTCTCTTATTTATTGTCATTTTTCATTTAATCGACATTAAAGCGACTCTTCTTAAAACACCACCGTAGTCTTCAACCTCAACTCCCTCAACGTAATAGTACTATTAATCTTCTATGAGCGCCTGACCCCAAATCTTGTCCATAAAAAAGGTTCTACATAGGGTTGGTTGCCCAAAGGCACAGGTAATACTCACAGGTCGCCTTTCAAACGATAGGGAACGACCCATAAGTCAGTCTGACCCAAGAATCGATATTTCCAGCAGGGTCGGGTCAGGCCTGGTCAATATGCGATTGGTAGGGCAACTCTGTTCCAAAATTGCTGCATAAGGAAGTCGATTAGCCCAAACGTAGAAGAACAAGAAGAAGGCATTAAAAGTCCAGAGCTCAGCTAAATGAAACCTAAGATGAGTCCATGCTGATAGCTGATTAAACTAATTCAACTCCAACTCGTGTATCTATCTTAACCGACATCTCACAGCTTGAACATAAATTAACCACCCTTTCAAGCATCTTTCAAAACGGTAGAGACCAGTTTATTGTACAGAGCAGCAAGCAGGGTTGCCGTTTAGTGGAGCTTAGTAGAACCAGAATGGTGGTATTGAGGAGTGAGTTAGTAGACAGGCAATAGTTATAAATAAGTTTTCCTTATTCATACAAAGACCATTCCGTATGTAACTGTGCTCATAATCCCCCCCACCTATTTTAGAAAACTATTTTCCTGAATCGCAGAAGGAACTTTAAATTTAAAATGAATAATTGAGAGGTCGTAATTTAATCGTTTAGGAAATCATTTAAAGAGCCTTTTGAACGAATTTGATGCCTATTTATTTCAACGAGCGGTTAAGTAAATAGCGAAATTATGTTTAATTATGAAACGCATTTAGCATTTGCTAAGATACATGCAGGCCTCATCATAGCAACAACGTGGATCACACAGTAGCGACGAGCTGTAAAACATGAGTTCAAAACATCGTATAGCATTTATTCTTCAAAATTTGTCACAAATTAGGCCTAGGCCTACCCCAAATCATGACAATTGGAGATATTCACGGAATTTGTAGAAATTAGCGGCATTTATGGCAATCGCTGAAAATTGCGGAATGCACGGCACATCCGTGACTTCGTGAATATCCACTTAACCTATTTACATCGTGTGGTGATAATAATATTGATGACGCCATAATTCGCTTTGTGTCACATGCGTTTGCCATGGGATGCATCAATTGCAAAGTTGGCATAGACGATATTATGATATATTCTTAGTATTGCCGAGTCTATCATTGTATTAACGGATTGTATCTGTATTGTATGAACGAATTTATGAAGCGCCCTCACAGAGGCGCTCCCAGTGCGAAAAACTTCGATGGATTCGAAAAGTGTTAAGAGTACGGGCAGAAACAGAAGTACTTCCAGTTAATATTAAAGAGCGAATTGTATAAAGAATACCGCTTCAAAGCAAAGGACCAACTTATGCGTAAGCGCGGTATTGGACAGACGTAGTAGGCCTTGTCCTAGCTAGGTGATTTTTACGATTCGGCCGAATACGAATAATTGGACCAACTATTCGGCTGAATACGAATACGATTAGTGTACAAAATAGGTCAACTGACAACTTTCAAAATTTAAATGTATGCAAGCGTTTCAGATCTGTAAATTTAATACATAAGCTAAAAGTAAACAGTCAATTACATGTAATTTTTCATTCTTCTGCAAATAACATGAGTAAACTATGAATTAAACTAATTTAATTTACCTTAGAAATAAGACGGCTAACACTGCGATACCGCGGTTTAGGCAGTAGAATTACTTCAGTTCACTCGATATAGCAACCGCCAAATGTACATAAACATATGTCACGTGACCACTATTCGTATTCGGTCCGATCGCTACTATTCGGCCGAATACCGAATAGCTACTTGGCCCTCTATACAGACCAGAAATCGGAAGACCAATGATTAGGGCGAGTTACAATAATAATATAATCCATATATGAGTCAACAAAAGCGTGGTTTATCATATTTAATACTTGCATTAATATATTATATATTGGGATTTGAACTAAGAGTATAATATTAGAATTCACCAGTTCATATAATGATACATTACATTAGGCGTGTATGGGACACATATGAAAGGGTTTGGAGGGAATATAAAGTCGCAATGTGTCAGCCAATTGGCGGTCATCTTTTGTGCTACATTGCGGGCGATGTCTGTGATCGGCAACGTAATGAATAGGGTGTTATCCGGGTTCTCGGGAAGGTAAATTATAACTTAAAACTGCCGAAAAGTGCATCTAAATTTACGCTACTCCAGTCACAGAATCTTCCTTTGAGCACATTTAATCTATATTGCAAGTTCTATATATTAAATCGTTTTGTTTCGTTAACAAAAGCGATTGCGACTGCTGATTTATCCTGCAAAAGTTCCGGATGTGGTCATAAGCAAAATCTAGGCCAATGACCCATTTTTCGTCGGCTTCATATCCCTTTCATATTGGTCTCGTATTAGACTAAATTAGATTTGATCAGACTATTTGCATAACACCATGTCCATTACTCCGGCGCCGAAGCGTATTTGCGGCACAAGTGCTAACAAAATCGTTTAATGCATTTACACCTGTCCCATTGCTAGACGCTTTGATCTATGAAACCTCTGAGGCACGATATGAAAGTAACGGCGCCCCACGACCATTCAATACGATATCGGCGCTCCATAGCCGCGCACGCTCATTGAGCGCGCGCTAAAGCAGCCGCAAGCTATTCCTTGCATGAAATGCGTATCATTTTACCTTCACGTCATTGTACCGTCGTTGATTGCTACTGTTCTGGTTTTAACGTCATCGATATTATTGCTGGTAGCTATTGTTCTGGAGAGGGAAGTATCCAATTCGTGTGATTATAGAAGCGAGCGAAAGACATTCGGAGAGGAAACTAAGTGAAAGTCGGCTATTCAGACATAGACGCTTCCTCAATTTGTGAGTAGGATCAATACTTCGAATAAGTGCGACGTAATACCAAATATTCTATTCTAATGAATTCTAATATGAAAATTTCTAAAGCGAAGTATTCGTAAATGTTTTGTAAAGGTGGGATATTCTGGTGTAATGTCATTCCATTCCATGTTATGACGCAGTTGAGTATTTGCTGCAATTAACATAATTGATAGACTCAATGCATCTAATTTTGTCATGTTATGGCATGTAGAATGAATGTTAAACTCTACCCAACAGATACAATACAAAACACCGACTAAATAACACGTTCTCGTTCATTAAAAATATACGTATTTGCATTGTTTTGGAATATTTAATTTGATATTTTACAAATGGCTCTACCTTAGCCTATATGCATCCACATTTGACAGCTTCTTTCTCTGGCTCCGTATCTCTCCGTAATCGTTTTTCTCGGAGTTCTACTGCAACTCATTCTAGGTTATACCGGAGTTTGTTCTTCGTTCGATCGTGTCTCGGTTTGAGTGAGTCTTAGACAGTGTTTCATCCCGTCGATCAATGTCTCGGCTCCATTTGATCCCGTCTACCATTTATGATTGACAGATTCCTGTCTGGACACACCTACACACCTGTTTGATGCTCATCAAACTGAATAATCATTGATTATTATTATTATTATTATTATTATTTATTATTATTATTTTTCTTTTTTCCGGAGGTACATATGGTCCCTCGCGATTCAAAAAATTTGGGAGAATTGTTCTGGAATGGCAAGTCTTCGCAGATGGTTTTATTGGTGGAAAAAGTTATTATTGTTATTATTATTATTATCATCAATATTATCATAATTATTACTGTTATTATTTTTATAGTAACATTATTAGGCCTTTTATTATTATTATTACTATTATTATTATTATTATTATTATTATTAAACTACTACTACTACCACTAGTATTATTATTATTATTATTATTATTATTAAACTACTACTACTACTACCACTAGTATTATTATTATTATTATTATTATTATTTAACTACTACTACTACCACCACTAGTATTATTATTATTATTATTAAACTACTACTACTACTACCACTAGTATTATTATTATTATTATTAAACTACTACTACTACTACCACTAGTACTATTATTATTATTATTATTATTATTATTATTATTATTATTATTATTAAACTACTACTACTACTACCACTAGTACTATTATTATTATTATTACTATTTATATAAAGAACGCATGAAAAAATGGCAATTTATTTTGTTGCATTGTAAGTGCAGATGATGGCAGGCGTCGTAGTTCTCCTGATGATTTGGCTGACTGTCTTCGTCAAAGACACCATGTCACCAGTATCTACAGGGTACGTTTTATTTGACTAAAAATATACTTCTGTATGCTAAAGAAGATATTGGTCTTGGTAGACTAAAATAGAAATAGGCAGCGGGTATATAGGTTAAAAATAAATGGCCTTCTTTAGGCTAAAAAGAAATAGATTTCTGTAAATATAGTATTTTTATAAAAGTATGAACAAAACTTCAAGTCAACGATCGTAGTCAATTGTGCATAATTATTTCTAAAATAATGCACAAATGGCTGTGTCGTAGTCATTAGTTCATTTGTCTGTTTTTTCTTCTCTTATTAAATTCCCTTTCAATTATACTGCACCTTGTTCTTCTCTCCAATCTATTTTATTATACAAAAGTCTTATTTTATTCTCTCAATATTCTCCCTTTCCTCCTCCTTCTCCTCTGCGTATTCCTCTTCTCCTTCACCTTTCTTTAATGTAATTCATTGAAATGATCTCAAATACCTTTCGCAGCATTACTCAAATTAGGCTACTTTATAACCGTTGAACATTCGCGAGGTACTGGAAAGACAATATCTGAGTTTTCAGACACACAAGAGAATACCTTAATATGTCTCACCCATCCTCACCTATGGCGTGGATTATCTTAACTTTGCGAATCTTAATTTTGGTCAATATTAATCTTGTCCTGCCTACTGCAACTTCAGTTTTCCAATCATACTAAAATCCTCAAACCAGATCTACAATCGATCTGTTTGCAAGGCCATTCATTTTGGAGAGGATGTTGATCAAAGATATATTAGATACCAAAATTTAATCTGTTCGGAAATCGATACAGAACCAGCGTCGAGGCACGCCAAATTGTTGCGTGTTAGTAATATTTATTTAGCACAAGCATGCACGAAGACACCTAAAGCATAATGATAATTAGAGGTAGAAGATATTTTTGCAGAAAATGAGTCAGCACGAAAGAGGCTAGGGAGTACGTACGCATCAGTTGTGAAGTCGGCTATTAATCAATTGATTACCTACTGTCGGGTTTCATTGTATGGGAGGTTAGCGTGACAAGATAGTTGCATATGCATGTCTTTACTCCATAAGTATCAGGTCAGAGTTTAATACGAACTTCGACCTCTGTTGCCAATATACTAGACAATGGAGAACGATGTTGGAACACACGCTGGAGATTTATCTTTCGTTGTTTTAGTATGTTATAATATATTTTAGAGTGATGACAGACGTGGTAGAGAGACGTCTTAATTCTTCAACTTACAACAGTCGAATCAGACCTGGTGCGGACAAAGGTTAAGACTTCAGATATCTCACTTCGAAACTTGAAGTCATACGTGCTTATATTAGGTCATTTGACAGTTGACTACGTTAGGCCTATTTTAAGCAACTCTATCCTTGTTTAGTTTTGGTCTAGTTTAATTTGCTTCTGGTTAAGATCCATTGTTGAGTGTTCAGGTTTAAATTTTGCACAATTGTCCTTTCTGGGTCTCCTGTTGTTGCTGACTGATGGTAAATCGGCTCCTCTTAAGCCTCTAAAACACAGCTTATTTGGTTGGAAGGACGTAGGCAACTTGAGGGTGTTGACACCCCCCGACATACCGTGCTTTTTCCTCACATAACCTTTTCCCTCACAGTCCGAAATATGGGAGCTATTCTTGACTCTGAACTCACTCTCTCTCAACATGTGAACCTAGTTGCACGGAGCTGCTAATGCCAGCTTCGTCAGCTTCGAGTGGTCTCTCGCTCTCTCACCGACGACGCGATCGTGGTTCGTGTTCATGCCTTTGTTACTGCTCGGGTTGACCATTGTTGTTCCTTACTTGATGGTCATCCTCTTGTGGTTCTGGGACGGCTGGATCGGGTTCTGCGCTCGGCTGCTAGGTTTATTTGGGCTGTTACATCAATTCTCCGCTGTTTCTGCATACATGCGCGACGTTTTGCATTGGCTGCCAGTGTCACAGCGAATTTCATACCGCATTGCTGCTCTTGTTTCGCGTTGCATTCTTGGTTGTACTCCTTCTTACTTGCGTGGTCTCTGCTGCCCAGTGTCTGACGTTGCAGCGCGTCGGGTACTTCACTTTGCGAAGAGGGGTGAGCTTCTAGTTCCGCATGCTCACTTGGCTATTAGGCAGCGCCGTTCTATCTCGGTTGTGAGCCTTTCACTGTGGAATGATCTCCCGCTTGAGCTCCGCTCTCTGCTCGTGGCCCAACCGTCAAGTTTTCACAAGTCCCTCAAGACCTTTTCCTTTAGCCGTGGCTGGGCAGGGAGCGCTTCTGAGTAGGTTTCTTGATGGGACGCTACATAAATGCTTATGATGGATGAATGAATGAAATAATTGTTTTTTTCTGTTCTGCTTACAATGGCAATAATAAAATGAAATGAATTGAGTTGAATTCTAGTCTTTCGGTTGTAATAAAGCTGTAGATTACCTTTGAAAACATTTTCATATCTTTCAATTTGATACGTGTACGCGGCGCCTAGATGTCGTGGTTTTGCTGCTACGATTAGAACAGAACGCTCGCTATAGGTGTCACGATGGGCGCCTACATTGTGTTCTCCAAACAGATGTCAACGGCGAAAGTGATGTATCGCTACGCTTCATTGACTAGTCGCACGTCCTAAGTTATTCATACTTGCGGCAAAGATGTGGCAGCACATGCCTTGTAACGTGAATTTCCGTTAATTTGCGATTACTATTATGGTTCGTGCATATGACAATGTGATGTCATGAAGCAGGTACCAATGAATGCATGCAAAATTGATGAGCGAATGTAAGAAGCACAGAAAAATAAATCAACAGCTTTTTATTAATTCAGCAAATAAAATGCATTGAACCACTGAAATATGTGCTGGGAGAGTATCACTTAAATTCCAGTTATTTCTTAAAATATTTTTCCTGTGGAATTGATAAAATTTTATATAAGAAGTGCTGAACCGTCCCAGCCTTCTTTCTGCTGTCCAATTGAGACGAACGAACATAGACTTCACAGGAAATTAGTTCCAAACTTTTCATATTAGACTCTATCTTAAATTAAAAATGGCTGAGGAAATGGGATCTATTATAAATGATAGACAACTTTCATTTCGTGTTGCGAACAGATGCGTTGAAAGTCTATATCAACATGGAGGTTGCGGACATCAGTTCAATCAGCGAAATTAACATGGTAGGCAGTGGAATAATAATCGGGCGCATTCAACTACATCCTACACCATACCATAAACATCATGCCAATGCATATCTGCGTATACCATACTATGCCATAATCATATCACAACGTGTCAGGCCATATTATACCCTGTCCTCTCCGTCCTTTCAGTTGCTTATTAGGCCATGCCATGTCATGTGTATTACTGTATATTGTTTAGTTCTGTATGTATGTATGGAGTGAATGTTTGTTTGTATGTATGTATGTATGTATGTTTGTTTGTATGTATGTATGTATGTATGTATGTATATATGTATGTATGTATGGATTAATGCATTTGCTATTTGAGTTAGTTTCAAGAAGCATGATTTCAGTCAGTTTTACTTGGCCAAGCTATTGTAATCGATCGTTTCCTAGGCGCTATATAAATATGCTTACGCTCGACAAATACCATTTTCAACTGGCGATTATTGTTCGCCACTTCGTTGACAGGAATATTCGATGTCAATTTTCCTGCGTCAAATATGGACAGACGACCGACTCGTCTTCACCGAGTTCACTCGAAAGTAAGTACCGGTTATCAGTCGAAAGTACCGGTAATCATTAGAAGTACCAGTCATCAATCGATATTATCAGTTATAATTTTAAAGTACCAGTTGTCATTCGAAATTACCAGTTATCAATCGAGTGTAAGTACCGGTTGTCATTCGAATGTACCAGTTACCTTAGAAAGTACTAGTCATCAATCGAATGTGAGTGCCGGTTATCATTATAAAGTACCAATCATCTTAGAAAGTACCAGTTATCAATCGATATTATCAGTTATCATTCTAAAGTACCGGTTGTCATTCGAGAGTACCAGTAATCAGGCGAAAGTACCCGTTATCAATCGAAGTAGGTATGTAAGTACCAGTAATCAGTTGGAAGATAGTACCATAGTCAGTATGAAGTACCAATAATGAGCCGGAAGTAACAGTGATAAGCCTGACATAAGTACCAGTATAGCACACCTGCAATCAGTCAGAGGTAAGAACCCGTATGTAGTCATTTCGAAACATTTTCACGTGTCATATATTTAATTGATAGAAGTGCTCAAAACAGCCATGCTCCTGAAGCACCATTTTCTAATACGAGACAGGTAGAATACATTCAAAAGACTGAGTAATGTTACAGCTCATGTATCATGAGGTTCATTACCTGTAATCAATTTTTAAGGTAAAAACAATAATTGCAAATAGATCAGTTTCAACGTCAGAATTTATGCATATTTGACAGTGCATTCAATAAGCTGAACGAACCCATTCTCAAAGCATGTCGAATCCACTGCGCAAAATCGCCTTTTATTATGAAAAGTCAGTTGTCTGTAGGCAATTTTGCTTAGAGGTTTTGGGACTAAATGGTATCGAAAATAAAAAAGTCATTGACTATAATTACATCTAAAAATAATACTAACTACAATTTGGGCAAGAAGTAAAATGGAATCTTTAAGGAGGAGAAATTAATTATCATCCTGCATCAAGTGAATTCGTTAGCAGCAATGCGTCACCATCTTCGTGAATGAACCATGTTGCAAGTGACACATTCTCTCATTACAGCATTACGCTGAATTACAACCAGCTCGACCGGATCTGGGCTCCAGATCTGTTCGTGCGGAACCTCAAGACCGGTCTGTTCCAAACAATAACGGTTCCCAATCGACTGATTAGTCTATCGCCAGATGGAACCATCTTCTTCAGCCAGAGATTGACCTTGACCTTATCGTGTGCGATGCAGCTCGATCGCTACCCAATGGACAACCAAACCTGTACAATTCAATACGGAAGCTGTGAGCCAATTTTGAATAATTGACGTATACTGCTTTATAATTGGATAAAAATGACTGAGCTTCGAAACTTTGCGTTAATTCTCATTTTTCTGTAGGTCTCGATTTCCGTATAGTTGGACATCTATTATATATAGCAATGGTAGTCTATATATATATATATATATATATATACCATTCGAGCCTCGTCAAGGGAGTCACTGTGTAGGGACCTTGAGCAAGTCCTTCGCGCACAATTGGTCTGCAGTACAACTGCAATTCCGCCGTCGAGGCGTGTGTATGCACTTCTGAGCAAAAGGATGTTGGAAGAAGGGCGGTATCAAATTTTGATAACAAGAATAAGAATATATACATAGACATATAATATATATATAATATATATATATATTTGCTCAGAAGAGATTTGCTCTTTTTGCTCAGAAGTGCATACACACGCCTCGACGGCGGAATTGCAGTTGTACTGCAGACCAATTGTGCGCGAAGGACTTGCTCAAGGTCCCTACACAGTGACTCCCTTGACGAGGTTCGAATGGTATGTCAATGGTAGTCTCACTTTCGGTTTTAAACGTTCGTTGCAACATAAATTAGTACAGAAACAGAGTGTAGACCTATATAAGGTTATTTTGAGTTTCACTTTCGATTTCTTTAGCTTTCCTTTAAGCCAAATTTGAAGTTTGAAATTTTTGCGACGAATTCTTCCACACTTCAATCACCTCTCATTATCCCTGTATCTGCTTAAGCCTTGGTTTTTGGTGTTTCTTCCGGTGAATAATAGTTTCAAATTTATAGTTAAGAATTCAAATTTATAGTTAAGAATTCAAATTTATAGTTAAGAATCGTACATATAATTTCTCTCAAAATGCCTTGCGTTTATGCCACGTGTTGAAATGTTACTTTGACACACAGACGGTTACACCACCGATGATATCGTCTTCCTGTGGAGACTGGATGCTCCGGCGGTGGAGCTGGCAGACGACATCAACCTACCCGAGTACATGCTTACCAACGTCACCTCCAGCGTCTGCGTACACGATGGAATCGGTCAGTTTGACCTTCAATTCTGCCCATCCTCTCATCTCAACAACATCTGAATCAATACTACGTATAGGCACCCGCCAGCAGCTGCTTAAACTTGATTACGCTTTACTTGCCAAGCCGTTCCCTCAGTTTAGTTTCTCTACAAATGTCCGCAATCTGGGCGTCACTCTGGACAGTACTCTATCCTTCTCTGCACATATCTCTAATCTCTCTCGGTCCAGCTTCTATCATTTGCGGCGACTACGCGCCATCCGACGATCTGTGTCTTCGACCATTTTTTCGACCATGGTTCACGCCTTCATCTGCTCCCGCATTGACTACTGTAACTCATTACTCATCGGCCTATCAAAACTCCGCCTCACTCCGCTCCAGTCTGTACTCAATGCAGCTGCTCGTTTGATCGCCTGTCTTCCACGTTTCTCACATATTTCTACTTTCATGACTCAACATCTTCAATGGCTTCCCTTGACTGATAGGATTCATTTCAAAGTTCTCTTTCTTACATTCAAAGCGTTGTTGAGTTAAGCTCCACTCTATCTATGTGAACTTATCAGGAAACCTATCTCAGCTACCACCGAACGTCCTCTCCGTTCTTTAGACCGTCACGATCTTCTAGTACCGCAGTCTAGAACTGCCACAGCTCAACATCGTGCCTATGCCTCTGTTGGCCCATCGCTATGGAACAGCCTTCCTGCTGTGACTCGTGCTGCAATCTTATCTGGTAGCATAAACTGTTTCTGCTCGTTCTCTCAAAACTTTTCTTTCTCTAGGGGTTTTTCGCCCTGGGAGTGCCTCTGATTAGGCTGTACTGTGAGAGGCGCTTTATAAATCCGTAAATAGAATAGAATAGAATAGTATTTAGTTCAATCTTTCGTATCCTGTTGCAGTCATACCTACGTGGGCGTGAAAGTGCAGATGTTTTTGTGCATGTATGTATGTATTTATGTACGAATAATGGATGTGTGTGGCACAGTGGTCGATCGGTTAGAGCGGATAGCCTGTAACGTTCAGTGTGTGCTGAGCGCGCGGGTTCGAGCCTCGTCCGGGGCGTCAGTCACTGTATTGAGACCTTGAGCAAGTCCTTCGCGCACAATTGCTCTGCATTACAACTGCAATTGGTGCTTTCGAGGCGTGTGTATGCACTTCTGAGCAAAAAATGTTGGAAGAAGGGCGGTATCAAATTTCGATAATAAATAAATATTATGTTAACGTATGTGTTTAGCTTAGTGTTTATTGTTTTAGATTTGTTGAAGCGCAGTTTTAATACCTTACCTTAGAAAAGCCTGTCAACAGCTGTAAGGGTCTTGTTACACACTCAGACCCATAATGAGATGTCACGCATTACAGTTCAATATAATTTGGTTATGGATGTCTTAGGACTTACTGGCAGCCAGAGTCTACAAATAAATGAATGCGGAGGATACAAGGGTAGTCCAGCTATTGCATATTTCAATCATCGGCAAAATATGAGCACAATGGAACACAATTTTACACATCCTAATCAACACCTACAGCGAATTCACCAACTTCTGCCATATCTTTACCAATCACCCAAGTCACAATTGTTAATATAGACCCTGTATTATTTCATGTATATTTTCCGAGACCTACTACTACTCACTACTGTTTTTATAATACCGTTCATCATCGTCATTGATAAGCAATGCATCAACAGGATACTCACTGTCATCACCTTGTCGTGGTCTTAGTGATACCATCACCGTCAGTTCATTGATTCAGCAATCGCTACTCTTTCATCATCATCGTCATCACCATTTACATTAAAAGAAACCAAACATTTGTTTGTTAGTGTGCTTAATTGTCACTTGTTATCTTCTCGCTTGCTAAATTGTACACTATTAACCATAAAAAACACTGACCTTATTCCACTCCGTTAAACTACTAGTAAAAAAGAGGGTGGCCCCGCCTACAAGACCTAGGTCCTTCTTGTGATGTCCTCCCTGTTGATCTTGATTTTAACATCTAAATTTTTGATTCTCTTTGTCCTACAATGAGGTCAATCAAAAGAATTTGTCATTGTCATTGTATCATACATGACTCGAATAAAGACTCTCTCTCCGCTGTTCAGTACGTCTCCACTTCTTCTGTTTCCAATTAATGGCTTTAAACGTGCAACTGTTTTTAAATCCTCCCTTATCACTTTCTGCGTTGTATACTCTCTACAGGACAGAAGCCGTGCTTAGTCGCCAACTTCCACCTGACCCGAAGAATCAAAGCCTACATCCTCAGCACCTATCTCCCTCAGCTCCTCGTCGTCGTCGTCTCCTGGCTCTCCTTCTACATGGATCCGGCCTCAGCACCGGCTAGAACCTCTCTGAGTATCACTACGGTCCTGACGATGATCACAACACAGAGCTACGGACAGACACGCACCATGCCATCCGGATCCATACCCAAAGCCATTGACGTATGGATGGTTACCTGCCTCATATTCGTCTTTGCAGCTTTCGTTGAGTTTTCGATCGTCAATACTCTGGTTCGCAGGCAGAAGGGAGTCAAAACAACGGTCAGTTGAAATAATAGCAGTATCATCATGTTTAGCTAAAACTTAGATAAAGACAAAAAGGAGGAGGAGGAGAAGGGGAGGAGGAGAAGGAGGAGTTGGAGGTGGAGAAGAATAGCGGAATATCGGTTTCTTTATTCCTAAACAAATGTTAATCATGTGTCTGCAATACTAGCGATTTGTTCGCGCTTCCTTATTTTTTCTGCTTCCCCTTCTTCTTCCTCGTCCTCTAATAACGAACCTAGTCCTTATCCTTTTCGTTATTCCACATCTTCGTGGACCATTTTCTAGTGAAAATATATCTTTTTATGATATATAGATCTTACGAATGCACCTGCCTGGTTTTTAGAAAATCAATATTTACAGAAAAGAGTGTCACAATTAATGCATCAAATGTTTAACGTTTAACTTTGTACCACCGTGCGCCTAACATAAAACAGGAGGAGCACTTTTTCACATTCGGCAAACATCTGTTTAAAATTTGGCTTTGGGTTGACTGTGCCACGATCTTTCATCAATGACAGTAGGCCTACTTAAAACCAGTTTCAATTATTCAGTCTTTCTAACTATCACTTAAGTCCATTTGTCTATCTTTCTCTGGAATAACGGACAGTCTTGTTTCCTTACCCTATTCAAGGCTTATCTTTATCCACAGTAGGCCTACTTAAACCCAGTTCATATTATTCTGTCTTTGTAACGGACAGTCTCGTTTCCTTACCCTATTCAAGGCTTATCTTTTCTACCTCTGTTTTTTGACGAATTGGTCTTCTCGATGTTGACCTGAGTACGACTTGATTCCGGTGCGTCATCGTTTGATTCTTGTGTCTTATTTACCTGCTTAATAGAAGGTAAACCCAATGCTTTTTCTGGCGGAACCCGGAACGGCGTTCCTGCACCTTTTCTCCAATTAATAGATAATAAAAATGGCAATTGTGCAAAAACTCTGAAATTTGATATAAAACTTTACAATTTCATTTATTTACATTCCAAAATGAATAAGTAAGATTGTGATCACTGTGTCCTATCAAATCAATTTTATTGCTAGCTAATTTTAGCGTCATTTCTTTCGACAATAGGCGTCTACATAGGGCCTACGGATACGTTCCGGTACATTTTTCCTTGCGTTCCGGCAATTATTTCCCTAGGAAAAAATCACTGGGTAAACCCTTAGTAATAGTTCTGTCCGCGCCATGTGCTAAGCGAAGATTGTTTGCACTAGTAAGCCCTTAATGCTTTTAGGTTTTGTTCACCTGTGCTTATTGTCTGTTAATTAGAGTTGCACGTCACTCAGTGGCAGCAGCGCTGGAAACCAGTCAGATGTTCACACAAAGAAGAAGTTTTTCAGTCGAATACGTCGCTTCTTCGGCCGCTATAGGGATGACCCGGTTGCAGTGGTTGAGACAACATCCAGGATCATGTTTCCTCTGACATTCCTGATCTTCAACCTCGTCTACTGGCCCTACTACACTCTAAGTTGACCTAAGTTGATCTAAGTTGACCTGATGAGTTGACCATTGACAACGAGAGTCTACCACTTTGGACTTCATTGCATTCGCTATTTTATTTTTAATTTATTGACTGTTGCTTTGCGATCTTAATGTTCAGTTTTTCTTCCTCTGTAGAATTAATTAAAATTTAAAATTATTGAATAGCAGAGGTAACAAAATATATCAGGAGGACAAGATGACAATTATTCAGCATTTTCAGCTGCTAATGACAATGAACAGCCAGCAGGTTGAAGGATAGTATGGCGATTTCCAGTCTGTTCTTGTATAGAGGTAATACTTATTGGTTTTGAATAGACCTATTTCTCCTGTAAAACGAACACAATCTTGGGTAAGGCGGCTAAACCGATATCACATCAATCTATTAGGCTCTTTGCTTGTCGCAGTTTCAACAATCCACTGATTTCCTTAGCTAACCACCTCAGCGGTACTTTATGGGGGGGGGGGAAATCAATGAATATTATTTAATGAACGACTTATGTCGTCGAAGGATGTGTGTGTGTGTGAATACAGGCATCACCCTGATGCACACAGACACCACAAAGCACTTCTAAATGGCCTAGGCTTTGGTTCATGTGCTTATTCTGAAGCCCCTATTACTAAGACTATGACTATGATTAAAAAACTTCTATAGTGCCGCCATAATAATGCTCAGGGCATCAACCGACGGCGCACCAAAACAAATCCGAAATCAGGTCAAATCCAAAAAGGTCAGTCCGAAGAGGCAGAAAGACAGACCATCCGTCCAATAGGGGCGACTTTAGGCCTTTATGAGAAACTGCGCCATAAAATCAAGTGAATCATAAATACGTGGCAGTAACATGAAGTCGTCAGAACCGATGGCAAAGATTGTCACAGAAGGGTTGAATGTTTTCATTGTTTTATTTGCCAATTTCCATCCTTTATCCGACACTCATTCGGATCCTCCGATTCTGTTTCTTCTATTAATAGATACATGCTTACCTTAGTTTAGAGTACGCGTATGTGTACATTTATGTTACTGTCCCACGTTGCATTTTATTACATCATATGGCTTTGCGTCATGTTACATTACATCATGTTGTCTTGATTTTTGATACATTACACAGCGTTGCATTGAATACTAATGCATAACTTGCATTATACTGCACCGTTTTACATTCTATTACAGCACATTGAAATTTAATTACATTAAAATCGCTTCATCACAAATGATGTCACGCTATTTTTTTAGCTATAATGGCGTATTAATACATTGCGTATTAATACATTGCGTATTAATACATTGCGTTGGAGCAACACATTACATTAACCGATGTCCTACATTTCCACATCAACATCTTGAAGTCCAGCAACAAATGTGCGTAGCTGTAGGCCAACTCTCGACTAATTCTCATTGCCAAACAATTTTCCCCTTGTCCACATCGTTTGTACCTGATGTTCAAGACATGAGACTTTAGACAGCGAATTATCCAGCATGCCTAGCGTCATCTGTCAGGCTTCGTTGAAACACTGAGCTAGAAATTCTCCGCAGGCCTAGCGCTTACGCTGATGCTTGAGGCGCTTAGTTGTTTCAGTCCGTGTCAATGGCTTAAGCGATGAACTCGTCGCTGGGACGAAAGCGAACTGACCTGCCAAGAGCAGCTGACTGCGTGCAGTAGAGGAAGAAAAAGAAGGCGGAAGACCGAGAAAGAGAGAGATCAAGAAGGAAGGAGATCGAGAAGTAGAGAGCCAGAGAAGAAAGAAGATGTGAAGACGGGAGACTAAGAAGGTAGGAGCCTTAAAGGTAGGGAGGCCAAGTAGGGGGGACGGCTAGAAGGAGGGAGGCCTATTGATTCGGAGCGGATCAAATGCAAAGTCAACTGCCGAGACCGAGAAAAGTCCGGGCGCATACCGATCGATTCTCTTCTGAGTTCTGCCTCTGACAGGTAGAACACGTTGATTGATATATGGATAATATAAGGTAAAGGATGCTTTCTTTTTCGTCTTTTGTACGGTTTGATCTGGTCCACTTCAACCCATCCATCAATCAATCAATCAATCAATGTAATCATCCATTAGTTCATCCATACATCTATTTATTTGCTGATCAATCCTTCTTTCCTTACTTCCATCCATCAGTTCATCCATACATTCATTCATTCGTCAATCCACGTTTCATAATTTACATGCATGAATCCATTCAATATATTTCATCTCTGTCTTCTCCCGCTACTTCCTCCTCCTCCGAATGTTTTCGTCCTCTACCACCGGATCCATAGTTCTTATCCTTAACGTAATTCTATCACTCTTCTATGGCCATTCGTTTTCCTATGACATCTCTGACGAATGCATTGGCCTCGATGATTTGCTTCTTACTGGTGTTAGAAAGTCAGATTTCCAGAAAATATTCACAAAATAAATGCATCAGGTTTTTGCGTATTAACCAAAGGTGGCGATCTCGTTTGACAGGTGGGAAGGACACCAATGAGAGGGGGTAGGAAATGTGGTTGGGGACACATGTATACCGCGTCCCCTATTTGTAAGAGGTGGGGGATTTGTCTCCCTCGATCCCCAGGATAGAAGGAGCACCGTTTCACATTCAGAAAATATCCGTTTAAAATTTATCTTTGGGTCAACTAAGCTATATATGACCCTTCATTAGCGACTGTATTTAAAATCCATCCACTGGGCTGACTCACCTCGATCCCACACCTTCCTCCTACCTTCGTCTCTCTATCTCTCTCTCTATCTCTCTCTCTCTCTCTCTCTCTCTCTGTCTCTCTGGCTCTGTTTCTGTCTCTCTGTCTCTCTGTCTCTCTCTGTCGCTCTGCCTCTCTGTCTCTATCTCTCTGTCTCTCTGTCTCTCTGTCTCTCTGTCTCTCTCTGTCTCTCTGTCTCTCTCTGTCTCTCTCTGTCTCTCTCTGTCTCTCTCTGTCTCTCTCTGTCTCTCTCTGTCTCTCTCTGTCTCTCTCTGTCTCTCTCTCTCTCTCTCTCTCTATATATATATATATATATATATATATCTTACTCTTTCTCTCTCTCTCTAAGTCTGTCTCTCAAAAATAGTTTTAATCCTAATATATTTTTCTAGCATTGTGTGAAATATTGAAGCTCCTTTCATCCAGTAATGAGATCATAATGACGTGGATTGTATTAACATTCGTGTTTTAAGGACAGCCTAAAATTCTTCTACAGAATTTTCAACTGTTTTTAAATGTTGTCGAGTAACAGCCATAAAATTAGTTCAAATGTATTCTTGCATTTGAATAATATTAGACTACAAGATGTGTTCAGAGTGTCCACATTCAGCCTCAACCCAATCTTTAAGACGCGTGCGCCGTTGGTCACTAGCAGCCTTAATGACCAGTTGAACAAATTCTTTCCATACAGGCAGGCATTAATTCTATTATTTTAAGCCTTTTAAACCTTTTTAACCAAGATGTCCATAAATTACCAACTTATGGATAAATATGTCAGGATTGAAACGGTTTTGGAATTTCAAAAATCGAAGCATATTTGCTATTTATTTTCAATTTATCATTAGGGGGTCTCTTTATTTCCGGACACAGCGTACATCCAATCCATTCATCAATGTCCAGCCAGCCATTCGTTGCCTTCATGGTGCCGTGTTTATTGTCTTGAATGCAGAGCGTGGCGCCATCAAGTGCCCGCTGAGCGTCGCGGTTGAGAAACGACTGTCAACAGGCAAGTCTCAGGCAAGTCTCATTCAAGACTCGCGTAAAAAATATCGGTAGTTTTAAGTTATCGACATCGTCTGAAAACAACGATTGTTCGAGTCGTCCTCCTCCCTTCGCGTTCTGGCTTGGGACTGGCACTGCCGAGCATTCAGGCACGTACATGTATGTACAGGGGCGGAATTGCATAACATGTTTTTACAGCGCTGCATAAATGCTATAAACTAATGAACCAGCGAACCATGAGTTAATGACCAATCGAATCATTCGGTTAGAACTTAAAGGGAGGAGTCACACCTGTAATGAAGGGTGAAGGAATGATTTGAATGACAGGCAGATCATCGTTTATCTTGAAGGAAGAAAACACGAAGCATTTCTGTATTACTGTCAGATTGTGTTATATCTAAATAAGCGAATATCTCATCATGTTATTTTGCTACTTCGGAATTATTGAAAGCATCTGTGGATGGAGCCGAGCATCAATGAGCATCTGCCTACGAGAGTCTTGCTCAAGGGTATTTGACGCTAACCCCGTCTCTCTGTCTCTGTCTGTCTGTCTATCTGTCTCTCTACTATCTCTCTTTCTCTCTCTCTCTCTCTCTCTCTGTATATATATATGTCTCTCTCTGTGTGTCTCTCTCTGTCTATCTATCCATTTATCTATTTGTCTATCTATCTATCTATCCATCTGCATATATATATATATATACATACATATATATATCTGTCTGTCTGACTGTCTGACTGTCTGTCTGTCTGTCTGTCTCTCATTGACTTTCTTTTATCTCTTCTATCTTCTGTTTCGTCTCTTCCTCTGACTCTGTCTATCTTTCTCCGACTAAGTCTCTGTTTTCTCGCTCTTGCACAATTTCTCTATAAATATATACACACACATATAACACTATAATAATTATACGCAACGAAACATGTATGTAGTTAAACATATTTTAGAGAGTGAAATATATGTATATCCTTTCTCAATCTTTTGGTGTTTTGTTCTCATCGCTCTGGACGCTGCTCTTATCGTCGCTCATTTCAAGGTCTTATTCCTCGTCTCTGTACCTTTATCTTTGCCTTCTCTATTTCCCTCACTTCACCCTTTGTGGTCTCTTTATCTCGCTCTCCTTCTATGTATACCATGTACACTAATCTCAATCCGAAGCTCCAAGAGTCTTCACATGTCGTATCTCTGCTGCAGAACTTCGGTGAAACACCTAAGGAACGGCTCTTAAATGATTACATTGACGCTGATGGGTTGTGTCAGAGGGAGATAGTGGGACGCGTACACAGACAAAGAGAGACAGAGAAAGAGATGAGACCGTGTGCTGCTGCTGCTGATTGCTGATTTTTTAAACGATACCGTCACATCGAAGATGATTTGGCGTCGCCCTCCACCTTACTCCAGATTTGGAACTGGCACAGCCAAAGTGCGAGCAGTGGTGGAGTTAAGCCGACCAGTAATAAAGAACAAGTTTAGGGACGTCTTATGATAGCAAATTATGGTCTTTGACTCAATGGGGGATCCCTTTTACCTAAATGTCTTTACCTCCAAGTCGAGTTTCTCGAGTTCTTCCGTTTCACACCTATGGCGGTTTCCTTGATCTTACCGTTTGACTTTACTTCCTTTATCTACAACCCTACAAGGAACATTTGCATTAATAAAAGTTATTTTATTCTTTCTCGTGTTTTTGTGTTTTCCTATAATTACACCTGTGAGTTCTTATATACGAAATTTATTTTTATTTTTTGTAGCCATAACTAATCGTTTAAGTTAACTGAAAATAGGTGGCGTTTGAAAGTATGAAAGTTCTGATAGACTGTGATAGAAGATTGAATAACTTAACTAGTTCCCCAGTGTTATGCAATATCGAGTTAAAAAACATCTCTAAGCGCATCGGTGATGCTATATATATATATATATATATATATATATATATATTTACAGTTACGTGTGAACTTCGATGTCTAAAGCTCAATGCGCCTTTGCACAGGAAACCAACTGATGTCCTCCCTTTCATAACTGGATACGGACGCTTCAAAGACGCGTCTGCGTGAATATGAAATAGCTGACAGACGGGCGACGTGAAAGAATTTATAGAGCGCCACATACGTGCATGGGCGGAGTGATTAGTCGCCGGACTATCTGCCAGAGCGGAAGGATCGCGTGTCAGTCGTATCGGATGTTTTCTTCTGACGAGGCCGAAAGCGTATAGCAATGCGCGCGTGGCGGCCGTGTCCGCTCCCTAATGGAGAAGAGGACTTCTTCGTTATTGGTTCCTGGAAAGCTTGGGGAATATTAATGGAGCAATGACAGCCTGCTGCGTCTTTATTCTCCAACAATTGCGTCAGGGTGCAACAATTTTTACTGTGATATTACAACGCACTCAAACTCGTATACGCTGGGGTCGAGGAGAAGATGAAGTCGTTAGCGATTAACCGACATGGATGCAATTAAGAGTGTCTACCTCTTTCATTGCGGTATTAGTACGACTCTTTGTGGCACTTTAGCGAAACTGATAATGGCACTTTGAGGGGCAGTCGTCGACTAAGCGGCTTATATTCTCAACCGAAATAATGTTATTTAGTACCACGTAGTAAAAAATGGAATGCGTCGAAAACAAAACATAAATGTACACCCCACACACACACACACACACACACGCACACACACACGCACACACACATACACACACATACACACATATATATATATGTATGTATATATATTATACATACAAGCGCACACGCACGTGAACATTGACGCAGGCAGTGAAGGGTTAAAAGGGACAGCCAGTAGGTCTGTTAGAGAGATTGAAGGAGTCACTCAGACATACATAATGAAATAGACAGAGAGTGAGAAATTTACTCGACAATCCGGTGCAGCTTGGCTAAGTGAGTTAAACCTCGAAACCTCAACACTCGCGGCAAGGACTAAGATGCACAGGACTGGAAACTCCTTTGTTCCTTCGTGTCACTAACTTTTGGGCGATAATCGGGAGCAAGAATTATCACAACTTTTTGGCATAACAAGCTGATTCGTTAACTTTTAGCTATGAAGGTAAATTTTTGACGAATAATTATGTCAGAAAAATAAATAAATACCTTTGGCGATTTAAAACATCATAATTTTTATTATATTGAAATGGAATAACAATTTAGATTCTGGTGACATTTATGTTTTTAAGAGTAAAACGCGTACACGGAAATTGGACGAGTAATCAGTCCTAGTCCTTGCGCTCGCAGGCAAATATTGCCGAGACACCAGCAGATACTAAGGTTGGACAGACAGATAGACGCATGAAGCGCTGACCTACACACAAAACAAGAAGAACACACAGAAATTCTTTCAAATCAAATCAAAAGTGTTTTATTGTAACCAGCAAAATAGAATACATCTCACAATGTGCACAAACAGACTTAATATTGGCTACAATGGGAGCCCCAGAAGGGATGCGAATCCCGCTAAATAGGGACCCCTAAAAGTGTTTTATTGTAGCAACTATATCACACTAATAAATGGCAATTTATCTTTACTGCAACTTAATCATAAAACGCTACAAGACACAAAATAAAAAATGAACAAACCTTAACTAAATGCAGTCACATGCACCATTATATACAATACATGGTTTAGTGTATAGTAGTAATTAGTAATTAATTAGGATTTACTGAATTAATGATTTAGTACATTATTGAATTGATGTGGAAGGCTCGTAACTTATTTTTGAGTGTTACAGTATTATTTGACAGACGAATTTTTAATGGGATTTTTAATGTTATCTGAATAGATATCTTGAAGGGTCGCTATATAAATGCTCGATTACATTACTCTGTCTTACACTGCATTACAGACACATGGGCACAGAATCGCTGATCTAACCGGATACACACAAACAGTTAGACAGACAAGAAGAGATACAGAATTCGGACTAATATATAAACTGACACACAGTCCGATGCACAAATAAACACACACACACACACAAACACATGCACGCGCGCACACACACGGAGAGAGTCAAAGAGACAGACCGACAGATAGACGTACACTGACACGCAGACCGACATTGGAGACATAATGATAGCACGGTTTCGATTGCTTGCTGAAGCAACCTTTTGCTCTGGAAAGAAGGACGGATAAGTAGACTGGTTCCAGGCAAATGGACACCCACTCAAGACAGCACATAGTACGACCAGCGCAGATGACCATTGCCAATGCATCTTAAGAAAGAGTCTCTATCCGACTAACATCTATTACTCGTATTTGTAATTGTCTGCCAGGGTAACCCTCTCTTTCCGTTTCTCTATCTGTCTGTCTGTCTGTCTGTCTGTCTGTCTGTCTGTCTGTATGTCTGTCTGTATGTATGTCTGTACGTGCAATTATTATCATGGATCAAATTTTTCTGCCAAGGCGGGTCACTGTTGCTGTTATTGCTGTTATTATTATTACTATTGTCATTATTATTATTATTATTGTTATTATTATTTTTATTATTGTTATTGCTATTAATTATAATAATAATAATAAGTATTGTTATTATTATTATTATTATTTATAATTATGATAATTATAGTAATAATAATTGTTATCATTATAATAATTATTATTTTGTCGCACGAGGTAGATAAGATCCGATTAATATCAGATCTTGTCTACCACGTCATCGTCATCATCATCATCAGCCGCAGCAGCAGCAACCGCAACAAAAACAACAACTACTACTACTACAGCAACAGCACTATTATCATCTGCATCATTGCAACGATTCCTAACAATGGAATTTTTGAATGTCCATGAATCTGTTTACATGTGCGCGCGTGTTTCCTCTGTTGTCTGTATACATGCGTGCTTGCGTGCGTGTGTGTGTGTGTGTGTGTGTGTGTGTGTGTGGCCTACTTGTCTGTACTCATTTGCGTCCGTAATGGAATCGTTTCCAGCGATATGGATGGATGCAACGGTTGATTACACGGAACTGTTAGCAACGATACACAGCTGCAGCGTGGATTTGTGACGATGCAGTATGCATTTTCGTCGGACTTGATTTCAAGCCCTTGCTTTTGCCCAGACGAGACTTTTGCGCCTCAGTTGCGCCCATGCTCAGCCCGAACCCAGACACCCCGGCTCTTATCGGCTTCGCTCGGCTCCTAGAACGGCTTTTAATGCTCCGACCGTTAGTAGCGATTTATAGCTGAAAGGAATTCGGAATTTATTTTGGCTGAAAAACTAGAACCTAAACATCTGGACAGTTGCGAATCTTACTCCCATTGCCTTCTCATTAGTAATTTGTATTTCGTAAGTGCTTATTTATATGGCGCCTCTTCCAGAAGACGTATGAGAATGTTGCCGACAACAGGGAATGAGCCACCTCCCTAACTCCAGTCGCACTTAGCTCCATGTGCTGCTAAAGAGTCTATGCCCAATTTCGATTGGTCTGGATTGGGGTGCTTTTATAAAAATGATTGATTGCGGCCTGACTGCGTAGGACTACGATCGAGCAGAATGGTCTTCAATCGCTTGCGATATAGATGCATGGAAATTGAATAGGGTTTTGTCGTGAATCGCATGCCTGTCTGTTCATGAATGTCTTTTGCACTGGGCTGAGACGTCCATTTTGGTTCGGCTACAGGAATTCAATTGCGCGTCACGCGCGTTTCCATCGGGAACTGTTGAAACTGATTTATGCATGAGACGATAGGACGTCTTGTTGAAAATAGAACCAACGAAAGTCGCCATTTAGTAGTAAGGGTGGATGCTGGGGGATAGGAGCAGTTAAGAAATCGGCGCCTTGAGAAAGAGCGCGATTGATGGTGTTTAGAATTCCACCACTAAGTGAAACTGCAGGTAAACACCAGTGCATCTCTCCCGTCCATTTCCACTGACCCTACTCCCTCTCGACGCGTTCTTATGTCTTACGATTGTTACGAACTACGGCCGTTAACCCGCCGCGTACCTAGGAGGTTCAATTGAGAACGGCATATGGAGAGTTAATGATCGTACTTAATGGTCCGTTATTCATGGGCGAGCCGTGTTACAACCGCTGGAACCAATTGCCTGCTAGATATTTTCCCGCATAGGTTGTTCCAGCATATGTTCTTGGTAGTTCCAGTATAGGTTCCTGAATATGTTCCTGACCCCCCCCTTATATGTCAATGGGTCAACTTCAGTGATTAACAGTAATTGAAAACGTTGATCAGTTTTGTATCTAACCGGAATTTTAGCCGACGGATCGACTTTCAGTGTCGTGAATTTGGCTAAGGGTGATCGATTCAAAGTTGACTTAATCGCAATTTTAAACGAAATCTGTCGGTTTTATTGTATGAAACCAAAGGCAAAGCAATCAGTTGCGCATTGAGTTATTAAGACCAAAGTTATTCATTTACGTATTAGACTTGAGTTCGTGCGGTTGAATGGACTTTCGGCCGAAAACGTAAAAAGAGATCCAGACCAACAACGACAAATGGACCGCGTACGACGCGGTATAGTGCGCTTAGTGTTAATACGTTCATTTCGCACTGGCAGCGCTTCTGAACGGTTCACCCTACTAGAGGAGTAGAAGCGCTTTATAAATGCTTGAATACCATACAATACAGTGCATTGTCGGTTCGAGCGTGTCTATTAGACTCGAATTCGAATAAGTTGTTCGCGCACACTTAATTGCCACTCGCTTCATCCTTAGGTGTGATCATTTTAATCCAGATAACTTACATTATCTTACCTTAATCTACGTTATCTTGTCATTACTGACCTTGTATTAAGACCAAAGTTATTCATCCACGTATTACTTGAGTTCGTGCAGTTAAAGTGGCTGACAAGTGGAGCATATAAGAGTGGACGGACTGGACAGCAAAGTAGGAATAGAGCGACAGAGAGCCTGACAGAAGAGGATGACCAGGCAGACAGACAGAGGTATGAAACTGCAGCCAGATAAAGTTCATCCGTATTGAATGGGCGAATCGGAATGTGACTCACTGAACGAAAATAGAAATGAAATCTCTACAGCAAATATCATCTATATCATCTAAAAAAATATTTTTAGAAGGGCTCTCACCTCGACGACGCAACTGCAGTTATACTGCAGAGCAATAATAATTATTGTTCGCGAACGACTTGTTCAAGGTCCCTACACAGTGACTGATGCCTCGAACGAGGGTCGAACCCGCTCACTCAGCGCACACCGAGTGTTACGGACCGACCGCTACAACCGATCAGCCAACGTGCCACACCAATGAGCAGGATCTATACGTTTGGTAGACCAGATTAGAAAAAGAGAAGACGAAGAAGAAGAAGAAGAAGAAGAAGAAGAAGAAGAAGAAGAAGAAGAAGAAGAAGAAGAAGAAGAAGAAGAAGAAGAAGAAGAAGAAGAAGAAGAAGAAGAAGAAGAAGAAGAAGAAGAAGAAGAAGAAGAAGAAGAAGAAGAAGAAAAAGAAGAAGAAGAAGAAGAAGAAGAAGAAGAAGAAGAAGAAGAAGAAGAAGAAGAAGAAGAAGAAGAAGAAGAAAAAGAAGAAGAAGAAGAAGAAGAAGAAGAAGAAGAAGAAGAAGAAGAAGAAGAAGAAGAAGAAGAAGAAGAGAAGAAGAAGAAGAAGAAGAAGAAGAAGAAGAAGAAGAAGAAGAAGAAGAAGAAGAAGAAGAAGAAGAAGAAGAAGAAGAAGAAGAAGCAGAGCAGTCATCTAATTTAGTCCAAGATGCAGCCAACGCCATGTTAGCGACTTCATTTCACATAGCCTCGGTTCATGAGGGCGGGTGGCCATTCTGCCTTCGCCGCCCAATCTTTGCATCCCCAAATAACATCATATTACAGCATATTACACTGCATCATATTTGATCACATTGCATCGCATTATAGTCGATAAGAGCGCATTCAATTTTCACATTGAATTGCATATATTAAGTCAACATCACATTTTTTCACATTGAATTGCATTGCACTGCATCACATTGCAACTCCTTTAAGTCCATTGTATCGCATCATGCTATGACATCACAGTGCATTAAGTTACATTAAATCAAACTAGGTGACACTGCCGCGCGTCGCATTACGTAACGCGATATTAGATCGCGTTACTCAGGTCCATTGGCGAGGATGCGAACCAGCACAGCGGGCGCCGATTAATCGAGAACTGTTCTTTATGCTCACAGCCAGCACAAGATGTCGCTCCGCCAGCCGAGGTCACGTGTCCGCGCTCGCTAAACAAGTGAGTACGACAGACCCACCGGATGTAGATGACGGTCGTTTCATTGTGACTGCATGCGCGATTTATTGCGCGGACGTTAAACACAGTCAGAACCGGATGTGGAACGCGTTCGCCTAAGGTTCGCGCGCATTCAGCTTCGCCTGCTTTCCGCGATAGAATTTCGTTGGTGGGAATTCAG